>JAVGVS010000097.1:1028901-1523252 GCA_032718565.1 Distichodus sexfasciatus
TAATAAACTGTAAACAGGGACTCTGACCTGAAAACAGGGCACCCCCACCCTGGAAGCCATTCTAGCTTAGTGTAACATGCCAACACCCAAACCAACATTAGGATTTTAACCATTTTGAAAAAAAAAAAATGTAATCCATAACACAACAAAAATAATTACATCCATCGTTTATGCTTCTTGATGTTAGATAATAACTATCAGTAGATGTGTATTATTTTTCCTACCAAAACATTTAGCATGCAATAACCTAACACGTAGTGTACATTAGCAACTAACTGAGCCCAGACAAACTGAGCCCGGACTTATGAATCAGTAGGATTGAAGGGGGGGGCAGCATTGCTCCTAGGGATATGGTTACCTACAATAGGCTTCATATATTAATTCATTACTTGAAGAAGATTTATCAGGACCTGTTATCTGGCTCACCTTCTTTCCTTCCCTGCCTTCTCTTGAAGACCCCCTGCCTTTCCTCTCCCAAGATGTCTAAATTAATGTTAAAATAGCCAACTACAATGTTGCCTTTTCTGACCCTTAAGTAAACGTAGGTTAAGCAATTAACAATCACTGGCATCAACTTATGTGTGAAATTCCCTGTGAATTAATTTAGCCTGTGACAGACAGTAGGTGCGTTCAACCATTTAGAGTTTTGCTGGTTCAATTCCTTCAGTGGTCCCACTGCAAGGTCCTTACAAGCAAGGTAATGTGACACATTGACAAAATAATCACTCACTTAATTCTGGTTTGCAGGAATAAAAAGTTCTGTACTTCAGAGCAGCCTTAAGGTTCAGTGACCAGACGTCCTCTTTTTGAGACCTAAAAATGCGTCCGGCCATACATATATGGTATTTGTTCGCTACGTGGCACGAGACACATGAGGCTGAGGTGATAATGTAATGTTTACACTCCCTGTACCCTCTGATGCTGTGCAGATCACTGTTTGCTTTGTCTGGTATTTCTGGAATGTGCTGTATCAAGGAGCTGGTGTTTAGGTTGGCATTTTAATTGGTTTTCTCTCTCTCTCTCTCTCTCTCTCTCTCCCTCTCTCCTGTACAGCCTCTCTCTTTTTCTGTACTTATCATGCCGCTCAGGATCCTGTACAGACTTGGCTAAGCCTAAAGTAATCACAGTTTACTATGGTTCCAGCGAAGTCTCGGCCCGTGCCATTTGAACAACAGGCACCAGTTTAAAGGCAGGAGATTTTTAGGTCTTAGAACTGGACCCGAGGGTGTCTCATTGGCCTATAAATCTATTTACACCTATCAGAGGCTCTTTGCAACCAGTCTGTCTGTGTGTTGCAGTGTTAAGGGTCATCATGGACCACTGATATTGACGTTGGGATGATGATGATACAATTAAGAAATATCACAGTTTCGAGGTATAACAGCATTGTGATTACAGTGATAAAATGTGTTATTTGGATTTTTTTTTTAAAATAAATATTTATTATTTAATTTATAGTTATTTGAGTTTTTACAATGTTAGTGTTTACCCCTGGACACAAGCTACTAGTGCCTCTACTGAATAAATATTGTAAAAGAGGGTCTGTGTCCACCACACATGTTTTTTGCACTGAGAGCACCTATACAATACAAATACTATGAACTTCACTGTTCAGAACGTTAAGCGCCTTCAGGGAAAAAAGTGTTTCCAGTTGAAATCCATTCAACTTTTACAACAGTGCTGGGCTCATCAATGTCACGTCTCTCTTGCTACACGATCAAAATCAAGGAAGGGGCGGGACATACACAGTCAAGAACTCACTAACAACAATGGCAGCATAGCTGGAGCAGCTAGAGAAGCTAACTAGTTCAAATGCTACCGCTAATGCTAAGATGCTCTCCATTGTAAAGATAATCCCTTTTATGTTGACTAAACTACCGATCTCAAAGGAACATGTTACAGTGTTTACATGAAACAGGAACGAACGGAGAAGTGCCCATGGCGCTTTTTGTAAACTAAGCAACAACGTGCGCTGAGATAATCACCAAGACAGCGCTGAAAAAGCACTCTGGAAGTTGCGCTCTCTGTGCAAAGAGCGTGTTTGGTGGACACAGGACCTAATTTGTTTAATTTACCATGCTCTGACTAATATCTAATAAACTCAGAAATTCTAATAATTTTAAATAGGAGAAAACTTATTTCAAAGTCATGCTTTAGGTATACAGTTTGTTGTTACTGGATTTGTAAAGTTTAATGTGAATATACAGCTTTTTCTCTTGAAAAAATACAGTATTTCACTGTGTTGAGAAACTATAATTAATGGTAAATTTACAGCAATTTCTTACAATGTGGTGGTAGCCTAGTGGTTAGGATACTCACCTCTGAACCAAGAGGGTGAGGGATTGAATTCTACCTTCTGCACTACCATCACTGTGTCCCTGAGCAAGACCCCTAACCTCCAGGGAAACTGTCCTTCAAATTAGCAAAATGTAAGTCACTCTGTATAAGAGCCGTCTGCTAAATGATGCAAATGTCAATATATGACAGAAATTTTTTGTGGTTTTGATGCCCTAACTTACAATCTGCGGTAAACCTTGCAACCTGAAACCGTCCCAGTTGGCCAGTTTGGGGTTTGTTGTTACAAGAAAGAAGAGCCAGACTAACTTCTAGGGGTTTGAACGTCGTTGGCGTCGTCTGGCATTTTGGTCCGAGGGGAGACAGCCGGAGGAGACAAACATAGCTAATGCATCTTAAAGCCGGATGACAGTGGGGTTATTAGGAGGGCTCAGACAGGACTCTGGCTTTGTGGAAAAGAGGTGACGTGAGGCACTGGGGCACGCCGGCTGGTACCGTACAGTACAGGCCTGCAGAAGCACCTTCACACTGTAAAGAACACATTTGATCATGTTCACATACTTCTTTTGTTTGCTTGCAATTTCATCTGACGTTTATGAATTACAGCTATGGTTATGTTTAAGAGACAATGAGTTCTTGTGCTGAAATTTGCATAATTTTTGCATAGATTTTCATGATCTTTTTACAGATTAACCAGATATAACATCCATGTAGATTTTAATGTTTTATGTCAAACATCAAACAGGGATTTCTTACAGAAAGCTAAGCTAAAACTAGCCTTAAATTTCTTTGACGTTTGATTTTACTTAAAACTTTAAGGCAGCACTTTCAATGGAATTTTATGAGTTACAGTGAAGTCAAAGTCAAAGTAAACTTTGTCATCTCAGTTATATACAAGAGACATGGGTTCAGTTTCTACTGAGTACTAAGATGGCACATAGAATACAAATATACATAAACTATAAATATAAACTCTGAACCAGAAGTAGAAAATAAAAGTTTTGTTACAGCTACAACTATGTTTAAAAGTGAATATTAATAATCCACACATGAAACACATGTTTTGAAATTTGCATAACTAAAAGAGTAATATATTGTGGTTATTTCCATATTTTTTTCTAAATAAATCCGATTTCATTATGATAACATTCATGTAAATAAATCTGATTTCATTATGATAACATTCATGTAAATAAATCTGATTTCATTATGATAACATTCATGTAAATAAATCTGATTTTCACTTCACTAATAGATCAAATCATGTTTTATAGTGTAGACCACCAGGAGGAGGGTTCGTGACCCCGTTGAGGCAACAGTTTAAGATGAGTGACGCGAGCGCGCAACCTCGACCCGACCGGTAATCCCTCATAATCTATCGGGCTCGGCTGTTTGACTGACCTGTCAAAACGACGGGTCAAAAAACCTTCCCCTTATTTGGTGATTTGACGAGCAAAAACACAGCTACGGATGTTGACAAAAGAGCACGGGAATACGAAGAGAGTTTTCAATGCAATTAACAGACATCATTCAGACCCCCATCTGACACAGCGAAGTGAAGGATTTCTCATGTTCATGCTTTTGTATTCTACATTTTCTTTACTTTCTCTAAATGTGGTGTTTGTTCCTTCCCTTTTCCAGACATTGAAGCATGTTTTACATAAGGCCATATGTAAGCCATATGAGTCCAGCTTCCTCTAATGGTTTAAGGATTTTAAACAGGACTTTAAAGCATCTTAAAAACTTAAAAATGGAATTTAGGTGAATTTTCTCATATTAAGATTTCCCTAAACTCATTTTAGGGCTAATTAAGATATTTGGAGATACTGCATCTTAGTGATGTGAAAGATGTAAAAATATTTATGCAATTTTTGTACTTATTGTGCTTATTGTAAGTATTAATTGAATTGTAATTCAAACAAACCAAAATTTTCAGTTGATAGTACCTCATCATTCAGATTTTTTCAAGAGAAAACATTTATTTATAACTTACTCATATTTTGCAAAATGTGCAAATGAAAATACAAAAAAAGTAAATGCTGGTAGCCATTCCCCTCTCGCAGAGTTGCCAGGTGTTTGCCTCCTGTGACATCACCGCCTCCAAGCACAACGGAGACTTTGAGAGGTTGAGAAAAAACACGGCCGAAAAACGGATGTGAGGTCACACGGTGGATTACGACATCACGTAGGCCGGAGTGACAGTGGAAATCCAAAAAGTACAACAGCTGTACGAAGTCTAGACCTAAAAACAACACCAAAACACATGCATCGCTGAAGAAAGAGCTCTGTGATCGCTGTGGAGGTGTGTGTTTGTGTTTGCGTGTGTGCAGGTTATTAGGAGCTACTTGTTTACTACAATATAAGAACACCTGAAAAGCTGAAATGAATAGCTCTAATGTGTGTGTGTGTGTGTGTGGCCATGTATTTATCGCATTGTGGGGACCTTTTGTCCCCTAAAATCACTTTTATCCATTTTTTGGACTTTGTGGGGACATTTGAGAGGTCCCCATGAGAAAAACTGACTTTATAGAAAATGTGCTTGTTTTGGTTGAGAAACTAAAAGAGGTAAAAGATGTGCTTTTGGTTACTGAGGTTAAGGTTAGGGTTAGGATTAGGTGTAGGTGTAAAATTATATACATCTAGTCATTATAGGAGCCTATGGAAAGACCTCACAAAGATAGTAATACAAGACTGATCGTGTGTGTGTGTGTGTGTGTGTGTGTGTGTGTGTGTGTGGGCAGGTATTTATGGCATTGTGGGGACCTTTTTATTACCTTAAATCACTCATCTTGTAGGTAGTTTTCAGGGAACCGATAGTGAAATCTAAAATCTACAATATGGAAAGCTGAAAGATATTCTGAATAGGTCTTATTTGTAATGTTAGAGGTAACGTGTTACAAAAGTAACACACACACACAATAATGTATAAATTTTGCTGTAAGTAGTAATATAAGGGATTACTAATAAATCCTCAGTAATATTAAAGTCATTACATATTTCAGTAATGTTTATTTTGAATATTAATGGGTTCTCTCAGCCACCGTACTTTACAGTTGTAGAGTGTGTTGTTACCTAAAAACACATGGCAAATTAGACAACATTGGTGAATGTCACTGTCTTGGTGAAAACTGTGTAAGTGGGGTTTAAGAGTATTTTTTCTCTTAAGAACGGTTGGTGATTGAGGTGCATTGTCATCAGACGGTCTGTGGTAGTCTGAGATAAGCGCTGGTGGTCGGGAGCTTACGATTGATGCTGCCCTGATATTAATATCTCGTGTGGGGGTGATATATTTAGAGGAGACGGGGGAGTCAACATAAAAGACCGGGACGAAATGAGTTGAGTCAAATTGAGATGTGAAAATCGCCATCAAAACGAGATGATACCAGCCAGTGTGTGGTGTGTGTGTGTTTTTCTTCAGGAGGGTGATGCAGATTTACTGTGTCTATATATACTCACACACACACACAAATGTACACCAACTAGAGTAGATTTAAAATTCAGGATTCTTGATTTATCAAGAGAATTTATCAACAGGGTGAGATGCACCCTGTTCATTCAAGTTTTTCTAAAAAATTAAAATGGAAATTAGATGTTAACAAGAGATTAAGTTAAGAAATCCATACAAGAACTTATAGCACAGAGAGAGAGAGCGAGAGAGAGAGAGAATGGTAAATAAGTAGAAGTTTATAAATATTAAACATACAATCAGAGACTGGATCTTTTTGTCAAATTTTGTTTTTGTACTTAAAAATGTATTTTTGTAGCACTCTGTCCCATGTTGAGTATAATAAGCCATATAAATAATTGACACTTGATATAATGTATGTTTTGTACATTAATAACTCATTTTACAGATATTTTTACATTATTTTTAGTAATAAATCCATTTAAGCAACACAAAAATCTAGGGAGCCACTTGGGCCATAAGAACCAGTTCTTTTAAAAGAGCCAGAATTCACATCACCACTGGACAGAAAGACTTCACATGATTCTCTTTGTGTTATAATGAACAGGTAGCTGTCCTGGTTAAAAAGATTTATGGCCGTACGATTGAAACTCCCCTAAGTCTCTCTGTTTTGGCCCTAACACTCCTGGAGTAGAATTCAAGTGCGAGTTCCAATGAAAATCCAAAGACCTGCGTCCTGAGAACATGCGTTCTTACAAAATCCAAGCAAATTATTCTAAGGATCAAAGTATAGTTTAATATTGAGCCAAAGCTGTTTCTGTTGTGATATCAGGCTAAGTTCACAGATTCATTTGCCTGATATCACAACAGAATGATAGGGGCGGCTAAAATTTGTGAATTAATTGCAGCCAGCTTGGCTTATTTTCACTTAAACAGTTGTATCCTTGGACTGCTTTGGCCCAGCTAGATGAATGGCACCAGTAAAACGATAGGGGGCTCTTTAAATTCAAAATACGTTAATCTCAAGAACCATAAGCCTGATTTTGCTGATTAGAGCAAGTGAGGTGTCAAATGAATCTGTGGCTTGTCCTAATGTCATATCAGAGTTTTCTTGCGATTTTTTGCAGATTTTGACTTCTCATTTACCGACTCCTTTCTGATGCTTACTGCATCAGCTGCTTTTGTGCTGATTGTTGCTTGAACCCCGCTCATTGTCACTTTCGGCTATATTTTTTGGATCTTTATTGAGTGGAATAGTAGGGTTAGGGTATAGACCGGAAGCCTTTTTTAAACTACCTGGTAAATAAAACTGATTCTGATTAACTTCTCTTGTCTTGGTACTGGTTAATTTGCCATGCATGATTTTTACTTTTTCAGTAAAAAAGGTGCTTTGAGCAGGAGTAGAAAGTGTGGAATATGCAATGCAGTGTCTTTGAAACTGCAATCAATTAGCACGAAGATGCAGGCTCAGGTCAGTTTTATTGTATTTGGGTCCAGAATCGCACCAGAGACCATTTGTGTTGCTTATCACTATAATCTGCTTGTTACCTAGAAATGTTACTAAACAAAGCAGAGAATGAGTCTGAGACATTTTGGGATTTGCAAAATGTGAGTGTAATTTAGCAGTAATTTGATCATTTGGGTTCACTGCCTTCAGATCCCCAACTAAACATAGGTGTAACTTAAGCCTGTAATCAGCATGTTCAAAGAGAACAGCACTCTTAGTGCTCATCATTTTCCCCTCATTAGCGGACAGAAAAGACAGCTAGACAGTGATAATGTATCCCCTTGATTGTCTCAGGTGCTGTGATGTGGCTTGCGGGTGGAAAAAGCAGAATTCCAGGATGGCTGAAAATGCCATCATTGATATGAGCAGTGAGGAGAAGCTACTGGTGGCGGTGGTCTAGTGGTTAGGACACTCACACCTGGATCAAGAGGTTGTGGGTTTGAATCCTACCATCATTGGGTTCCTGAACGAGACCTAAACCCCAAGTTGCTCCAGCGAGACTGTCCCTGAAATTAGGAAATAGAAGTTGCTCTGGATAACAGCATCTGCTCATTGCCATAGTTGTAAATGTACTTTTAAACAGATGTTTTACAAGCTACAAGCTACTTATTAAAAGAATCTAAGTTAATATAGTGATTGGCTATATCTACAGAGAAAAACACACACGCTGCGGTTGTTAGCGCACATGACTCTCACAGAGAAGTCCAACATTCACTAAAACCTTCCAGTTCAGTTAAATCTTCCCATTTATTACAGACAAAACTTATATTTTAGCTGATAAATAACAACAACCAGCGTTCTACTCACAGTGCAGACATTTACTTGATATTTATTTATTCCCGACGCATGTCCACAGCGCTATTGCAGAGCGACTCTCACATGGAACGCCCTCATGACAAAAATGTACTTCTCTTCCAGAAATGAGTCAAAAATGAGTTACGGACCAAAATGAGTTCAAATGCGCAAAAATTGATAAAACTTCAGTATTTCTTCATTTTCCATTAATCAGAAAATATGTTTCCATTCTATAATGTTAGAGAGTAAAAAATAAATATAGAAAAATGCATTATTTGTTAATAAATAATTTTTATTCTATATCTAGATGGATTCCAAATGGATAAAGAAGTGTTTCCACCTGCACTTACCTTATTGTTCTTGATAAACTTAACCATAGAATGTCTCTGCAGAATAACAACTCTCAATATGAATATGAATGTGTTGATGTTCACAGTCTTGTGTGGACATCATTTTGGAAAAATGATGGTGTGGAAGACTGTGTAAAACTACTTTTTCTCACTCAAGAAACTACTCAGGAATTGATAAGAGAATTGATAAGGAATTGGATTGATAGGCAGAATCGGCAGTGACATTGATAGTGATAAAATCTTAACAATTCCCAACCCTACTTGGTAGCTGATTAAACTTTGTAAAGACAGAAAGCATTTATTTTCTTTATTTTCTGTGGCAAGAAACTTAATATTCGTAATTGCATCGAATCGAATCAAGACAACAGTGAAGGTTCACACCTTTACACAGGAATGGCTCACAGCTATAAAAGGAAGTGTCCAAACTATTTTTGTCCTTTTATAAACAATGCTCTTTTCAATTTAGTTTTATGTCAGTGCTTCATGGCTATGTGCTTTCTTTCTGTTTAATGTTCATCTTAACGTAAACTCTGCATTGGTAACAGAAGTTAAAATTGCCTTTGATGTTACATTATAGCGTTACAGAGGTTGAAGGTTTTTATTCAATTCAATAGAAGATGAATCAACTGTAAAGAAATAACAGCCTGAAGTGCAGAAATGTTAGAACCGCTCAATAAAACAAGACATAGGGCCCTATTCAGCAATGTCAATAAGTGTGTGTGTGTGTGTAAGTGTGTGTATATTTTAGTTTTCCAAACATGAAGAGAGGCTGAGAAATGTCTAACTGCTGGTCCAGATGTTCAGCTTATTTCAGCAGATAGCAGAAACACATCTGTCACAGACGCCTCAACCATGAAGACTAAACTGACCAGAGACCTGTGTGTGTGTGTGTTTCTAGGTGCTTCTCAGTGCTGATGGATTCGATCCATTGCTGCACAAACAGGAGAAAGACTTGTCTAATAGTTTAAACAGTTTCACCATTTACAATGCGGCACTAAAATACCTCCACTTTGAAGAGAAAAACAAGGAGGAGAAACTGTTTAAAAACATTTTTCCAGAAAAGACAGACTAATGTTTAAAAGGTTTTACTCAGTTTTACACAGAGAGGAATTTGGTCGAGTCCTTGATAAACTACTCATACAAAAATTTATCTTATACAGTTAATAAAAATCAAATTACTAGCATTAAGTGTAATGGTAAAAAAATGTAAGTAAAAAATAACTTTTTTAAGAAAATAGCATAGAGTAAGAAAAATAATCTTGATAATATTAATGTGACCCTCCACGGCAAAACCAATCGCTTGTCACAAATTTTCAAAATTGAGTTATTATGTTTTCATGAAAGGGCATAAATCAACCTTCAAAACGATACCTATATGGAATGAATGGGACGACATATGACTGAGATATCAACATTCAAAGGAGTCGGGTTTCTCCTGTCACGCCAAGTGAGAAACGGAGAAATCTGCCTTTGAAGTTGACTATCACTGTAGCACTCACAGACGCTTGGTGCGGTCGCGGCTACGTTTGCATTTACGGTAGCCTACGCTGCATTCACAGCCACACGGATAGCCTACCTGCGTTAGGTTAACTGAACTCGGGAGACTCGCTAGTCAACCAGTGGATTTACCGTAAATATTGAAGTAGAGCGGTCAAAACCGAAACTTTTAACATTCTGCTGGAATTGAATTCCTCACCTCAAGAAAGTCACGTTTTTAGGATGGAAAGGGTAAGTTTTTCAGCTAAATTTATTCACAACAGTACAGTATAGACCTTCCACTGTTTTAAAACACTAAAACAAAAAATCCAAAATTTTACCCCACGCAACATAAACGCTTGTTTTTCTCGGAAACCTCCGTTGCGACAAGAGACTGGTTTTGCCGTGGAGGGTCACATATAATAATATCTCCATCTCTATACAGGATATACATAAATATAATTAATTAGAGATGGCACCGACATGACAATGATTAACCAATGACAATGACTGGTCAAAAATTGTGGAAAAAGTTGTGGTAATTGGTAAAAATTGCACGGTAGTAACGCATTAGTGGGATTTGGATGAATTTGCGTTATATTTGTGATCGCCACATTGCAAAATCCTGGAGGGTCTGCACACTCATCAAGATTCAAGATTGAGTATCTCCATTTGCCACACATATCTGTATATCTGTTAAATGAAGAATCTTCAATCTTGATGACTGAAGTGTGTGTGTGTGTGTGTGTGTTTGTGTGAGGTCAATTACAAAGATGGCATGGCACTAAAATCACTTTTAAAATGAAAAGCTCTTAACACCACATCGCCCCGAACATTCCAGGCATGTTTTGCGGTCGAGCGTCTCCCTCGTTGTAGCGCCGCTCAGGTTTGTGTTGGCAGAAAAGCTCTGCGATTCGTCACCGCCCTGTGATTATCCAGTGAGGCTAAAGAGGCATCTGTCACGCTCGGGCTCATATTAACGAGTCATGGGAGGCAGAAATTTAATTACGCTTCTGGGGGCTTGCTAAAAAAGAAGACACTAAGCGTGTAAATGAGAAACAACGCTTACGTTCTGCCTAATGGTGTTGGAGACACTAGACGACACTGACGTTAAATAATAGTGTTCATTACGCTTGTTCTCTGCAGCCTGCTGAGGTCTGTTCTGTTGCAGAATCGCGGGGATCGTTATTCAGTACATTTTTGGCTGCAAATTTGCAGATATTTCCCTATAGTGCTTGAATGTATTTTTTGACAGTAAAACATTGCCCTTTTTTAAAAATACTGTAATATACTGTAAACTTGGACCGTTCTGGTAGAGTTGTAGTCAAGACCACCTAAACCAAGACTGAGACAAAGCCAAGACCAGAGTGTGTTGAGACCGAGACAAGACCAAGACTCTGAAAGGCCGAGATGGAGAGGAGACCGATACAAGGGTGGGGTGAGACCGAGACCAGACCAATGCACCATTACAACACATGACAAATAAGTGGAAGATGCAAAGCCACTTTAAGCAACATTAAAGATGTTTATTCAATATTTCTCTCTTACATATCTATAATGAGGAAATCACTTCACTGGAAGCAGTTATCCAAACTGATCACATCACAAACCACAGTGAACACTCCTCAAGACCAAACTCACTGTGTTATTGACTTGTCGAGTTGTTATCATGTGTTGGTGGACTAGTGGTAACACACTCGCATTTAGACCAAGAGGTTGTGGGTTCGATTCTGACCTCTGGTGTTACCAACATTGGGTCCTTGAGCAAGACCCTTAACCCTAAGTTGCAGGGGAACTTTCCCTGAAATTACGAAATGTAAGTCGCTCTGGATAAGAGTGTCTGCTAAATGCTGTAAATGTAAATGTTATTAGAGACATTCTATGGTTTAGTGCTGTGAAGAAAAATAAGGTTAGTGGAAACACTTCTTTGTCCATTTGGTATCTATCTGGATACAGAATAAAATAATTTGATAACAAATTAAAAAAAAAATGCTATATAAATTTTTTTCTCTATTGATTACTCTCTAAAATTATACAATGTAAAACTGTTTTCTGATCAATTGAAAATGAAGAAATCCTAAAGATTTGGGTAATTTTGAGCCGATTCAGACTCATTTTGGGCTATAAAATGAGCTGCTTTTGACCTTTCTGGAAGACATTTTTTTGCGCATGATGGCGTTCTATATTAGAGTTGCAAGCGCTGGCACATTTGTTTACATCACAAATCATGCAATTAATGTGTTTTTATGCAATCACTTCAGTTTTTGTGCACAGAATTATTCAGAAATAATTTCACATACAGAGGAATGAATATAATGCCTGGTAAGTTGAAAGTCTTGTGATTCTGACGGTATGTGTGTGGTTTCTGTAAGTTAAAGGGATTCTGAGTTATTAAAACACTAATTAATAAACAATGCAAATACCTGCATTGGTCTCAAAGAGTTTTAATAGTAATATTCTCGGCTGGCCTCTAAATAAAATCCTGATTCCTCTATGTCCGAGTCCGAGACAAGACCGAGACTTTCAAAAACTGGTATCGAAAACTACAACTCTATAAGTGGTTTGGGGAAAGAAACACATCATGCTTCATATTAATAAGAAGTCAAATGAAGGTGACACCAATGCTGGAAACAATTCCAACATGTTTTTCAAATCAGTTTTGTTGTTCATTTTTGCAGAAATTCCCTAAAAATCCCCCAATTAGGAATTGCCAGTGTGTGAGAAGTGTGTTGTGTAGGCCGTGTAGACGCCGTGTAGATGCCGTGTGTCAGCAGATTTCTGCAATGTTTAATATCTGAAGCTGTTGGTGACATGCCTTGTGACTCATGTTGTGACTAGCTGCGACTGTGTTCCAAATCCGTGGCAGTTTTGGACGGAAGAACTTGATGAGGAACTGGTGGAACTGTAGCAGGAGTGCTATTATTTTCCTTGTATCGTGGGCGAGGGCTAATGGGACCAGAGCCATAAGCGTAAAAACAAAATGCATTCATTTTTAATAAATGTAGAATTTTCACCCTTCATTAGGTCACTGAAATGTCTGTCTTCTCGTTTTTAGGGCTTTTGTAATTAACAAACAGAAAAAGGACAGAATCTCGTTAGTGATGCTGTGGTGTTTATGACTGTGCCACTGTTGACTTACTATATGTATTTATCAGACGCGCCGATCAAGAGCAACTTCTGGGACAGTCTCCCTGGAACAACTTGGGTCTTGCTCAGGGATCCAGTAGTGGTAGTGCTGGAGGTGGGATACAAACCCAAAACCTCTTGGTCCAAAGGTCCATCCTAACCCACTAGACCACCGCCCAATCTATTTTTTGTTGGTACTGTAACGGCTAGTGTAGTTGACCCTGTGATCAGACGGTCACCAGTTCAAGTCCAGGAGTGTTAAAGGTACTCATGAACAAGGTACCATCCCCAAGTACTGCTCCCTGGGTGCTGCCAAAAAGTTACCCACTGCTCCTTCATAGATGGGTCACATGCAGAGGTCACATTTGGTTGTGGTGCACTGTGTGCTGTGTTGTGGTGTGTTCATAATGACAAGTAATTACTCACTTAAACTTAGGTCATTGTGAGGTACCACACTGTTGAACGTGAGCGTGAGCGATTATTTGTCATTGTAAACACAGCACTGCACACAGTTCACCACAATTAAATGTGAGCAGTGGGCAGCTTTTTGGGCAGCAGTGCTTGGGGACGGTACCTTGCTCATGAGAACCTCAGTGGTACCTTTACCGGTCTGGGATTGCCAATCGCAGGGTGAACATCCTAACCTTTACACTACCAACTGCCCCAGTTTTGTCTTTACAAAATAGTTTGCCACTTTACAAGCTGCATTTGACTTTTAGAGAAACTGCATTTTTAAATGTATTGTGCTGTTTAGCAATACCTGAATTTGTGCACGCTTGAATAAAGAAAAAGGACGTCTTGGGGTCTGTGTTCACCAAACACATTTTTTGTGCTGAGAGCGGTCAAAACCTTGCTTTCTTAGCACACCTCTCAGCGCTTGATGTTGCTAAGTTGCCAGTAAAGTCATCGGGCACTTCCGCGTTCGTTCCTATTTTATGTAAACATTGTAACGTGTTCCTTTGAGATCCGTAGTTTAGCCGACATAAAAGAGATTATCTTTACAATTGAGAGAAATCGCATCTTGGCTTTAAAGTCTAGTTTGAACTAGTTAGCTCCTCCAGCTTGTCCTGCTACACCGCCGCTGAGTTCTTGACTGTATATGTCCTGCCCCTTCCTCGTTTTTGTGACATTGACGAGCCCAGCGGTGTTGTAAAAGTTGAACGGATTTTAAGTTTAAATGCTCTGAGCGCTGTGGTAAAAAGATGTCTCCATCGCTTAGCGCTCTGAACGCTAAAATTCATAGGATTTGCATTAAAAATGGGCGCTGCCAGCACAAAAACTGTGTTTGTGGACACAGGCCCTTATTGAAATATTTATTTTTACAGCACAGATGTACACACATTCGGTCAGTTGCCATTTCCCTTGACCTCCCAGTCCTCCTCTCTGCACTCTAATTGTTTTGTGTCCACCCAAAGTGTGAATTTCCACTTCTTGGTCTGCATCTCCGGTCTGCATGTCATTTTCTAGGTTCCTAGAGATCTATAAAAATGCATTAACAGCAGAATGTACAGATGTGCTTATATGTGCGTCATTATAATGTGTAACCAATCCTGATATGCAAAATGTACTTCAAGCCATTAAGTCATTATAGCCAGTGGGAATCGACACTGTTTTCTCTCTTTCGCTCTTTTTCCCACCTCTTTCACAGAGTGTCCCCCGTGTTCTGCTGAGTGGATAGACAGGAGTGTGTGTTGATTTTGGCTCAGGCCGAAACTCTCAGGTGTCCGAACATTTCTGTGTGTGTGAGTGTGTGGGTGGATGTGAGTGTGTGGGTGGGTGTGTTGTTAGGGGGAGTCGGTTTATGCTTAGGAAACACCTAAGTCCATATAGAATTTTTTGGCACAAGAGAGGGAACGAACACACAGACTGTGGTGTCAGTCAGGCTGCACTACAAAAAACTAGCAGCAGAGTTGCCAGACATCGAACTGGGTTCCATCTCCCTGGTTGGTTTTGGGGCTCTCCCTGTGTTCGTGAGGGTTTTCTCTGGTTTCCCCCACTCTATAGGTTGATTGTTGACTCTAAATTGGCCCCATTGCGCTGTTTTAAGGCGTTTTGTATCAATAAAGTTGCTGGAGCACATCAAAGTTGTGGAAAAATTTGCGATTTTGTCGCCCTTTATAATGATTCTTTAACAATGAAAGAAAATGAAGGCAAAAAAAGTATTATTTTTATTAATCATTAATCATTTTGTTATTTTTGAAGGTAAATGTGAGGCGTTTTTATCACACAGGTTTCCTGCGTCTTTTAAACGTAACAAGAAAATGAGCCTGCACACATATGGCTGAACATTTTGCGGGAAACGACAAAGATTGGTCAAAAAATGCAGAAAAGTTGCAGTAATTGGTCAAAAAATTACATGGCAGTAATGAATTCACGGGGATAGGATGAATTTGCGTTAATAGTTGCGATCGCAACATCGCGAAATCATGGAGGGTCTGGTGTAATGGTTAGAGCATTGGCCCCTTAATCGGAAGGTTACCAGTTCAAGCCCCAGACTGGTAAAGGTACTCATAAGGTACCTAAAAGGTGCCAAAAAGCTGCCCATTGCTCCTTCATCTATAGGTCAAATGTAGAGATCACATATGGGGTGTGACTGATAGTGTGATTTTGTGAGTGTGTGTGCCCTCTGGTGTGTTGACATCTGTCCAGGGTTTGGCCCGACTTGTGCCTGTAGTTTCCGGGATAGGCTCCGGTACCCACTGCGATGCCAGTCAGGATTGAATGGGTCGGATAATGAATGAATGAATGAACGAATGAAAAAGAATATTAGAATGTAAGTGAGTGATTATTTGTCACTGTGAACACAGCATGGCACAGCACACAGTGTGAGCTCTGCATTTGGCGCATCAGTGAAGCAGTGGATAGTTTTTTGGCAGCGCCTGGAGAGCAGTGCATGGTGACGGCACTTTGCTCATGAGTACTTCAGTGGTGCCTTTAAGAGTCCAGGACCTGAATCAGTGACCCTCTGATTATGGAGCCAAAGCCCTAACCGTTACACTATCAACTGCCCAATGTAGTAATATATTCATCTATTATATTGAAGACAACTTGTTGGTTTATGAACTATATATATATATAACTACTAACGACATTAAGAGAAAGACGATTCAGTGCATTTCTCACTGTGGTAACACTTTTTGGGGTTTCCATGTCTCCATTTTTTGACGTAATTAGAGTGAAGACGAGACATCTGGTGCAGCTCAGATTCTGAGACATCACAGAGGAATGCTGCGAGTTCGGGAGCTCGACTGAAACGAACCCTTCCTCACAGGGAAGCCACCGAAATCAGAGAAGTACAAAGAGCCAGTCAGATATAAACGGCATCACTCAGTTTCCACCACAAAAATATGACGCCTTTACAAACACGTCTCCACATGCCCTTTGAAGCCGACTCTAATTTAGAAGCCTGAAGAGTTCTCCAATTAGCCTCAGAGGGAGTTTTATTCACAGATTTGGAGATTTGTTTTTGACTGCATTAAGACTCTCCAATGCATAATGTATAAACCACCTCTAAAAACTCTTAAAAAGGGGCATGAAAGCACCCCGCTTTGAGTAAAGCTCAGCGCTCACCACAACTCTGAAGGCTGCTTTATACTGAAAACTTAATGTGCAGAGCGGTTATGAGGAGGACGGATGGGGACATGGCAGCATGGTGGTGCGACGGTCGTCTCACAGGGAGAAGGTCCTGGGGTAGATCCCGGGTCGGCTGTGGGGTCTTTCTGTGTGGAGTTTGCATGGTCTCCCCGTGTGTTTCTGTTTCCTCACATGCGCTGTACGTTTGTTGGTGACTCTTTCGGTGGTTCATTATGTGAGTGCGTGTGTGTCCTGCAGTATATCGGTGCCTGCCTCTCACCCGTAGGACCGTGATAGACTGTGGTCCCCACAATCCTGATAGGGTTTCAGCTGTTCAGATAATGAATAATTTGAGTAATTAAAAGTCCCATATTCTGAAAAATTCACTTTTTCTTTCTTTGGACATCCATTTGGGTCTGTACTGCCTCTACACACACTGTGCGTCTGATAAACATGGTCAATTGTCTTAGTAATAATTTACGAATGTCAGAAATTTTATGCTTAAACCAGCCGTTTAAGCACTTCTACACCACAGTAGGGGACATTTGAATAACTCCACCCTCCTCTCTGAGAAGCTCCGCCCACCAGGTAGAACAGGTAGCGCATCCTGATCCGCCATGTTTTCTCACAAGCGTAGTGTAGGAATCACAATGAAGAAGTCGACCGGCAGAGTGTTGCGTTGAACATGTACAAAATACAGTTAAATATTATAGGGAAGTAACTGTAAATTTACAGGAATTGGTTACAGTGTAGGTTTACACCCTGTCTTAAAAATTACAGTATTTTACTGTTTTATGAAAATTCATGAATTTTATGAAAATTCAGGAATTTGTTACAGTGTAGATGTTTAAAAAATGAACAGTATTTTACCATGTTAAAAAATATATAGTAAAATACTGTGGGAAAATAAATGTACAGACAGGATGGCGGAGAGATATGGAGGAATGAGTAGAGTCAGCAGCACACTGTATCTTCCTTCCCAAAATGAACGATGCGATTACGATCAGCAGGAAGTGTGCCGCCCACACACACATCGCCATATTGGTTTTTAATGGAGATGCCGCTGTCTGGCGTCTGCGTTACGGACCGGCATCATCACGGCACTGAATCGCTCCGACTGCATCGCAGACTCGCAGCCGGGTCAGGAGGTGAAGACGGCAGACATTTGTTTAGGTTGGAGGGCAATCCATCTCCTGGCCGAGTCGTCTCTTTGGTGCACGGGACCCAGACGACGGACGGTGTAAAGAGGGTTCATGAGGAGGAGGACGAGGAGGAGGAGGAGGAGGAGAAGAGTCACGCCATCGGCCCGACCCATTAGTGTGATCGATGGATGGGGAGAGAATAGAGGCAGAAAGGAAAGATTGAGGGTTAAATTTACATCTTAAGAGTGAGGAGGATGTTGTGGAATTGATAAAGGTTTTACAGAGATGTCGCTACAGGAACTGAATTTTAGGTGTAAAATGGGATGTTGAATGTTTTAGGTCTACAGCAACTTCAACACACGTTTACTGTGGATTTACAGCCTTTCTTTAAAAGAGTACAGTAGTTGGTAGTGTAACGGTTAGGGGAAGAGTACCAGTTTGAATCCCGGACCAGTAAAGGTACCATTGAGGTACTCATGAGCAAGGTACCGCCCCCAACAAAACGCGAGTGTGACACAACACAACGCAAGTGTGGTCCAATACAATACGCACAACGCAAGTGCGATGGAACACAGCACAAGTATGACACAACACAACGCAAGTGTGAAAGAACTCAACACACAACACAACACAAGTGTGACACACCACAATGCAAGTTTGAAGCAACATAATGCAAGTGACACAACACAAAACAACGCAAGTTTGACACAAAACAACGTAAGAGTGACACAACACAATGCAAGTATGACGCAAAACGACACAAGAGGGACGCAACACAATGTAAGTGTGACGCAACACGCCGTAAGTGTGACGCAACACAACTTAAGTGTGACGCAGCACAGCACAAGTGTGGCGCAAAATGACACAAGTGACGCAAAAACAACACAAGAATGTCACAACGTAACGTAAATGTGACGCAAAACAATACACAAGTGACATAACACAATGCAAGAGTGATACGACACAACGCAAGTGTGTTGCAATTGCACAACGAGAGTATTGCAATATGCAATATTTGTGAAAATACTGTAAGAAAACAACAAAATTTATGGCAGTTGGTTTAAACACACAGGGACACACACTTAAGTGAAAGCATCAGCCGGCATGTCGTAATTTCTCCAGTGTGCAGTTTTCCGCAGCCGTGTCCGCTGGGCTTGAAGGGGGAAGATGCATGTGTATGTACTTGTAAAATATAAATCATGTGTAAAATAGGCTGTGGGCAGTTTGCTACAACTAATCTCAGCCTAAACATTTAAACAGCAGCCTGGATCCCCGTACTAATTTGATTAAGAGCATGATTTATTTGCATTTCCGCGGCGGCGAGCCAGAGCTCTTCCGGATGAGAGCAGTAAAAAAATAAAAAATAAAATAAAATCCAGCTCTCGTCTGAACTCCAGCTGTGTGTACTCCTCTACAGTAAATAGACTCGGCCTCACTAGACGAGGGCCTGCTTGAGCAGCAGAATCACAAAAACCTTTCTGACAAAAAGCTGCGTTCTCACGTGCTCCCAGCATTATAAACAGGGTTCTTACGCTTAAATATTAAATTGTTCTCAGATGGATAATAATAATGACAATGAAAATACTATATGCATTACTTGACTGGATGTTGGTTTACATAAAGCATTCCATTTGAAAACCAGCATTACGGTGGCCGAGAGAGTTGATGTAGTTCAAAATAAAAACCACGCTGCAAAGCAACAAAACATATCAAACAAGTTGCAATTATGAAGATGTTACACAAATTCGGAAAACACTTTCATCAAAATCACAACCCATGCACTACATTTTACGAGCTTGAGTTGTTTTGCGTCACACTTTTGTGTTGTCATACTTGCGTTGTTTTGTCACACTTGCATTGGTTTGTGTCTGTTTGCAGCATTTGTGACGTTGCCTTTGTATCATGCACAAGTACACAATACAAAGGCAACGTGACAAACGCTGCAAACAGACACAAACCAATGCAAGTGTGACAAAACAACGCAAGTGTGACAACACAAAACAAAGCAAGTGCGACACAAAAAAATGCAAGTATCACACTAAACAATGCAAGTGTGACACAACATGCAAGTTGCAAGTGTGAGACCACACAACACAAGTGGGACACAACACAACGCAAGTTTGACATAACACAATGCAAGTGTGAAACAACATACCACATTGGTGACGCAAAACAATTAAACTGTGACACAACACAAAGCAAATGTGATGCAAAACGATGCATTTGTAACAGAGCAAAACATGTTTAATGCAAAAGTTTAACGTAAGTGTGACACAACACAACGCAAGCGTTTCAGGAGGTCACGTGCTTTTGGAGAACATGACACATATAAACGATAAAGCCATGGTAATCTTTTATCAATTTTCACCCACTGGTTTCTACCACTTTTGCACCGTGCACTCGAAAAGCATGTGACCTCCCAAAAAATTGTCTTCTGGAAACATGTGATGTGTGTGTCACACTTGTTTTGTGTTGTGTTGTGTTGGTGCAGTGTTTGTGAAGTTGTGTGTATTTAGTGTATTTGCAGCGCGTCTATGAAGGTGCAGTGTGTTTGTAAAATGTGGTGCATGTGTGAATCTGTGTAGCGTCTTCATTACTGCAGTGTGTTTGCACATCTGTTGTGAACTTTATTAATGTTTTGTTGCTTTGCAGCAGGTTTATTTTGAATTGCGTTGGGCTCTTAGTGACTCTGATGTAGTAATTTTAGGGCCTTTGCAGAGACTTGGAACAAGAGTATATTTGGGACTAACTCCTGGATCTGGACTTTGGAATAAAGTAGAATTCCAGCGCCACGTCGGCTCTAAGCTAAAAGTTGAGTAATTTGGATAATGGGCAGAGATGAAAGAGGATTTGGCTTTTCTACACGCCGATGCCATATTCTTATTTTGGTCTCAGAGCTTGTGGTGTAATTATGCTTTGCATATTTTCCTTTCATTATTACTCCGGAGAAAAAGTCAGGCATTGCAACAATATAATGCTGCAAACAAATGTTAACAATTTGAATTAAATGCATCTCCATAATGCATTTATAAAACATGAATAAGGCATTTACAAAATGCATTTAAAAATACATTAAAGATCTTAAAGCATCTGTAATTGCTTTAAATAAAGGATATAACAACTTTAATCTACATTAATAAGATGCATTATTATTGCGTTCATAAGTCTGATATAAGAAGTTTAAAAAACATTTTATTGCATTATTCAATATGATACAACATGGCAGTTCTGCACCTTCACAATGCACTCTTATACTGGGTGTAGATACATGAAAGCTTTATAAACATTTATAATACCTTTAATGTACAAACATTTTTAATACATAGTATCATGTACAGTACTGTGCAAAAGTTTTAGGCAGGTGTGAAAAAATGCTGTAAACAAAGAATGCTTTCAAAAATGGAAGTGTTAATCATTTATTTTATCAATCAACAAAATGCAGTGAATAGACAAAGAAGAAATCTAAATCAAATCAATATTTGGTGTGACCACCCTTTGCCTTCAAAACAGCATCAATTCTTCTGGAAATTGCCTTGCACACAGTTTTTTGAAGGAACTTCGGCTGGTAGGTTGTTAGCTTATCTTGGAAGAACTAACCACAGATCTATAATCTCTCATCCTACAAAAAATAATATAATGACTATAATCCTACAAAACCCCTGACTTTGTGCAAGTGTACCTATAAATTGATGCTGGTTTTGAAGGCAAAAGGTAAGTAACACAAATATTGATTTGATTTAGATTTTGCTTTTTTTGTTATTCACTGCATTTTGATAAAAATAAACAATCATTATTTATATTTTTGACATTCTTTGTTTTTACAGCATTTTTTCACACCTGCCTAAAACTTTTGCACAGTACTGTACATATATAAGATATATAAGATAGATATATATCTATAAATTTGAGCAGAATTTGGCCTTCTCCCCTGATGAGCTGCTTTTGCAAAGAGAACTACATTCCACGATTCTTTATCACGTGCCGAAGCGAGTCACAATGAAGCGTCGGCCTTCAGAATCATGATGAAAATCTAAATAAGCGGCAGATTAATGAGTAGGCAGCTGGTTGTTGTGGTTGTTTATCAGCTAAAATATGGTTTATGTCTGTAATAAAGGCAACATTTTTGTTGAACTGTAGCATTTTAATGATAGCAGTAGCTCATCGCCGCTGCTCATTAATACAGCGGTGTGTTTACATCGTGAAAAATGTCATTTATGCGTTTTTATGCATTTACTTCTGTTTTAGTGCGCGGAACATCTCACAAATACTATCACATGCAGAGGGATCAGATCTTGTCTTGTCCGTGCACTGAAAGCGTTGTGTGTCACTATTAAGCCTCGTTGTGAAATACAAAATGAAGCTGCTCTAGTGAGTAAAAATGAATTAAGCAAGCTTCCATTCTAGAAGAATTGCCTCGACTTCTTTTTTTGTAACAAATTATTAGGAACAATGGTTCCAGCTCTACTTTACGCAGTGCCACTTCCCGCACATAGCAATTGGCGTGCTGCGCATTTGAATCGACTCCATATGCGGCCCAATGCACTGATACCCAAACCAGCTATTTCTTTTTAAGTCGTTATTTAAGTCGGACCGATACCGATCCACATATCCAGATCGGCAGCGTCTCTAGTTTCTAGAAACGGCCTTTCGTAGCCCTATTACTACATAGAAAGAGCATGGCAATGTACTCTTACTCTTGAGTGGTTCTTGAGATGCTGACATGTTTCAGTTATAGTGCCCCCTATTGATCAGATTGCACCCTTTGCGGCTGGTGTCCAAGCTCGGCATTATACTGTACATGATGTCCACTGAGTTTGGTTTTGTTTGGGTGTTTTTCTCACCAGTGCTCAACGCATTCCCACATTCTATCAAAGTAATGGCATCAGCACAATAAAAGGCACTTGCGCCAAGGGTCAACTGGGTAATTTAGTACAAAACTGTAATTACATAAAACATCTAATACTGTCGTGTAAAAAGTATCTGAAATTTGGCTTTCCTTTAAAGGACGTAAGTGTAAAATTTACAGAACATAATGTTTTACATTTTTGGATCCAATGCCATGGGCAATTTGTCGATGCATCGTGTATCGATGTATCAGTATGACCTTAATCTGACCACATTCCTCTATGGATTTTATCAACTGCCATGAAGTCCCCTTGCCCTCCGGGGTGGATCCGGGCCGTGCTCATTTTTGGTGGGAATGGGTTGAGCCACCTATGGTATATAAAAAGGCATGGCCCCCACTTTGTCTCCCCGACACAAGACATCTGTCGAGCTGTGATTGGAGTTCTCAGCCATCGTTCGGAACAACGTTCCGAGGTGAGGCGGAGGAGGGCAGATCTTTTCTCATGCTAATCGCGGGAGCACGAGCAGATGTGAAACATTTGGCTCTGTTCTTGTTCACTTAACCAAAAATGCTTAGCGGCTCTGTTGCTTTTTATTTTGGTCGTGCACTCTTCTTCTGATTGACCAAGAATAGATAGAGAAAGAAGAGAGAGAGAGAGAGAGAGACAAAAGGAGGGTAGAAAGAGGAGAGGAAAGAGCACATTAGTGCATCTTCATATATCAGCATAAATTAACAGTGGCCCCAAAATGATAAACTAAGCGTTCTCCTCCAAAACACACAAAAACACAGCACAACAACGTAGAGTGAAATTGTGAGCCGGCAGAATAAAGGAAGAAGCATCATAAATGTGACCCTCCACGGCAAAACGAGTCGCTTGTCGCAACGGAGGTTTCCAAGAAAAACGAGCGTTTATGTTGCGTGGGGTAAAATGTTGGATTTTTTGTTTTAGTGTTTTGAAACAATTGGAGCGTCTCTGTACTGTTGTGAATAAATTTGGCAAAAAACTTACCTTTCCATCCTAAAAAGCATTGACTTTCTTGATGTGAGAATTGGTTCAGCAGAATGTTAAGTTTCTGTTTGTTAGCTCTACTTCAATATTTACTGTAAATCCACTGGTTGACTAAGCGTAAAAATAAACATACTCTGGAATCCATCTTACGTCTCCTGAGTTCTGATTAAACTTCATGGCTATCGATGTGGCTGTGAATGAAAGCGTAAATACGTAAATCTTAAGCGTGCTTGACACGCACCAAGCGTCTCGCCAAAGAGTGCTCTGGCGATAGTCCTTCAAGGCAGATTTCTCCGTTTCTCACTTGAATGTTGATATCAGAGTCATGTGGCCGTCGAGTTATTCCATATAGGTATCGTTTTGAAGCTTGATTTACGCGCTTTCATGAAAACATAACTCAATTTTGAGAATTTTTTGCCGTGCAGAGTCACAAATAGGAAACGCTAGCCAAACGGAAACGCAACTGATTAAACCCAATAAGATGCTAAATGCTAAAGCAATGGAGATCAACAGAACAGGGTCAGCTGGAGGCAAGGACTAAAACAGGAACCAATTAAACAAACAAATCCAAGAAACTAATAAACAAACAAGCTAAACACAGGTGTAACATAATTAGACTAACTAACCAATCGCAGGACACAGGGGGCAGTGCAGAAATTGACAGACATACCTATAGACAGATAAAGTTTAGATGTTATGATTATGGCTGAAAGCTGAAAGCACTGACATTTAGAAGTTTAAGACATTTAGGGCATTTAAGGTTTTATATTATATGGGGCAGTTGGTGGGCGTAACAGCAGGGTGTTCACCGTGTGATCAGAAAGTTGCAGGTTTGAGTTCAGAATTAATTAAAAGATACCACTAAGGTACTCATGAGCAAGGTACCGGAGAATGTACTCCCCAAGAAGTGTTAGCTGCCCACTGCTCCTTCACGGATGGGTGAAATGCAGAGTCACATTTAGTTGTGGTGCACTGTGTGCTGTGCTGTGTATACAATGGCAAATAATCACTCCCCACTTTCATAACTGAATCATTTATTTTACCATATATTGAATATACAAAATCATATTTTACTTCAGCTGAATTATTTTTGCATTGATATAAAACTGGATAATATCTGGATCGAGTCTGGTTAAACATATATTTTCATTTTGTATTTTATATTTTCTATGTGATTGTTAATATTTAAGTTGATTTATTTTTCAGTACTGTATAATTCTTGTCTTCTTTCCTTCATATTTTGCTTCCAGTACATGATATAATATCAGTAGACGACAAATCGTGGTCCATTGAATCCGATGCAACATCGTATCCAGGTGTTTTGGACCAATGCTGTGGGCTCGTTAATCATTAGATAGATTTTTTTTTTATTATTTAAATTATATGAAGTAATATTTTCAGTACCATTTCTTCAGTCCTGGGCCAATTCTTATTTCTTATTTCTTTGTCAGCATTTGAGATGATATTGGCAGGATTGATATTGGCACAATATGATATAATATGATGTGATGTTGGACAAATGGTGATCTGGTGAATCAATATCAATATTATTCACCTTACTCTGAAATGAGGTGCCATCTTTGTTTACTTGTGTTCAAACTTCTGGTTATCCAACAGATTCATTGGAGCTCATTACACACAATAATTGGAAAAAGAGGTGATTTTCTCTTCAGCAGGAGTGCTTTACTCACAAAAGAAGAGGTTTGAAATGTTGTGGCTTTTTAACCTCTACCCGCCTCCTTCAATGAAGAAGATGATGACGGTACGTCTTTGGCTGAGGGCTGAATTTAAAAACACCTCGAAAATGCTGTGTGTTCTATTTATTTTTGTGGAGAAAAAGCTACCACAACACCGTTTCAGAAAAGGCTTGGCTATGAAGCTCGGTGAAACATCAGCGTTAGGTGCTTGTGAAGGCTGTCAGGTAAGTTTACCGTAACTCTCTGGTAACTTAGCATTTGTAGGCGGCAGCTCTTATCCGGTGACTTACATTTCCTAAGTTCAGGGACAGTTCCCTGAGAGCAACAGGGTTAGGAGGTCTGCTCAGGGACTGATGTTGTAGTAACACCAGAGGACGCATTGAACCCTGACCTCTTGGTCAAAGCCAAGTGTCCTACCACAGAGCCACCAACACCTAATATTGTGCTAATGTGGCTGATAAGCTAAGATTACCTCCTATGCTAATCTATGCCCAGTAGCTATGCTCCTGTTAGCGGTGCTGAGCTGGGACTGATTGTGGTTTTAAACCATATCTCGTTTAAGAGTAAAGTGCTTTCAGAATATAGATGAAGAAATACTGTAACACCACCACGTAATTAAAAATGACTGGAGGCCACCTTCTCATGTCATCTACCCACTCTATTAGTCACCTCGGGTGTGGTAATATTTTACCTTCAGAGCTACAGACTTTGTCCACGGTCTCCTCCCAGGTAATGTCCATCTTGAAGTGGTCTAGACCTTGTAGCTGACCAGCTGACAGGAAGTTCCAACACAAAGTGGAAGAAAAAAGCAGTTAAAATAGGCAGGGGTGTAATAAGGTGGGTATTTTAGCTAAACTTTTATCTGTTGCACACACACACCTCCTAACGCCACACACACACACACACACACACACACACACACACACGCACTCCTGCCCCACTCTGTCCCTACACCTCCCTCTGGATGTTCACTCTCTCTTTTCCCCATCACTCTCTCACTCCCCTCTGTTTACCTATTCATCCTTTGTGCCGTTTCCGCATCCGCGTTTGGCCCATCAATCCACACGCGTTGCCAAGATTCCAGAAATGTGCTGAGACTCCGGTCGCAGTCGCGGCCCGTTACACTTAATGCGCTCCTCACTCTTAAGAGGAGAGGGACACTGCTGAATTAAAAAGGACACCAAGGAGGGAGGGGGGAGGAGGGAGAAATGCTCAGGAAAGACTTTTGGTGCCGAACAGCAGAGCTAGGGCTGGACAATTAATCGAAATTCATATGAATTTCAGAACCTCTAATTGCCGGGTTATGATTTATATTTTAATTTGTTAAATCTTTTTACTTTTAATGTCTTAGGAGTAGGGATGGATATGGTTAAGATTTTAACACTACTACTACTTTTATCGGCACTGCTTACCGGTCCGGTACTTTAACAATATTTTTATCTGTACTGTTTGAAGAAAATATCAAATTAACAACATAATTAACATGACTTTATTAAACAAATCACAAACCGTCAACAAAGTACGCTGACAAATCCTCCTCTCACATGGGAGTTGCAATGTTACTAAACGTATTATAATAAATAAAAAACATGTAGAAACATTTTTTGTTAATTAATATTCTTTCTAACGACTTCTAATTCCACAAGAAGTTGGAGTGCATTTATTTAAGTTTTATGTGATTTTGTACATCTGCTTTTATATGTTTTACATTTTCCATAAAATGTCATTTAAAGCTTACATTTGTGCGCATATTCTTGACAATTGCGAGATATATATATATATATACATAAAAGTCTAAATAAATGTAATACAATGTTAGATTCATGCTTCAGACGTAGGGTAGGTATAAAAAAAATTGAAGTTAAATGTTTAAATTCAAGCAAACCAAGTGAAGCACATTATTTTGGTTAAAGAGGAAACATTTAGGGTAAATATTCTGGGTTCGTTTTGGAAAATTCTTATTTCTATACATGCAAAAATACATATGTGATGAACATCTAATATCTGGATACAACCAGAGCCCAAAATAACGAATGTGAAAGTGTAAGAGAACATCATCTGCCCAATCAAGATTTCAACTCATTCCTGCTTTGTCCGTTATTATAAGACACATTGAAATGGATCCGGATTTTCATTTTCCAGACGTTTTCGACGCCTCAAAGGCTTCGTACAAACTGCTAGAGAGAAATAAAAAAAAAAAGAAAAGCAAGCGTTCAAGTGTTTTCTGCTCCATAAACTCTGCCCCACTTCAGTCGAGCCAGCTGGATATAATAGTCTCTCTCTTTCTCTCCACAGCTAATGTTATGAATGAGGCCCTTTTTTCTTCAGCGTTAATCACTGTGTCCAATTTGCCGGAATTATGGGACGCTTTTCAGGCCCGAGCCGTGAAGGCCTGAGCGCAGAGACGCCCGTCTGCAGCCGTCACCGCCTTTTGTTTGGCAGTAATGGCAGATTGGGGGGAAAACTGTCAAGGAATGACAAACCAGACTGTGTGTGTGTGTGTGTGTGTGAGAGAGATTCAAAATTCAACATTCAAGGTTCTTTGTTTGTCATATACACAGTTATACAAGTACATCATGCACTGAAATGCACGACAAATGATTGAAAAACTACACAAATTAAAAGATAGAATTAAAAATTTTAACTTCACAGCAGATTATGTTGAAGAACCTAAAAACCACTGTTCTCAGTGAAGGCTGAAAGATGTCTGACGTTTCTAAAACTAAAAGGCCTCGCTGCGCCTCTCAAAAACGTCTTGACCAAAGCAGAAGCAAAGCGAGGATCAGCATAGGAGATACGTTTGAAAGATGGACACGACTGAAAGTGGAGAAGAATTTGAAGACAGATGCTGAAGTGGCTCATTTTCTACTGGACAGGTAAGATGTAGCCCAGGTTGGCTAACTTGTATCACCACTGGACGTAGGGATGAATATTTCAAATATTTTCAACAGTTGAAGAACGTTATTGATGTTGGATGATAGATTGTAGCCCATGTGCAGGAGGGTCATCAAACTGGCTGAATTATTTGAGAAACAAAAACGGTGACTGTGATTAACATCAGCGTAAGTATTGCGGCTGGGACAGTGTGGTAACAGTGCAAACATTAACACGCTAATTATGGCAATACCAAATGTAACTTTAGACACTAGATTGGCCAAATATGAGGATCCACCAACCTATCTGGCAACCTCGAGCCTGGGCAGGACGGGGAGGGGAAACAACGCGCTACAGTGTTTTGAATTTCACTTCAGCACCAGTTTTGGCTACAATCTTACATAAAGCTCCTTTATCTTTTAAACGATTTTCAGGGTTTAGGTTACATGAAGAAGACAAATTTGGAGATTGAAGGTAAAGACTGATAGCAAAAAAACACTTTCTTCCTAAAATATTTGCCTAAACTTTGTAAAGGTGTCCATTTTAGACTGACGCAATTTATTTCATTATTATTGTGTAAATATGTTGTGGAGATCTGTGATTGCATTTGTTCTGTAAAAACTCTAATATGTGTTTTTTATTGCCATTTTTAAGATGTAATATCAGTTGAGGGTAATATTTAGTGATATCTACAGTAGAGGCAAACTGGTTGATGTTAATTTGCGTGGGCTGCAGTCGTTCATTATTTTATGATCGTGATGCATTTCTTCCTCCATCCGCTTTTTCCCGGCTCATACACAAGCATTTTGAAGTTTCATTTTTTCCGACTCAGGAAGTGAAAGCACATGTAATGAAATTGGTGGCAAAATGGAGAGAAAATGGAAAAAGAGAGCTGTGAAAGATGACGAAAATAAACCAATGGTGCCGTTGGTAAATGTAGAAATGTTCTAGAATCACCACAATTCCAAAGGAATGCTTATACACAGTGCACCACAACCAAATGTCACCTCTGCATTTGATCCATCCATGAAGGAGCAGTGGGCAAGTGAGGGGCAGCACCCGGGGAGCAGTCCAGAGACGAGTATCCTAACCACAAGACCACCGCCACCACCACCACCGTTCACCAAGGACTGATATGAGTCAACCATGGAAGATGAAAACAGCTGAAAAACACAGAAACCCAAGACGTGTGTGTTACTGAACATGGGGCAGTTGGTGGCGTCCCGTTCACCGGGATCAGAAGGTTGCAGGTTCAAATCCCAGACAGGTAAAGTTACCACCAAGGTACTCATGAGAAAGTTACCGTCCCCAAGCACTGCTCCCCGAGATGCTGCACATCAGCTCCTTCATGGATGGGTCAAGTAGAGAATTCACATTTAGTTGTTGTGCACTGTGTGCTGTGCTGTGACAAATAGCAAACAATGACAATGACATACGTAAAACCAGTCACTTGTTGCAACCGAGGTTTCCGAGAAAAACGACCGTTTATGTTGCGTGGGGTAAAATTTTGGATTTTTTGTTTAGTGTTTTGAAACAGTGGAAGGTCTATACTGTACTGTTGTGAATAAATTTGGCTGAAAAACTTGCCTTTCCATCCTAAAACCTGACTTTTCTTGAGGGTGAGGAATTCAATTCCAGCAGAATGTTAAAAGTTTCTGTTTTGGCGCTCTACTTCAATATTTCGCTAAATCCACTGGTTGACTAGCGTAGAAGATATTTCTCGAATCCCATCTCCGTCTCGAGTTCCAGTTAACCTTCGCGCCAGGTAGGTATCCGTGTGGCTGTGAGTACGTAAGCTACCGTAAATGCAAATGTAGCCGCGAGCGCACCAAGCGTCTGTGAGTGCTACGGCGTTAGTCAACTTCAAAGGCAGATTTCTCGTTTCTCACTTGGCGTGACAGGAGAAACCCGACTCAACAGATATTGATATCTCAGTCATATCTCGTCCCATTCATTCCATATAGGTATCGTTTTGAAGCTTGATTTATGACCTTTCATGAAAACATAATTTTGAAAATTGCGACAAGCGACTGGTTTTGCCGTGCAGAGTCGCAAATAATCACCCATCAACTGTAATCCACAAATATACAAATATAAATAAGGAAAGATGACTTATAGTTTGTCCAATGTTGTGTGTCCTTTTTTTGGTCACTCTATCCTCCTGTTGTTATGCTAATCTACTTCCCAGGTCTACAAAGTGCTCAGCAGTAAGTCAGTGTGTGTTACACATGGTGCTCTGTCTGAGGTGGTCTTCATTACTCCATCCTGCTCGGATTTCGCCCAGACGACAGTCACCTGTTACTCAGGAGTGAGTTTTACATCACAATGCGAACTCCTCACCTGGTTGTTAAAACATACGTGACCTGCCGTTATAGAGGTCACATCGTGAGGAAGCTTTTCAAATGACAAACCACTTACGATTAAAAGTATCAAATCTACAACCAAGTTACAGTTTTAATATGGTAGAAAAATACACTACAAGCTACAGACGAAAAGTAGTGACTACATCCAAGCTACTGGACCTAGCTACTGGGGCAGTTGGTAGCGTAACGGTTAGGGCGTCCCATGAACAGAAGGTCACTGGTTCGAATCCTCAACCGATAAAGGTACCTCTGATGTACTCATCCCCAGGCACTGCAATGGGCTGCCTATGTTAGCTGCCCACCACTCCCTTCTCAATGGGTCAACTGCACTGTGGTGTTGTGCTGTGGTGTGTTCATAATGACAAATAATTGCTGACATTCAGAACCACAGATTCTTGCTTACATCACAGCTAAGTTGGAATCCATCCTCCGACTCCACTTCACAGCTACCAAAAAAGGTAACATGGCGCATGTATTAACAAGCCTGGTTGCCAATCAGAAACCCATCCTTGTAAAAACAGAAAGAAAACAGTGCATAGTTTTTTTTGCTGTAGCACCTCACCTCAGTGATTAACACAATTAGAAACGCTTGATAGTTAAAATTCCCATCATTTTCTTTTGTAAAAATGTAGAATTTTGCTGCACTACATCAGTTTAAAAATTTAAAGTTAAAGCTAGGACATTCCCAACACAGGAGATCACCACATTCCTCCCTCGCCCTTGAGCCTTTTCATTTGGATGAAAGTGACAACCCCCATAGTGACTTGATGTATATAATTCTACAGCTGATCCTAATCCTAACCCTAACCTTAACCTCAGAAACCAAATACACATCCTTCCTCTTTTAGTTTCTCAAATAAAACCAGCACATTTTCTATAAAGTCATTTCTCCTCATGGGGACCTCTCAAATACACAAAGCAGCTCAAAAACAATAAAGAAGTGATTTTGCAGGAAAAAAACCCCCACAATATGTAAATACATGGTACACACAGCACACACACACACACACAGACACACACAGATAGTAGTCTCTTTGTTCAGTGTGAGCTCATTGCCCAGCTGGTTCCTGTCGTCCTGCCATTAAAGTCCAACCTGCAGCAGCCTGGCACAGATGAGAGAACCTGCCAGCCAGAAACAGACAAGAGCAAGGTGTGTGTATGTGTGTGTGTGTGTGTGTGTGTGTTCTACTGTGTGATTTAGTGGATCTGGTTTAGACAGGGCCACTGCTCTCTCTCTCTCTCTCGACCTCTGTTACCTCTACTCTCTCTTTTAATTTGTATCGTTATTATCAGTGCATCCGGAAAGTATTCACAACGCTCCAATTTTTCCACATTATCCCGTAATTTGTGTATTCCCAAAACTAGCTGAAATTAATCTTTTTACCTCAAGAATTCTACCTCAATACCCTGTAATGACAAGTGAAAAAAAGTTTGTGCCGGAAACTTTTGCAATTGATAAAACAAAAAGCAAAATCAAACATTTACATAAGTATTCACAACATTTTGTAATGCTGGCAACCTTTGGCAACCTCGGAATCTTTGGTATGATGCCTGGCTTGCTTACACCTAGAAAAATAGTTTGCTTATTGGGAAAAATGATTTTATAGGAAAGTCGCATGTTTTATTTGAAAAATTAAAAGAAGTCATATATTCGCATTTGGTTACTGAAGTTAGAGTTACGTTAGTGTGTGTGTGTGTGTGTGTGTGTGTGTAGGGATACGGGTCAGTGGTCAATTCAAACAGTCATGTAGATAATGTTTTAGGATTGTGGAGGGCCGGAAGAGGATCTGGAGATCCCAAACAAAGGCAGCAGTGGGACTGTGAAAAGGTGAAGTGACACACACACACACACGTACACCCCCTCTACACACACAGACACACACACACTCTTAAAGCGTTATTATCTATCCCAAAATTAACCCTCGCCTCAGTAACCAAAAGCAAATCTTTTGTACTCTTTTAAATTTTTTAATAAAACATGGATATTTTCTTTTTCTTTAACGGACAGCATGGTGACATAGGGGTTAGAGCTGCCGCTTCGCTAAGAAGGTCCCAGGTTTGAACCCTGGGGGCGCGTGAAGGCCTTTCTGTGTGAACTCTGGCAAGCAGAGTCGTAAGGCCTGAGGCCCACATTACATACATCGCATTACATAAACACACACTTGGGAATATATATATATTTACTGTGCAAAAGTTTTAGACAGATATGAAAAAATGCTGTAAACAAAGAATGCTTTCAGAAATATAATATAATAAATATAATATATATAAATATACAAACATAATTATGAGCAAACAAGAGAAAAATCTAAATCAAATCAATATTCAGTGTTACTACCTTTTGCCTTCAAACCAGCATCAATTCTTATAGGTACACTTGCACAAAGTCAGGGATTTTGTAGGATTATAGTCATTATATTATTTTGTGGGATTATGGGATTATAGATCTGTGGTTTAGTTCTCCAAGATGTTTGGAACAACCTACCAGCCGAGTTCAAAAACCTAGAAGAATTGATGCTGTTTTGAAAGCAAAGGGTGGTCACACCACATATTGATTTGATTTAGATTTCTCTTTTGTTCATTCACTGCATTCTTTGTTTACAGCATTTTTTCACACCTGCCTAAAAACTTTTGCACAGTACTGTACATATATATATATATATATATATATATATATACTGTGTATATACAGAATTTATTTACAGTGATAAATATTTATAGCTTATCCCCAGTTAGATACTTAAAAATACCCCCTCCAATTCCCCTCAGGGCAGTTCTGTAGTGACCCAGGGATCATTAATTACCTTCTCTCTTTGTAAACCGCCCTCATCAAAGCCTCTGATTTGCTCTGTTCAGATGAAAGTTATCAATTAGGCCCCTGCTGGGCGGCCCTCAGGGGCCCAACCTCGAACGAGACACAGCAGGTGAAGGAATCAGGTGTGTGTGTGTTGGTGTGTGTGTGTGAAGCTGCCTGCACCTGCTGTCCCTCCTCAGAGCCCTGCTGGGGGCAGATTCCCAAAATGCCTTTCAGGCAGCTGTTGACAGTCAGCACTGTGTGACCCCTCTGTGACAAAGAGGGTCTCAGAGATCAAATGGTGTGTGTGTGTGTGAGTGTGTGTGTGTGTGTGTGTGAGTGAGTGTGTGTGTGTGTGTGTGTGTGTGTGTGTGTGAGTGTGTGTGAGTGTGTGTGTGTGTGTGTGTGTGTGTGTGTGTGAGTGTGTGTGTGTGTGTGTGTGAGAGTGTGTGTGTGTGTGTGTGTGTGTTGATGTAGTTAGAATGTGAATTTATTCTAAATGTTTTATTAGAAAAACTAAAAGAGCTAAAACATTTGCTTTTGCTTAGTGAGGTTAAGGTTAGGAATAGACGTAAATGAACAAGGAGGAGAGATAGAGGAATGGACAGTAGGGTGGTGGAGAGATGGAGATAGAGGGTGGAGAGATGGAGGAGGGTGGTGGAGATGGAGATAGAGAGGGTGGAGAGGGAGGAGAGGTGGAGAGATAGAGGGAGGAGAGGTGGAAATGGAGAGATAGAGGTGGAGAGGAGGAGTGGTGGAGATAAAGAGGAGGGAGAGGTGGAGAGAGATGGAGAGGAGGAGTGGTGGAGAGATGAAGAGACAGAGAGATAGAGAGGTGGAGAGGAGGAGTGGTGGAGAGATAAAGAGGAGGAGAGGTGGAGAGATGGAGAGGAGGAGTGGTGGAGAGATAAAGAGGAGGAGAGGTGGAGAGATGGAGGAGGAGTGGTGGAGAGATGAAGCGACAGAGAGATAGAGAGGTGGAGAGATGGAGAGGTGGAAAGATAGAGAGATGGCGAGGAGGAGTGGTGGAGAGATGGAGAGGTGGAGAGATGGAGAGGAGGAGTGGTGGAGAGATGAAGAGACAGAGAGATAGAGAGGTGGAGAGATGGAGAGGTGGAGAAATAGAGATGGCAAGGGAGGAGTGGTGTGGAGAGATGGAGAGAGGTGGAGATAGACAAAGAGTGGTGGAGAGATGGAGGTGGAGAGAGAGGGTGGTGGAGAGATTGGAGAGGAGGAGTGGTGGAGAGATGGAGAGGTGGAGAGGAGGAGTGGTGGAGAGATGGAGAGATAGAGAGGTGGAGAGGAGGAGAGGTGGAGAGATGGAGAGGAGGAGTGGTGGAGAGATGGCGAGATAGAGAGGTGGAGAGGAGGAGAGGTGGAGAGATGGAGGAGTGGTGGAGAGATGCGGTGGAGAGGAGGAGGTGGTGGAGAGATGGAGATAGAGGTGGAAGGAGGAGTGGTGGAGAGATGGAGAGGAGGGTGGTGGAGAGATGGAGAGGTGGAGAGGAGGAGTGGTGGAGAGATGGAGAGATAGAGAGGTGGAGAGGAGGAGTGGTGGAGAGATGGAGAGGAGGAGTGGTGGAGAGATGGAGAGGTGGAGAGGAGGAGTAGTGGAGAGATGGAGAGATAGAGAGGTGGAGAGGAGGAGAGGAGGAGTGGTGGAGAGATAGAGAGGTGGAGAGGAGGAGTGGTGGAGAGATGGAGAGGTTGAGAGATGCTTTTCACCCATACGAGAAGAACGAGGGAAAGAGAGAGAAAGAAACTCTCTCTTGCTCTGTCTCTCACTTTCTCTCTCACTTGTTCTCAGCTGTGCTCTCGCTCTCTCTCTCTTGCTCAAAAGAAAGAAATAAAGAAAAGAAAAAGAGAGAGAGCAGTGAAGACGGAGTGAGAGAAAAACGGATTATTGATTAATCGAGTTCACAGTTACTAATGAGGGTTGATGTCAGAGATGTTCTTGAACTCAGGAACTTCTGTAAAAGTTTAGATATTTTGCTCATCCTGTTCAGCCAGATTTTTGAAAGTTAAATTATGGTCAGCTTTACACTTCTTGTAATCTTGTAACATCCAAAAAAGAAAGAAAGAAAAAAGAATAAAACATCTTTACTGCTGTAGCTCAGGCCTAACCGCATCGTCACCGCGACAACACAGCTTCCCGGAGCCAAACCGACAAGACCGGGATGGGAGAGACAGGGCGTGGGGTTGTGGGTAAATGGTGCGTAACCGGAACACAAGCAGATTCTGGCTCTCAAGCTGAGACAGAGAGAGGAGGAGGAACGGTGGGGGCGAGATGGAAAGATGAAGAGGAGAAGAGGAAGAGAGGTGGAGAGATTAAAAAATGAATTTCAGGCTAAAGTTGGTTTTATCACACCACAGGGAGTGAGAGGCGCATTCCTGCCTTATTGGAGAAGTTGTGGTTTTGGAAGTGAACATTAAAAACAACACAGTTTTACTTTTTGTTTTTCCGTTTGGTTCAGGACCGCAGGGCAACCCGAGCTTGGCTGTCGACGTCATGATATGTCGGAGGAGTGTAGGAGGCGACACTCCTTACTCAAATTAATCCCGACCTGGACGCTTATTAGTTCTACTGCGTCCAGTCGTGACCCCTCATTCAACGTTATTTTTTAACATTCCTGGATGGAAGTGTGGCTCTATAACAGGGATGTTACTCTGAAACCTCAAGCAGACCTGACAGAACCTCTGTGGCAACATCATGAAGCCTCACTGCTGCTGATATCAATGTGTTCACAACGTTCTCTTGGCAGCTGCAAGATGGAGTCGGTGGATGGACTACACAAAACGAAGACAAAAACAAGGATGCATAGTTGTGAAGTGAAATAGCACCGATGTGGTTAGTTACTAAAACATTAGCTAGGCTGTAGCTAACTGTAGTTCTTGGGGCATTTGGTAGCGTAACCGTTAGGGAGTTGGTTCCACGAGGTCATTAATGCAAGTACCGCTGAGGTACTCATGAGTAAGGTACCATCCCCATTCACTGCTCCACTGGTACATGTTCGCTATGACAATCACTGAATTTAATTTTCTTGGTAACTTTTCAGAAGTGAAGCTAATTTTAAATGTTTGTAGCTTTAAACGTGTCCACTTTTTATTAAATACCAACGTTGTGTTACAAAACACTACATTGTAACATTAGTTTTTTGAGCAATCGATGATGAAAACAATAATCTGTGGTTGTGAAATAGCATGGATGTGGTTAGCTAATTTTTTTTTCTCTGTAGGTACAGCTAATTACTACAATTAGAGTGTAGCTTAGCTTTGTTTGGGCGAAGTTTAGCTAGCTGTAGTTGTAAGGGCAGTTGGTGTTTCAACTCGCAGGTGTTTCTGATTGGTGTTGATTTGGCATAAGCGACATACTTTGCCTTATTACATCACAACTCACTTGTGACAGCTGCGAGATGGAGTCAGAGGATGGAGTCCAGCTTAGCTTTGTGAAATAGCATAGATGTGGTTAGCAATTTTTTTTCTCTGTAGCTCGGATTGTATCTGACTACTGTTTTAAAACAGTAGCTAGATTGTAGCTTAGCTCTGTTTGGCTGAAGTTAAGCTAGCTGTAGTTGTAGAGGCAGTTGGTTGCTGTTGTGGTGTGTTTGCAATGACAATCATTCTCTTTCATTTTTAGTAGCTTAGTAGAAGTGAAGCTACTTTTAAACTGCTGTAGCTTTAAAAATAACTACTTCCTAAATAAATACCAACATAGTGTTAGAAAACGCTACATCGTGACAGATTTGTTTTTATTAGGATTTTTAACCAACACAGGTATTTTCGTAGCAGGAGTTTCTTATTGGTGAAATGGCGGAAGTGGCATCTGATAGGCCACCATCCCTCATTGCATCATAACACACCCTTGGCAGCTGTAAGATGGAGTTAGGGAATGGAGTCTACCTTGGCGAAGATCTGTGCTCGTGATGTGTGTAGGTCATAGTGTAGGTAGCTGCTATATTAACACAATAGCTTAGCTGTAGCTTAGAAGTTTAGCTAGCTGTAGTTTAGCTACTTTAAATTATTAGTAGCGTGTAGCTTGAAAAGCTGCCATTTAAAAATAGCTTCCCCAGCCTCCTATTTGCAGAATAGATTATTTGAGCTGAAAACCCAGCAGGAGCGATAGCGATCTGAACCCAGATAGTTCCCGCTCTGCAGAGCAGCCTGAGCGCTCAGCGGGCCGACATGATGATGAATGTCGGAGGTGTAGGAGGGCGACTCTTGCTAACTCGATTAATCCGACCTGGGCGTTGGTAGTGCTAATGCGGCCGGTGTGACCTCATTAGCCAAGCAGAAGTCAGCGCTGGACAAACACGTCCGATTGATAAAGGAGAGCAGAGTCTCCCAGCATGTGCAGAAAATCATTTCAGCCCCCGTTCAAATCCATATGTTCTGATGAAAAGCGGATCCAATGCAGTTGAAATCGAATGGTTTCCTGTCATGCCACTTGTGTTGTGTTACGCGGCTGTCAGTGTTCATGATGCTAAACCTGCAGGTCTCGTTTCTATTGAACTTACAGCACTTGTAGTATATGTACTTATAGCATGAAGGAGTTTATGTACGTGACCCGATTTGGGAGATTTGAGACCTGAGTGAATAAGCTTTGTTTTACAGTGATTAAAGTTATATTTAGATTAAAATTTTTAGTCATACTTCCAAAATCTGAAGAAATGGTTGTTTGTTCACTGTAAGTCAGTAAAGGAGTTCTGGAGGTTTATGTTCATCTCTCTGCATGTCTCCTGCTTTCTTACCTTCTGACACCCTTTCTTTCATTCTTTCCGTATGTATGTACTGTACTGTACTGTACCGTACCCTCTCTCTCTGTCGCTCTCTTTTCTCTCTCTCATTTCTCTATCTCTTTGCTTCTCTCTCCACGTCTCTTTTTTACTTTTTTCTCTCTCTCTTTATGTTTCTGTCTGAATCTTTCTTTCTTTCTATGTATCACTATCGTCATGTCTCTCTCTCTCTCTCTCATCAATATTTGATGTTACCAATTAGTCTAGTTGCATAATTTACTAGGCACCGTGATCATTTCCATTTAGCGATCTGATCTGTGTCATCTGTCTCTGCTGTGTTCCAACTGCTCACACACACACACACACACACACACGTTCATGCACATGCTCACACACACTTGGAACACATGTATTTCACACACACACACACACACTAACCTAACCCTAACTTCAGTAACCAAATGCGAATATATGACTTCTTTTAATTTTTCAAATAAAACATGCGACTTTCCTATAAAATCATTTTTCCCACAAGTTACAAAACTTACTTTTTTCAGGTGTGCCAAGCTTGTGGCATCATACTCAAAAAGACTCGAGGCTGCCAAAGGTTTGCCAAAGTATTGAGCAAATGCTGTGAATACTTATGTAAATGTTTGATTTTTGTTTTTTATTTTTAATAACTTTGCAAAAGTTTCAAATAAACTTTTTTCACTTTGTCATTACAGGGTATTGAGTGTAGAATTTTGAGGTAAAAGATTAATTTCATCTATTTGGGAATAAGGCTGTAACATGGGATATTGTGGGAAAAGTGGAGCGTTGTGAATACTTTCCGGATGCACTGACAATAATGATACAAATAAAAAGAGTAGGAGAGTAGAAAAGAGAGGTAACAGAGGTCGAGAGAGAGAGAGAGAGCAGTGGCCCTGTCTAAACCAGATCCAATAAATCACACAGTAGAACACACACACACACACACACACACATACACACACCTGCTCTGTCTGTTTCTCATTACAGGTTCTCTACCTGTGCCAGGCTGCTGCAGGTTGGACTTTAATGGCAGGACGACAGGAACCAGCTGGGCAATGAGCTCACACTGAACAAAGAGACTACTATCTGTGTGTGTCTGTGTGTGTGTGTGTGTGTGCTGTGTGTACCATGTATTTACATATTGTGGGGGTTTTTTTCCCGTAAAATCACTTTTATTGTTTTTTTATTGCTTTGTGGGGACATTTGAGAGGTCCCCATGAGGAGAAATGACTTTATAGAAAATGTGCTGGTTTTATTTGAGAAACTAAAAGAGGAAGGATGTGTATTTGGTTTCTGAGGTTAAGGTTAGGGTTAGGATTAGGATCAGCTGTAGAATTATATACATCAAGTCATTATGGGGGTTGTCACTTTCATCCAAATGAAAAGGCTCAAGGGCGAGGGAGGAATGTGGTGATCTCCTGTGTTGGGAATGTCCTAGCTTTAACTTTAAATTTTTAAACTGATGTAGTGCAGCAAAATTCTACATTTTTACAAAAGAAAATGATGGGAATTTTAACTATCAAGCGTTTCTAATTGTGTTAATCACTGAGGTGAGGTGCTACAGCAAAAAAAACTATGCACTGTTTTCTTTCTGTTTTTACAAGGATGGGTTTCTGATTGGCAACCAGGCTTGTTGTCATTGCGTCACAGCACGCTCTTGGTAGCTGTGAAGTGGAGTCGGAGGATGGATTCCAACTTGGCTGTGATGTAAGCAAGAATCTGTGGTTCTGAATGTCAGCAATTATTTGTCATTATGAACACACCACAGCACAACACCACAGTGCAGTTGACCCATTGGAGAAGGAGTGGTGGGCAGCTAACATAGGCAGCCCATTGCAGTGCCTGGGGATGAGTACATCAGAGGTACCTTTAGCGGTTGAGGATTCGAACCAGTGACCTTCTGTTCATGGGACGCCCTAACCGTTACGCTACCAACTGCCCCAGTAGCTAGGTCCAGTAGCTTGGATGTAGTCACTACTTTTCGTCTGTAGCTTGTAGTGTATTTTTCTACCATATTAAAACTGTAACTTGGTTGTAGATTTGATACTTTTAATCGTAAGTGGTTTGTCATTTGAAAAGCTTCCTCACGATGTGACCTCTATAACGGCAGGTCACGTATGTTTTAACAACCAGGTGAGGAGTTCGCATTGTGATGTAAAACTCACTCCTGAGTAACAGGTGACTGTCGTCTGGGCGAAATCCGAGCAGGATGGAGTAATGAAGACCACCTCAGGACAGAGCACCATGTGTAACACACACTGACTTACTGCTGAGCACTTTGTAGACCTGGGAAGTAGATTAGCATAACAACAGGAGGATAGAGTGACCAAAAAAAGGACACACAACATTGGACAAACTATAAGTCATCTTTCCTTATTTATATTTGTATATTTGTGGATTACAGTTGCTGGGTGATTATTTGTGACTCTGCACGGCAAAACCAGTCGCTTGTCGCAAATTTTCAAAATTAAGTTATTATGTTTTCATGAAAGGGCACAAATCAAGCTTCAAAACGATACCTATATGGAATGAATGGGACGACATATGACTGAGATATCAACATTCAAAGGAGTCGGGTTTCTCCTGTCACGCCAAGTGAGAAACGGAGAAATCTGCCTTTGAAGTTGACTATCGCCGTAGCACTCACAGACGCTTGGTGCGGTCGCGGCTACATTTGCATTTACGGTAGCCTACGCTGCACTCACAGCCACACGGATAGCCTACCTGCGTTAGGTTAACTGAACTCGGGAGACGGAGATGGATTCCGGAGAAATATCTTCACGCTAGTCAACCAGTGGATTTAGCGTAAATATTGAAGTAGAGCGGTCAAAACAGAAACTTTTAACATTCTGCTGGAATTGAATTCCTCACCTCAAGAAAGTCAGGTTTTTAGGATGGAAAGGGTAAGTTTTTCAGCCAAATTTATTCACAACAGTACAGTATAGACCTTCCACTGTTTCAAAACACTAAAAACAAAAAATCCAACATTTTACCCCACGCAACATAAACGGTCGTTTTTCTCGGAAACCTCGGTTGCAACAAGTGACTGGTTTTACGTATGTCATTGTCATTGTTTGCTATTTGTCACAGCACAGCACACAGTGCACAACAACCAAATGTGACCTCTGCATTTGACCCATCCATGAAGGAGCTGATGTGCAGCATTCGGGGAGCAGTGCTTGGGGACGGTACCTTTCTCATGAGTACCTTGGTGGTAACTTTACCTGTCTGGGATTTGAACCTGCAACCTTCTGATCCCGGGGTGAACGGGACGCCACCAACTGCCCCATGTTCAGTAACACACACGTCTTGGGTTTCTGTGTTTTTCAGCTGTTTTCATCTTCCATGGTTGACTCATATCAGTCCTTGGTGAACGGTGGTGGTGGTGGCGGTGGTCTTGTGGTTAGGATACTCGTCTCTGGACTGCTCCCCGGGTGCTGCCCCTCACTCGCCCACTGCTCCTTCATGGATGGATCAAATGCAGAGGTGACATTTGGTTGTGGTGCACTGTGTATAAGCATTCCTTTGGAATTGTGGTGATTCTAGAACATTTCTACATTTACCAACGGCACCATTGGTTTATTTTCGTCATCTTTCACAGCTCTACTTTTTCCATTTTCTCTCCATTTTGCCACCAATTTCATTACATTTGCTTTCACTTCCTGAGTCGGAAAAAATGAAACTTCAAAATGCTTGTGTATGAGCCGGGAAAAAGCGGATGGAGGAAGAAATGCATCACGATCATAAAATAATGAACGACTGCAGCCCACGCAAATTAACATCAACCAGTTTGCCTCTACTGTAGATATCACTAAATATTACCCTCAACTGATATTACATCTTAAAAATGGCAATAAAAAACACATATTAGAGTTTTTACAGAACAAATGCAATCACAGATCTCCACAACATATTTACACAATAATAATGAAATAAATTGCGTCAGTCTAAAATGGACACCTTTACAAAGTTTGGGCAAATATTTTAGGAAGAAAGTGTTTTTTTGCTATCAGTCTTTACCTTCAATCTCCAAATTTGTCTTCTTCATGTAACCTAAACCCTGAAAATCGTTTAAAAGATAAAGGAGCTTTATGTAAGATTGTGGCCAAAACTGGTGCTGAAGTGAAATTCAAAACACTGTAGCGCGTTGTTTCCCCTCCCCGTCCTGCCCAGGCTCGAGTTGCCAGATAGGTTGGTGGATCCTCATATTTGGCCAATCTAGTGTCTAAAGTTACATTTGGTATTGCCATAATTAGCGTGCTAATGTTTGCACTGTTACCACACTGTCCCAGCGTAACACGATGCTGATGTTAATCACAAGTCACCGTTTTTGTTTTTCAAACAGTTCAGTCAGTTTGATGACCCTCCTGCACATGGGCTACAATCTATCATCCAACATCAATAACGTTCTTCAACTGTTGAAAATATTTGAAATATTCATCCCTACGTCTAGTGGTGATACAAGTTAGCCAACCTGGGCTACATCTTACCTGTCCAGTAGAAAATGAGCCACTTCAGCATCTGTCTTCAAATTCTTCTCCACTTTCAGTCGTGTCCATCTTTCAAACGCATCTCCTGTGCTGATCCTCGTTGTGTTTCTGCTTTGGTCAAGACGTTTTTGAGAGGCGCAGCGAGGCCTTTTAGTTTTAGAAACGTCAGACATCTTTCAGCCTTCACTGAGAACAGTGGTTTTTAGGTTCTTCAACATAATCTGCTGTGAAGTTAAAATTTTTAATTCTATCTTTTAATTTGTGTAGTTTTTCAATCATTTGTCGTGCATTTCAGTGCATGATGTACTTGTATAACTGTGTATATGACAAACAAAGAACCTTGAATGTTGAATTTTGAATCTCTCTCTCTCACACACACACACACACACACAGTCTGGTTTGTCATTCCTTGACAGTTTTCCCCCCAATCTGCCATTACTGCCAAACAAAAGGCGGTGACGGCTGCAGACGGGCGTCTCTGCGCTCAGGCCTTCACGGCTCGGGCCTGAAAAGCGTCCCATAATTCCGGCAAATTGGACACAGTGATTAACGCTGAAGAAAAAAGGGCCTCATTCATAACATTAGCTGTGGAGAGAAAGAGAGAGACTATTATATCCAGCCGGCTCGACTGAAGTGGGGCAGAGTTTATGGAGCAGAAACACTTGAACGTTTGCTTTTCTTTATTTTCCAGCAGTTTGTACGAAGCCTTTGAGGCGTCGAAAACGTCTGGAAAATGAAAATCCGGATCCATTTCAATGTGTCTTATAATAACGGACAAAGCAGGAATGAGTTGAAATCTTGATTGGGCAGATGATGTTCTCTTACACTTTCACATTCGTTATTTTGGGCTCTGGTTGTATCCAGATATTAGATGTTCATCACATATGTATTTTTGCATGTATAGAAATAAGAATTTTCCAAAACGAACCCAGAATATTTACCCTAAATGTTTCCTCTTTAACCAAAATAATGTGCTTCACTTGGTTTGCTTGAATTTAAACATTTAACCTTCAATTTTTTTTTATACCTACCCTACGTCTGAAGCATGAATCTAACATTGTATTACATTTATTTAGACTTTTATGTATATATATATATATATCTCGCAATTGTCAAGAATATGCGCACAAATGTAAGCTTTAAATGACATTTTATGGAAAATGTAAAACATATAAAAGCAGATGTACAAAATCACATAAAACTTAAATAAATGCACTCCAACTTCTTGTGGAATTAGAAGTCGTTAGAAAGAATATTAATTAACAAAAAATGTTTCTACATGTTTTTTATTTATTATAATACGTTTAGTAACATTGCAACTCCCATGTGAGAGGAGGATTTGTCAGCGTACTTTGTTGACGGTTTGTGATTTGTTTAATAAAGTCATGTTAATTATGTTGTTAATTTGATATTTTCTTCAAACAGTACAGATAAAAATATTGTTAAAGTACCGGACCGGTAAGCAGTGCCGATAAAAGTAGTAGTAGTGTTAAAATCTTAACCATATCCATCCCTACTCCTAAGACATTAAAAGTAAAAAGATTTAACAAATTAAAATATAAATCATAACCCGGCAATTAGAGGTTCTGAAATTCATATGAATTTTCGATTAATTGTCCAGCCCTAGTCCTGCTTTTCGGCACCAAAAGTCTTTCCTGAGCATTTCTCCCTCCTCCCCCCTCCCTCCTTGGTGTCCTTTTTAATTCAGCAGTGTCCCTCTCCTCTTAAGAGTGAGGGAGCGCATTAAGTGTAACGGGCCGTGAGTCTGGCACCGGGAGTCCTGTGCCACATTTCCCTGGAATCTTGGCAACGCGTGTGGATTGATGGGCCAAACGGCGGATGCGAAACGGCACAAAGGATGAATAGGTAAACAGAGGGGAGTGAGAGAGTGATGGGGAAAAGAGAGAGTGAACATCCAGAGGGAGGTGTAGGGACAGAGTGGGGCAGGAGTGCGTGTGTGTGTGTGTGTGTGTGTGTGTGTGTGTGTGTGGCGTTAGGAGGTGTGTGTGTGCAACAGATAAAAGTTTAGCTAAAATACCCACCTTATTACACCCTGCCTATTTTAACTGCTTTTTTCTTCCACTTTGTGTTGGAACTTCCTGTCAGCTGGTCAGCTACAAGGTCTAGACCACTTCAAGATGGACATTACCTGGGAGGAGACCGTGGACAAAGTCTGTAGCTCTGAAGGTAAAATATTACCACACCCGAGGTGACTAATAGAGTGGGTAGATGACATGAGAAGGTGGGCTCCAGTCACCAACAACGACATTTTTAATTACGTGGTGTTGTTGTAGTATTTCTATATCTATATTCTGAAAGCACTTTACTCTTAAACGAGATATGGTTTAAAACCACAATCAGTCCCAGCTCAGCACCGCTAACAGGAGCATAGCTACTGGGCATAGATTAGCATAGGAGGTAATCTAGCGAGCTCGCTCACATTAGCACACATTAGGGTGTTGGTGGCCTAGTGGTAGGACACTTGGCTTTGGACCAAGAGGTTGTGGGTTCTAATGCGTCCTCTGGTGTTACCAACACTGGGTCCCTGAGCAAGACCCTTAACCCTAAGTTGCTCTCAGGGGAACTGTCCCTGAACTTAGGAAATGTAAGTCACTCTGGATAAGAGCGTCTGCTAAATGCTAAGCGCTCAGAGAGTTACGGTAAACTTACCTGACAGCCTCACAAGCACCCAACGCGGATGCTTCACCGGAGCTTCATAGCCAAGCCTTTTCTCTGGAAACGGGTGTTGTGTGGTAGCTTTTCCCTCCACAAAATAAATAGAACACACATACAGCATTTTCGGAGGTGTTTTAAATTCAGCGTCCTCAGCCAAAGACGCCGGTCATCATCTTCTTCATTGGAAGGAGGCAGGTAGAGGATAAAAGCTGCAACATTTCAAACCTCTTCTTTTTGTGAGTAAAGCACTCCTGCTGAAGAGAAAATCACCTCTTTTTACAATTATTGTGACAACCCCGGATCCTGTGGTATTAATGAGCACCAATGAATCTGCTGGATAACCAGAAGTTTGAACACAAAGTAAACAAAGATGGCACCTCACTTGTGAGTAAGGTGAATAATATTGATATTGATTCACCAGATCACCATTTGTCCAACATCATATCATATTATATCATATTGGCCAATATCAATCCTGCCAATATCATCTCAAATGCTGGACACAAAAGAAATAAGAAATAAGAATTGGCCCAGGACTGAAGAAATGGTACTGAAAATATTACTTCAATATAATTTAAATAATAAAAAAACAATCTATTCAATGATTAACGAGCCCACAGCATTGGTCCAAAAAACACCTGATACGATGTTGCATCGATTCAATGGACCACGATTTGTCGTCTACTGATATTATATCATGTACTGGAAGCAAAATATGAAGGAAAGAAGACAAGAAATTTACACAGTACTGAAAAAATAAATCAACTTAAATATTAACAATCACATAGAAAATACAAAATACAAAATGAAAATATTAGATGTTTAAATCAGGACTTCGATCCAGATATTATCCAGTTTTATATCAATGCGAAAATAATTCAGCTGGAAGTAAAATATGATTTTTGTATAATTCATATATATATGTAAAATAAAATGATTCAGTTATGAAAGTGAGTGATTATTTGTCATTGTGAACACACCACAGCACAGCACAGCACAGCACACAGTGCACCACAACGAAATGTGACCTCTGCATTTAACCCATCCGTGAGGTAGCAGTGGGCAGCTAACAAGCGCCTGGGAGCATTATCTTGGTACCTTGCTCATGAGTACCTTAGTGGTATCTTTACCGACCCTGAACTCAAACCTGCAACCTTCTGATCACACGGTGAACACCCTGCTGTTACGCCACCAACTGCCCCATATAATATAAAACCTTACATGCCCTAAATGTCTTAAACTTCTAAATGTCAGTGCGATACAAATTTAATTGAAATGAGATATTCTAGGACAGCGGGGTGGCGCGATGGCCAGAGTTCCCTCTGCACTGCCCCCGTGTGTCCTGATTGGTTAGTTAGTCTAATTATGTTACACCTGTGTTTGCTTGTTTGTTTATTCCTAGTTTCTTGATTTGTTTGTTTAATTGGTTCCTGTTTTAGTCCCTGCCTGTAGCTTTCCCTGTTGTGTTAATCGATTGTTTTAGCATTTAGCATCTTGTTGGGTTTAATCAGTTAGTGTTTCCGTTTGGCTAGTTTCCTATTTGTGACTCTGCACGGCAAAACCAGTCGCTTGTCGCAAATTCTCAAAATTGAGTTATGTTTTCATGAAAGTGCATAAATCAACCTTCAAAACGATACCTATATCGAATGAATCGGACGACACGGATAGCCTACCTGCGTTAGTTTAACTGAACTCGGGAGACGGAGATGGATTCCAGAGAAATATCTTCACGCTAGTCAACCAGTGGATTTAGATGCAGCGCTCGTTTGCATTCTGATAGCCCTCGCCTCATTCACAGCCTGCGGATAGCCTACCTCGTTGGGTTAACTGAACTCGAGGAGGCAAAGATGGATTCAGAGAAATATCTTTACGTAATCAACAGTGGATTTACAGTAAATATTGAAGTAGAAGCGGTCAAAACAGAAACTTTTACCCAACATTCTGCTGGAACTGAATTCTCATCAAGAAGTCACGTTTTAGGATGGAAGGGTAGGATTTTTCAGCCAAATTTATTCACAACAGTACAGTAGAGAGCGTTCCTGTTTTAAAAACACTAAAACAAAAAAATCAACTTGTTCTACCCCCACGCCCAACATAAACTGGGTTTTCTTGAAACCTCCGTTTGCAACAAGCGACTGGTTTTGCCATTGAGAGAATCACATTCAGGATGTTTCTTCCTTTTTATCTCCGTCGGCCCACACTTACTCTACGTTGTTGTGCTGTGTTTTTGTGTGTTTTGGAGGAGAACGTTTTCAGTTTATCATTTGGGGCCATCAAGTTGGTATGTTGATATATGAAGATGCACTAATGCTTAGCCTTTTCCTCTCCCTCTCTTTCTACCTCCTTTTGTCTCTCTCTCTCTCTCTCTCTTTCTCTGTCTTATTCTTTAATAATCAGAAGAAAAGTGCGACCAAATAAAAGCAACAGGCAGCGTTACTTCTTTACAAGTGAACAAGGTAGGCCAAATGTTTCACATCTGCTCTCGTGCTCAGCGACATTAGCAGCGAGAAAAGACCTCGCCTCCTCCGCCTCGCCTCGGAGCGTTGTTCCCGGAACAGCGATAGCTGGAGAACTCCAATCACAGCTCGGGACAGATGTCTTTGTGTCGGGGGAGACAAAGCGGGGGCCGGCTTGCCTTTTTATATACCATAGTGGCTCAACCGTCACCAAAAAAATGGGAGCCGGCCGGATCCACCGAGGGCAAGTGACCACATGGCAGTTGATGCTGTAACTATAGAGGAATGTGGTGAGATTAAGGTCATACTGATACATCGATACATCGATTTAATGACAAACAAGCCCATGGCATTGATCCAAAATAAAAACATTACACTCTGTAAATTTTACACTTCGTCCCTTTAAAGGAAAGCCAAATTTCGAATGCTTTAATGACATGTGCATTAGATGTTTTTATGTAATTACGGTTTTGTACTAAAATTGCCCAGTTTGACCCTTAAGGGCAGAATTAACGCTACGTCACAGTTGATGCCATTACTTTGATAGAATGGCAGGAATGCGTTGGTACTGGTGAGAAAAACGCAACAAACTCAGTGGACATCATGTACAGTATCGCCGAGCTTTGGACACCAGCCAAAAAGGTGCAATCTGATCAATGAGAGAACTATAACCAGAAACATGTCAGCATCTCAAGAACCACTCAAGAGTAAGAGTACATTGCCATACCTTTCATGTAGTACAGGCTACGCAGTACAAATTTGGTAGAAACTAGAGACGTTGCCGATCTGATATGTGGATCGGTATCGGTCCGATAACGGCTCAAGCGGCTGGATCGGGTATCGGTGGCATTGGGCCGTTCTATGGAGTGGATCTGTAAATGCGTGCACGCTCAATTCGTTATGCATGAGGAAGTGGCACTTTCTTGATAAAGTAGAAGCTAAGCTTGATTGTTGAATAATTCTGTTACAAAAAAAAAATAATCGAGGCAATTTTTTTCTAGAATGGAAGCTTAGTTTTAATTCATTTTACTCACTAGAGCAACCGTTTGTATTTCTGGGCTTAATGTGACACACAGCGTTTTCGATGTGCGATCAAGACAAGACCTGATCCCTCTGCATGTGAAAGTATTTGTGAGATGTTCGTGCACTAAAACAGAAGTAAATGCATAAAGGCATTTTTCGTGATGTAAACACACCGCTGTATTAATGAGCGTGCGCGAGCGCCGTTACTCGCTAAAATGCACCAGTTCGGTCAAAATGTTGCCTTTATTACAGACGCAAACCGTATTTTAGCTGATAAATAACCACAACAACCAGCGTTCTACTCACAATTCTGCGATTTATTTAGATTTTCCGCCGTTTTATTCTGGAGCCTTGCCCGGCGCTTCATTGGCTCGGCTTAGAGAGCGCATTACAGAAAGGAAATGATAGGAAATGTGGACTATCTCACAAAAAACGGCTCATTGTATAGAGCCAAATTCGTTCAGAATTTATAGATATATATCTATCTTATATATCTTATATATGTACAGTACTGTGCAAAGTTTGGGCAGGTGTGAAAAAATGCCTTAAACAAAAGAAATGCTTTCAAAAAATATAAATAATGATTGTTTATTTTTATCAAAATGCAAAGTGAGCGAACAAAGAAAATCTAAATCAAATCAATATTTGGTGTTACTACCTTTGCCTTCAAGCCAGCATCAATTCTTATGGGTACCTTGCACAAAGTCAGGGGTTTTGTAGGATTGTGTTATATTATTTTGTAGGATTATAGGATTATAGATCTGTGATTTAGTTCTCAAGATGTTTGGAACAACCTACCAGCCGAGTTCCTTCAAAAAAACTGTGTGCAAGTGTGCACAAACATTGATGCTGTTTTAAACGAAATGTCACAAATATTGACTGAACTAGACTCTCTTTATTCATTACTACATTTTGTTGATTGATAAAGTAAATGATTAACACTTCCATTTTGAAAGCATTCTTTGTTACAACATTTTCACACCTGTAAACTTTTACTGTACTGTATCTATATGATACTATGTATTAAAAATGTTTGTACATTAAAGGTATTATAAATGTTTATAAAGCTTTCATGTATCTACACCCAGTATAAGAGTGCATTGTGAAGGTGCAGAACTGCCATGTTGTATCATATTGAATAATGCAATAAAATGTTTTTTAAACTTCTTATATCAGACTTATGAACGCAATAATAATGCATCTTATTAATGTAGATTAAAGTTGTTATATCCTTTATTTAAAGCAATTACAGATGCTTTAAGATCTTTAATGTATTTTTAAATGCATTTTGTAAATGCCTTATTCATGTTTTATAAATGCATTATGGAGATGCATTTAATTCAAATTGTTAACATTTGTTTGCAGCATTATATTGTTGCAATGCCTGACTTTTTCTCCGGAGTAATAATGAAAGGAAAATATGCAAAGCATAATTACCTAGCTCTGAGACCAAAATAAGAATATGGCATCGTGTGAAAACCAAATCCTCTTTCATCTCTGCATTATCAAATTACTCAACTTTTAGCTTAGAGCCGACGTGGCGCTGGAATTCTACTTCATTCCAAAGTCCAGATCCAGGAGTTAGTCCCAAATATATAACATTCCAAGTCTCTGCAAAGGCCCTAAAAATTGCTACATCAAGTCACTAGAGCCCAACATATTCAAATAAACCTGCTGCAAAGCAACAAAACATTAATAAAGTTCACAACAGATGTGCAAACACACTGCAGTAATGAAGACGCTACACAGATTCACACATGCACCACATTTACAAACACACTGCTGCCTTCATAGGCTGCAAATACACTAAATACACACAACTTCACAAACACTGCACCAACACAACACAACACAAAACAAGTGTGACACACACATCACATGTTTCAGAAGACAATTTTGGGGGGTCTTTGTGCTTTTAGGAGTGCACGGTGCAAAAGTGGTAGAAACCAGTGGGTGAAAATTGATAAAAGATTACCATGGCTTTATCGTTTATATGTGTCATGTTCTCCAAAAGCACGTGACCTCCACCGGCAACATTGTGTTTATCACACTTCGTTAAACTTTTTTGCATTAAACATGTTTTGCTCTATTTACCGTCATCGTTTTGCATCATTTGCTTTGTGTTTATTGTCACAGTTTAATTGTTTTCGTCACCAATGTGGTATGTTGTTTCACACTTGCATTGTGTTATATCAAACTTCTCGTTATTTGTCCCACTTGTGTTGTGTGGTCTCACACTTGCAACTTGCATGTTGTGTCACACTTGCATTGTTTAGTGTGATACTTGCATTTTTTTGTGTCGCACTTGCTTTGTTTTGTGTTGTCACACTTGCGTTGTTTTGTCACACTTGCATTGGTTTGTGTCTGTTTGCAGCGTTTGTCACGTTGCCTTTGTATTGCGTACTTGTGCATGATACAAAGAGCAGCATCACCATCTGCAAACGGGCTGGCCTCTGTGACTCTTCTTACTATGCCCTATTAACACAAAAGTGTGACATAAAAACAACTCAACTCGTGGAAATGTAGTGCATGGGTTGTGATTTTGATGAAAGTGTTTTCCGAATTTGTGTAACATCTTCATAATTGCAACTTGTTTGATATGTTTTGTTGCTTTGCAGCGTGGTTTTTATTTTGAACTACATCAACTCTCTCGGCCACCGTAATGCTGGTTTTCAAATGGAATGCTTTATGTAAACCAACATCCAGTCGATGACACATATAGTATTTTCATTGTCATTATTATTATCATCTGAGAACAATTTAATATTTAAGCATGGGCCCTGTTTTATAATGCTGGGAGCACGTGAGAACGCAGCTTTTTGTCAGAAAGGTTTTTGTGATTCTGCTGCTCAAGCAGGCCCTCGTCTAGTGAGGCCGAGTCTATTTACTGTAGAGGAGTACACACAGCTGGAGTTCAGACGAGAGCTGGATTTTATTTTATTTTTTATTTTTTTACTGCTCTCATCCGGAAGAGCTCTGGCTCCTCCATACTTGAAATACCATCATCCTTGCTCTTAATCAAATTAGTACGGGGATCCAGGCTGCTGTTTAAATGTTTAGGCTGAGATTAGTTGTAGCAAACTGCCCACAGCCTATTTTACACATGATTTATATTTTACAAGTACATACACATGCATCTTCCCCCTTCAAGCCCAGCGGACACGGCTGCGGAAAACTGCACACTGGAGAAATTACGACATGCCGGCTGATGCTTTCACTTAAGTGTGTGTCCCTGTGTGTTTAAACCAACTGCCATAAATTTTGTTGTTTTCTTACAGTATTTTCACAAATATTGCATATTGCAATACTCTCGTTGTGCAATTGCAACACACTTGCGTTGTGTCGTATCACTCTTGCATTGTGTTATGTCACTTGTGTAGTGTTTTCGCGTCACATTACGTTATGTTGTGACATTCTTGTGTTGTTTTTGCGTCACTTGTGTCATTTTGCGTCACACTTACGGCGTGTTGCGTCACACTTACATTGTGTTGCGTCCTCTTGTGTCGTTTTGCGTCATACTTGCATTGTGTTGTGTCACTCTTACGTTGTTTTGTGTCAAACTTGCGTTGTTTTGTGTTGTGTCACTTGCATTATGTTGCTTCAAACTTGCATTGTGGTGTGTCACACTTGTGTTGTGTTGTGTGTTGAGTTCTTTCACACTTGCGTTGTGTTGTGTCATACTTGTGCTGTGTTCCATCGCACTTGCGTTGTGCGTATTGTATTGGACCACACTTGCGTTGTGTTGTGTCACACTCGCGTTTTGTTGGGGGTACCTTGCTCATGAGTACCTCAATGGTACCTTTACTGGTCCGGGATTCAAACTGGTACTCTTCCCCTAACCGTTACACTACCAACTACTGTACTCTTTTAAAGAAAGGCTGTAAATCCACAGTAAACGTGTGTTGAAGTTGCTGTAGACCTAAAACATTCAACATCCCATTTTACACCTAAAATTCAGTTCCTGTAGCGACATCTCTGTAAAACCCTTTATCAATTCACAACATCCTCCTCACTCTTAAGATGTAAATTTAACCCTCAATCTTTCCTTTCTGCCTCTATTCTCTCCCCATCCATCGATCACACTAATGGGTCGGGCCGATGGCGTGACTCTTCTCCTCCTCCTCCTCCTCCTCGTCCTCCTCCTCATGAACCCTCTTTACACCGTCCGTCGTCTGGGTCCCGTGCACCAAAGAGACGACTCGGCCAGGAGATGGATTGCCCTCCAACCTAAACAAATGTCTGCCGTCTTCACCTCCTGACCCGGCTGCGAGTCTGCGATGCAGTCGGAGCGATTCAGTGCCGTGATGATGCCGGTCCGTAACGCAGACGCCAGACAGCGGCATCTCCATTAAAAACCAATATGGCGATGTGTGTGTGGGCGGCACACTTCCTGCTGATCGAAATCGCATCGTTCATTTTGGGAAGGAAGATACAATTATTACTGCACAGCTCTACTCATTCACTCATATCTCCGCCATCCTGTCTGTGCATTGTTACCACAGTATTTTTACTATATATTTTTTAACATGGTAAAATACTGTTCATTTTTTAAACATCTACACTGTAACAAATTCCTGAATTTTCATAAAATTCATGAATTTTCATAAAACAGTAAAATACTGTAATTTTTAAGACAGGGTGTAAACCTACACTGTAACAATTCCTGTAAATTTACAGTTACTTCCCTATAATATTTAACTGTATTTTGTACATGTTCAACGCAACACTCTGCCGGTCGACTTCTTCATTGTGATTCTACACTAAACGTGAAAACATGGCGGATCAGGATAAGCTACCTGTTCTGGTGAGCTTCTCAGAGAGGAGGGTGGAGTTATTCAAATGTCCCCTACTGTGGTGTAGAAGTGCTTAAACGGCTGGTTTAAGCATAAAATTTCTGACATTCGTAAATTAGTACTAAGACAATTGACCATGTTTATCAGACGCACAGTGTGTATGAGGCAGTACAGACCCAAATGGATGTCCAAAGAAAGAAAAAGTGAATTTTTCAGAATATGGGACTTTTAATTACTCAAATTATTCATTATCTGAACAGCTGAAACCCTATCAGGATTGTGGGGACCACAGTCTATCCGCCGGTCCCTCTGGTGAGAGGCAGGCTTACCCGATATACTGCAGGACACTGCGCACTCACATATTGAACCACCGGAAAGAGTCACCAACAAGCGTACACCCAGGCGCATGTGAGGAAACAGAAACACACGGGGAGACCATGCAAACTCCACACAGAAAGACCCCACAGCCGAGCCGGGATCTACCCCAGGACCTTCTCCCTGTGAGACGACCGTCGCACCACCATGCTGCCATGTCCCCATCCGTCCTCCTCATAACCGCTCTGCACATTAAGTTTTCAGTATAAAGCAGCCTTCAGAGTTGTGGTGAGCGCTGAGCTTTACTCAAAGCGGGGTGCTTTCATGCCCCTTTTTAAGAGTTTTTAGAGGTGGTTTATACATTATGCATTGGAGAGTCTTAATGCAGTCAAAAACAAATCTCCAAATCTGTGAATAAAACTCCCTCTGAGGCTAATTGGAGAACTCTTCAGGCTTCTAAATTAGAGTCGGCTTCAAAGGGCATGTGGAGACGTGTTTGTAAAGGCGTCATATTTTTGTGGTGGAAACTGAGTGATGCCGTTTATATCTGACTGGCTCTTTGTACTTCTCTGATTTCGGTGGCTTCCCTGTGAGGAAGGGTTCGTTTCAGTCGAGCTCCCGAACTCGCAGCATTCCTCTGTGATGTCTCAGAATCTGAGCTGCACCAGATGTCTCGTCTTCACTCTAATTACGTCAAAAAATGGAGACATGGAAACCCCAAAAAGTGTTACCACAGTGAGAAATGCACTGAATCGTCTTTCTCTTAATGTCGTTAGTAGTTATATATATATATAGTTCATAAACCAACAAGTTGTCTTCAATATAATAGATGAATATATTACTACATTGGGCAGTTGATAGTGTAACGGTTAGGGCTTTGGCTCCATAATCAGAGGGTCACTGATTCAGGTCCTGGACTCTTAAAGGCACCACTGAAGTACTCATGAGCAAAGTGCCGTCACCATGCACTGCTCTCCAGGCGCTGCCAAAAAACTATCCACTGCTTCACTGATGCGCCAAATGCAGAGCTCACACTGTGGCTGTGCCATGCTGTGTTCACAGTGACAAATAATCACTCACTTACATTCTAATATTCTTTTTCATTCGTTCATTCATTCATTCATTATCCGACCCATTCAATCCTGACTGGCATCGCAGTGGGTACCGGAGCCTATCCGGAAACTACAGGCACAAGTCGGGCCAAACCCTGGACAGATGTCAACACACCAGAGGGCACACACACTCACAAAATCACACTATCAGTCACACCCCATATGTGATCTCTACATTTGACCTATAGATGAAGGAGCAATGGGCAGCTTTTTGGCACCTTTTAGGTACCTTATGAGTACCTTTACCAGTCTGGGGCTTGAACTGGTAACCTTCCGATTAAGGGGCCAATGCTCTAACCATTACACCAGACCCTCCATGATTTCGCGATGTTGCGATCGCAACTATTAACGCAAATTCATCCTATCCCCGTGAATTCATTACTGCCATGTAATTTTTTGACCAATTACTGCAACTTTTCTGCATTTTTTGACCAATCTTTGTCGTTTCCCGCAAAATGTTCAGCCATATGTGTGCAGGCTCATTTTCTTGTTACGTTTAAAAGACGCAGGAAACCTGTGTGATAAAAACGCCTCACATTTACCTTCAAAAATAACAAAATGATTAATGATTAATAAAAATAATACTTTTTTTGCCTTCATTTTCTTTCATTGTTAAAGAATCATTATAAAGGGCGACAAAATCGCAAATTTTTCCACAACTTTTTGATGTGTCAGCAACTTTATTGATACAAAACGCCTTAAAACAGCGCAATGGGGCCAATTTAGAGTCAACAATCAACCTATAGAGTGGGGGAAACCAGAGAAAACCCTCACGAACACAGGGAGAGCCCCAAAACCAACCAGGGAGATGGAACCCAGTTCGATGTCTGGCAGCTCTGCTGCTAGTTTTTTGTAGTGCAGCCTGACTGACACCACAGTCTGTGTGTTCGTTCCCTCTCTTGTGCCAAAAAATTCTATATGGACTTAGGTGTTTCCTAAGAATAAACCGACTCCCCCTAACAACACACCCACCCACACACTCACATCCACCCACACACTCACACACACAGAAATGTTCGGACACCTGAGAGTTTCGGCCTGAGCCAAAATCAACACACACTCCTGTCTATCCACTCAGCAGAACACGGAGGACACTCTGTGAAAGAGGTGGGAAAAAGAGCGAAAGAGAGAAAACAGTGTCGATTCCCACTGGCTATAATGACTTAATGGCTTGAAGTACATTTTGCATATCAGGATTGGTTACACATTATAATGACGCACATATAAGCACATCTGTACATTCTGCTGTTAATGCATTTTTATAGATCTCTAGGAACCTAGAAAATGACATGCAGACCGGAGATGCAGACCAAGAAGTGGAAATTCACACTTTGGGTGGACACAAAACAATTAGAGTGCAGAGAGGAGGACTGGGAGGTCAAGGGAAATGGCAACTGACCGAATGTGTGTACATCTGTGCTGTAAAAATAAATAGTTCAATAAGGGCCTGTGTCCACAAACACAGTTTTTGTGCTGGCAGCGCCTATTTTTAATGCAAATCCTATGAATTTTAGCGTTCAGAGCGCTAAGCGATGGAGACATCTTTTTACCACAGCGCTCAGAGCATTTAAACTTAAAATCCGTTCAACTTTTACAACACCGCTGGGCTCGTCAATGTCACAAAAACGAGGAAGGGGCAGGACATATACAGTCAAGAACTCAGCGGCGGGGGAGCAGGACAAGCTGGAGGAGCTAACTAGTTCAAACTAGACTTTAAAGCCAAGATGCGATTTCTCTCAATTGTAAAGATAATCTCTTTTATGTCGGCTAAACTACGGATCTCAAAGGAGCACGTTACAATGTTTACATGAAATAGGAGCGAACGCGAGTGCCCGATGACTTTGCTGGCAACTTAGCAACATCAAGCGCTGAGAGGTGTGCTAAGAAAGCAAGGTTTTGACCGCTCTCAGCACAAAAAATGTGTTTGGTGAACACAGACCCCAAGACGTCCTTTTTCTTTATTCAAGCGTGCACAAATTCAGGTATTGCTAAACAGCACAATACATTTAAAAATGCAGTTTCTCTAAAAGTCAAATGCAGCTTGTAAAGTGGCAAACTATTTTGTAAAGACAAAACTGGGAGACGATTTCAGTACAATTAAAGGTTGGGATGTTCACCTCGGGTTAGCAATCCCAGACCGGTAAAGGTACCACTGGGGTTCTCATGAGCAAGGTACCGTCCCCAAGCACTGCTGCCCAAAAAGCTGCCCACTGCTCACATTTAATTGTGGTGAACTGTGGCAGTGCTGTGTTTACAATGATGAAATAATCATGCGCTCACGTTCAGCAGTGTGAGTACCTCCCACAATGACCTAGGATTTAGAGTGAGTAATTACTTGTCGTATGAACCTACCACAACACAGCACACAGTGCACCACAACCAAATGTGACCTCTGCATGTGACCCATCCTATGAAGGAGCAGTGGGTAACTTTTTGGCAGCACCCAGGGAGCAGTACTTGGGGATGGTACCTTGTTCATGAGTACCTTTAACACTCCTGGACTTGAACTGGTGACCGTCTGATCACAGGGTCAACTACACTAGCCGTTACAGTACCAACAAAAAATAGATTGGGCGGTGGTCTAGTGGGTTAGGATGGACCTTTGGACCAAGAGGTTTTGGGTTTGTATCCCACCTCAGCACTACCACTACTGGATCCCTGAGCAAGACCCAAGTTGTTCTAGGGAGACTGTTCCCCAGAAGTTGCTCTTGATCGGCGCGTCTGATAAATACATATAGTAAGTCAACAGTGGCACAGTCGTAAACACCACAGCATCACTAACGAGATTCTGTCCTTTTTCTGTTTGTTAATTACAAAAGCCCTAAAAACGAGAAGACAGACATTTCAGTGACCTAATGAAGGGTGAAAATTCTACATTTATTAAAAATGAATGCATTTTGTTTTTACGCTTATGGCTCTGGTCCCATTAGCCCTCGCCCACGATACAAGGAAAATAATAGCACTCCTGCTACAGTTCCACCAGTTCCTCATCAAGTTCTTCCGTCCAAAACTGCCACGGATTTGGAACACAGTCGCAGCTAGTCACAACATGAGTCACAAGGCATGTCACCAACAGCTTCAGATATTAAACATTGCAGAAATCTGCTGACACACGGCATCTACACGGCGTCTACGGCCTACCTTACTTCTCACACACTGGCAATTCCTAATTGGGGGATTTTTAGGGAATTTCTGCAAAAATGAACAACAAAACTGATTTGAAAAACATGTTGGAATTGTTTACAGCATTGGTGTCACCTTCATTTGACTTCTTATTAATATGAAGCATGATGTGTTTCTTTCCCCAAACCACTTATAGAGTTGTAGTTTTCGATACCAGTTTTTGAAAGTCTCGGTCTTGTCTCGGACTCGGACATAGAGGAATCAGGATTTTATTTAGAGGCCAGCCGAGAATATTACTATTAAAACTCTTTGAGACCAATGCAGGCATTTGCATTGTTTATTAATTAGTGTTTTAATAACTCAGAATCCTTTAACTTACAGAAACCACACACATACCGTCAGAATCACAAGACTTTCAACTTACCAGGCTTATATTCATTCCTCTGTATTATTTCTGAATAATTCTGTGCACAAAAACTGAAGTGATTGCATAAAAACGCATTAATTGCATGATTTGTGATGTAAACAAATGTGCCAGCGCTTGCAACTCTAATATAGAACGCCATCATGCGCAAAAAAATGTCTTCCAGAAAGGTCAAAAGCAGCTCATAGCCCAAATAGAATGCAAGATAAAACAAAAATTACCCAAATCTTTAGGATTTCTTCATTTTCAATTGATCCAGAAAACAGCTTTACATTGTATAATTTTAGAGAGTAATCAATAGAGAAAAAAATTTATATAGCATTTTTTTTTAAATTTGTTATCAAATTATTTTATTCTGTATCCAGATAGATACCAAATGGACAAAGAAGTGTTTCCACTAACCTTATTTTTCTTCACAGCACTAAACCATAGAATGTCTCTAATAACATTTACATTTACAGCATTTAGCAGACACTCTTATCCAGAGCGACTTACATTTCGTAATTTCAGGGAAAGTTCCCCTGCAACTTAGGGTTAAGGGTCTTGCTCAAGGACCCAATGTTGGTAACACCAGAGGTCAGAATCGAACCCACAACCTCTTGGTCTAAATGCGAGTGTGTTACCACTAGTCCACCAACACATGATAACAACTCGACAAGTCAATAACACAGTGAGTTTGGTCTTGAGGAGTGTTCACTGTGGTTTGTGATGTGATCAGTTTGGATAACTGCTTCCAGTGAAGTGATTTCCTCATTATAGATATGTAAGAGAGAAATATTGAATAAACATCTTTAATGTTGCTTAAAGTGGCTTTGCATCTTCCACTTATTTGTCATGTGTTGTAATGGTGCATTGGTCTGGTCTCGGTCTCACCCCACCCTTGTATCGGTCTCCTCTCCATCTCGGCCTTTCAGAGTCTTGGTCTTGTCTCGGTCTCAACACACTCTGGTCTTGGCTTTGTCTCAGTCTTGGTTTAGGTGGTCTTGACTACAACTCTAGCAGAACGGTCCAAGTTTACAGTATATTACAGTATTTTTAAAAAAGGGCAATGTTTTACTGCCAAAAAATACATTCAAGCACTATAGGGAAATATCTACAAATTTGCAGCCAAAAATGTACTGAATAACGATCCCCGCGATTCTGCAACAGAACAGACCTCAGCAGGCTGCAGAGAACAAGCGTAATGAACACTATTATTTAACGTCAGTGTCGTCTAGTGTCTCCAACACCATTAGGCAGAACGTAAGCGTTGTTTCTCATTTACACGCTTAGTGTCTTCTTTTTTAGCAAGCCCCCAGAAGCGTAATTAAATTTCTGCCTCCCATGACTCGTTAATATGAGCCCGAGCGTGACAGATGCCTCTTTAGCCTCACTGGATAATCACAGGGCGGTGACGAATCGCAGAGCTTTTCTGCCAACACAAACCTGATCGGCGCTACAGCAGAGAGCGCTGGAAGCCACTTAAAGCTGTCACCTGGAATGTTAGGGGCGATGGTGTTAGAAACTTTTTCATTTTAAAGTGATTTTGATGCCATGCTGGCATCTTTGTAATTGACCTCACACAAACACACACCACACACACACACTTCAGTCATCAAGATTGAAGATTCTTCATTTAACAGATATACAGATATGTGTGGCACATGGAGATACTCAATCTTGAATCTTGATGAGTGTGCAGACCCTCCAGGATTTTGCAATGTGGCGATCACAAATATAACGCAAATTCATCCAAATCCCACTAATGCGTTACTACCGTGCAATTTTTACCAATTAGCACAACTTTTTCCATAATTTTTGACCAGTCATTGTCATTGGTTAATCATTGTCATGTCGGTGCCATCTCTAATTAATTATATTTATGTATATCCTGTATAGAGATGGAGATATTATTATATGTGACCCTCCACGGCAAAACCAGTCTCTTGTCGCAACTGAGGTTTCCGAAAAACAACAAGCGTTTATGTTGCGTGGGGTAAAATTTTGGATTTTTTGTTTTAGTGTTTAAACAGTGGAAGGTCTATACTGTACTGTTGTGGAATAAATTTAGCTGAAACTTACCCTTTCCATCCTAAAACGTGACTTTCTTGAGGTGAGAATTCAATTCCCAGCAGAATGTTAAAAGTTTTGGGTTTTGACCGCTCTTCAATATTCTGTTAAATCCACTGGTTGACTATTGAGTCTCCGAGTTCAGTTAACCCCTACTTGGAATGAAGCTATCCGTGTGGCTGTAAGCGAATGCAGCGTGGGCTGCATCATCTGCTTGTGCTTGTGACCGCTGGCGTCTGTAAGTGCTGATGATAGTCAACTTCAAGGCAGATTTCTCGTTTCTCCTTGGCGTGACAGGAGAAACCCGACTCAGCACGGATGTTGATATCTCAGTCATATCGTCCCATTCATTCCATATAGAGTGTCGTTTGAAGGTTGATTTATGCCCGCTTTCATGAAAACATAATAACTCAATTTTGAAAATTTAGCGACAAGCGATTGGTTTGCGTGGAGGGTCACATTAATATTATCAAGATTATTTTTCTTACTCTATGCTATTTTCTTAAAAAAGTTATTTTTTACTTACATTTTTTTACCATTACACTTAATGCTAGTAATTTGATTTTTATTAACTGTATAAGATAAATTTTTGTATGAGTAGTTTATCAAGGACTCGACCAAATTCCTCTCTGTGTAAAACTGAGTAAAACCTTTTAAACATTAGTCTGTCTTTTCTGGAAAAATGTTTTTAAACAGTTTCTCCTCCTTGTTTTTCTCTTCAAAGTGGGTATTTTTTAGTGCCGCATTGTAAATGGTGAAACTGTTTAAACTATTAGACAAGTCGTTTCTCCTGTTTGTGCAGCAATGGATCGAATCCATCAGCACTGAGAAGCACCTAGAAACACACACACACACAGGTCTCTGGTCAGTTTAGTCTTCATGGTTGAGGCGTCTGTGACAGATGTGTTTCTGCTATCTGCTGAAATAAGCTGAACATCTGGACCAGCAGTTAGACATTTCTCAGCCTCTCTTCATGTTTGGAAAACTAAAATATACACACACTTACACACACACACACACTTATTGACATTGCTGAATAGGGCCCTATGTCTTGTTTTATTGAGCGGTTCTAACATTTCTGCACTTCAGGCTGTTATTTCTTTACAGTTGATTCATCTTCTATTGAATTGAATAAAAACCTTCAACCTCTGTAACGCTATAATGTAACATCAAAGGCAATTTTAACTTCTGTTACCAATGCAGAGTTCGTTAAGATATGAACATTAAACAGAAAGAAAGCACATAGCCATGAAGCACTGACATGAAACTAAATTGAAAAGAGCATTGTTTATAAAAGGACAAAAATAGTTTGGACACTTCCTTTTATAGCTGTGAGCCATTCACCTGTATAAAGGTGTGAACCTTCACTGTTGTCTTGATTCGATTCGATGCAATTACGAATATTAAGTTTCTTGCCACAGAAAATAAAGAAAATAAATGCTTTCTGTCTTTACAAAGTTTAATCAGCTACCAAGTAGGGTTGGGGAATTGTTAGATTTTATCACTATCAATGTCACTGCCGATTCTGCCTATCAATCCAATTCCTTATCAATTCTCTTATCAATTCCTGAGTAGTTTCTTGAGTGAGAAAAAGTAGGTTCTACACAGTCTTCCACACCATCATTTTTCCAAAATGATGTCCAAGACTGTGAACATCAACACATTCATATTCATATTGAGAGTTGTTATTCTGCAGAGACATTCTATGGTTAAGTTTATCAAGAACAATAAGGTAAGTGCAGGTGGAAACACTTCTTTATCCATTTGGAATCCATCTAGATATAGAATAAAATTATTTATTAACAAATAATGCATTTTCTATATTTATTTTTTACTCTCTAACATTATAGAATGGAAACATATATTTTCTGATTAATGGAAAATGAAGAAATACTGAAGTTTTATCAATTTTTGCGCATTTGAACTCATTTTGGTCCGTAACTCATTTTTGACTCATTTCTGGAAGAGAAGTACATTTTTGTCATGAGGGCGTTCCATGTGAGAGTCGCTCTGCAATAGCGCTGTGGACATGCGTCGGGAATAAATAAATATCAAGTAAATGTCTGTACTGTGAGTGGAACGCTGGTTGTTTGTTATCAGCTAAAATATAAGTTTTGTCTGTAATAAATGGGAAGATTTAACTGAACTGGAAGGTTTTAGTGAATGTTGGACTTCTCTGTGAGAGTCATGTGCGCTAACAACCGCAGCGTGTGTGTTTTTCTCTGTAGATATAGCCAATCACTATATTAACTTAGATTCTTTTAATAAGTAGCTTGTAGCTTGTAAAACATCTGTTTAAAAGTACATTTACAACTCTGGCAATGAGCAGATGCTGTTATCCAGAGCAACTTCTGTTTCCTAATTTCAGGGACAGTCTCGCTGGAGCAACTTGGGGTTAAGGGTCTCGTTCAGGAACCCAATGATGGTAGGATTCAAACCCACAACCTCTTGATCCAGGTGTGAGTGTCTAACCACTAGACCACCGCTACCAGTAGCTTCTCCTCACTGCTCATATCAATGATGGCATTTTCAGCCATCCTGGAATTCTGCTTTTTCCACCCGCAAGCCACATCACAGCACCTGAGACAATCAAGGGGATACATTATCACTGTCTAGCTGTCTTTTCTGTCCGCTAATGAGAGGAAAATGATGAGCACTAAGAGTGCTGTTCTCTTTGAACATGCTGATTACAGGCTTAAGTTACACCTATGTTTAGTTGGGGATCTGAGGCCGTGAAACCCAAATGATCAAATTACTGCTAAATTACACTCACATTTTGCAAATCCCAAAATGTCTCAGACTCATTCTCTGCTTTGTTTAGTAACATTTCTAGGTAACAAGCAGATTATAGTGATAAGCAACACAAATGGTCTCTGGTGCGATTCTGGACCCAAATACAATAAAACTGACCTGAGCCTGCATCTTCGTGCTAATTGATTGCAGTTTCAAAGACACTGCATTGCATATTCCACACTTTCTACTCCTGCTCAAAGCACCTTTTTTACTGAAAAAGTAAAAATCATGCATGGCAAATTAACCAGTACCAAGACAAGAAGTTAGTCAGAATCAGTTTTATTTACCAGGTAGTTTAAAAAAGGCTTCCGGTCTATACCCTAACCCTACTATTCCACTCAGATAAAGATCCAAAAAATATAGCAGAAAGTGACAATGAGCGGGGTTCAAGCAACAATCAGCACAAGCTTGGCTGATGCAGTAAGCATCAGAAAGGAGTCGGTAAATGAGAAGTCAAAATCTGCAAAAAATCGCTAGAAAACTCTGATATGACATTAGGACAAGCCACAGATTCATTTGACACCTCACTTGCTCTAATCAGCAAAATCAGGCTTATGGTTCTTGAGATTAACGGTATTTTGAATTTAAAGAGCCCCCTATCGTTTTACTGGTGCCATTCATCTAGCTGGGCCAAAGCAGTCCAAGGATACAACTGTTTAAGTGAAAATAAGCCAAGCTGGCTGCAATTAATTCACAAATTTTAGCCGCCCCTATCATTCTGTTGTGATATCAGGCAAATGAATCTGTGAACTTAGCCTGATATCACAACAGAAACAGCTTTGGCTCAATATTAAACTATACTTTGATCCTTAGAATAATTTGCTTGGAGTTTGTAAGAACGCATGTTCTCAGGACGCAGGTCTTTGGATTTTCATTGGAACTAAGCACTTGAATTCTCTCCAGGAGTGTTGGGGCCAAAACATAGAGAGAGACTTAAAGGGGAGTTTCAGTAAATGCAGCCATAAATCTTTTTTAACCAGGACAGCTACACTATTTGTTCATTATAACACAAAGAGAATCATGTGAAGTCTTTCTGTCCAGTGGTGATGTGAATTCTGGCTCTTTTAAAAGAACTGGTTCTTATGGCCCAAGTGGCTCCCTAGATTTTTGTGTTGCTTAAATGGATTTATTACTAAAAATAATGTAAAAATATCTGTAAAATGAGTTATTAATGTACAAAACATACATTATATCAAGTGTCAATTATTTATATGGCTTATTATACTCAACATGGGACAGAGTGCTACAAAAATACATTTTTAAGTACAAAAACAAAATTTGACAAAAAGATCCAGTCTCTGATTGTATGTTTAATATTTATAAACTTCTACTTAGTTACCATTCTCTCTCTCTCGCTCTCTCTCTCTGTGCTATAAGTTCTTGTATGGATTTCTTAACTTAATCTCTTGTTAACATCTAATTTCCATTTTAATTTTTTAGAAAAACTTGAATGAACAGGGTGCATCTCACCCTGTTGATAAATTCTCTTGATAAATCAAGAATCCTGAATTTTAAATCTACTCTAGTTGGTGTACATTTGTGTGTGTGTGTGAGTATATATAGACACAGTAAATCTGCATCACCCTCCTGAAGAAAAACACACACACACCACACACTGGCTGGTATCATCTCGTTTTGATGGCGATTTTCACATCTCAATTTGACTCAACTCATTTCGTCCCGGTCTTTTATGTTGACTCCCCCGTCTCCTCTAAATATATCACCCCCACACGAGATATTAATATCAGGGCAGCATCAATCGTAAGCTCCCGACCACCAGCGCTTATCTCCAGACTACACAGACCGTCTGATGACAATGCACCTCAATCACCAACCGTTCTTAAGAGAAAAAATACTCTTAAACCCCACTTACACAGTTTTCACCAAGACAGTGACATTCACCAATGTTGTCTAATTTGCCATGTGTTTTTAGGTAACAACACACTCTACAACTGTAAAGTACGGTGGCTGAGAGAACCCATTAATATTCAAAATAAACATTACTGAAATATGTAGTGACTTTAATATTACTGAGGATTTATTAGTAATCCCTTATATTACTACTTACAGCAAAATTTATACATTATTGTGTGTGTGTTTACTTTTGTAACACGTTACCTCTAACATTACAAATAAGACCTATTCAGAATATCTTTCAGACTTTCCATATTGTAGATTTTAGATTTCACTATCGGTTCCCTGAAAACTACCAAGAATAAGTGTGATTTAAGGTAATAAAAAGGTCCCCACAATGCCATAAATACCTGCCCATACACACACACACACACACACACACACACACACACACGATCAGTCGTGTATTACTATCTTTGTGAGGTCTTTTATAAACTCCCTATAATGACTAGATGTATATAATTTTACACCTACCACCTAATCCTAACCTAACATAACCTCAGTAACCAAAAAGCACATCTTTACCTCTATTAGTTTCTCAACCAAAACAAGCACATTTTCTATAAAGTCAGTTTTTCTCATGGGGACCTCTCAAATGTCCCCACAAAGTCAAAAAATGGATAAAAGTGATTTTAGGGGACAAAAGGTCCCCACAATGCGATAAATACATGGCCACACACACACACACACACATTAGAGCTATTCATTTCAGCTTTTCAGGTGTTCTTATATTGTAGTAAACAAGTAGCTCCTAATAACCTGCACACACGCAAACACAAACACACACCTCCACAGCGATCACAGAGCTCTTTCTTCAGCGATGCATGTGTTTTGGTGTTGTTTTTAGGTCTAGACTTCGTACAGCTGTTGTACTTTTTGGATTTCCACTGTCACTCCGGCCTACGTGATGTCGTAATCCACCATGTGACCTCACATCCGTTTTTCGGCAGTGTTTTTTCTCAACCTCTCAAAGTCTCCGTTGTGCTTGGAGGCGGTGATGTCATAGGAGGCAAACACCTGGCAACTCTGCGAGAGGGGAATGGCTACCAGCATTTACTTTTTGTATTTTCATTTGCACATTTTGCAAAATATGAGTAAGTTATAAATAAATGTTTTCTCTTGAAAAAATCTGAATGATGAGGTACTATCAACTGAAAATTTTGGTTTGTTTTCCTTTAAATTCTAAATTATGAGTAACCATCAATTAAAGATCTATGAGTAAATAGCCTTGTGAAAAGTGTTGTATAAAACTAAATAGCAAATGAAAGATTTGACTAAACATATATATATATATATATATATATATATATATATATATATATATATATATATATATATATATATATATATATGGTATGAATAAATAATAATGAAGAGTTTGTCTAAATTAATTGAATTACAATTCAACTAATACTTACAATAAGCACAATAAGTACAAAAATTGCATAAATATTTTTACATCTTTCACATCACTAAGATGCAGTATCTCCAAATATCTTAATTAGCCCTAAAATGAGTTTAGGGAAATCTTAATATGAGAAAATTCACCTAAATTCCATTTTTAAGTTTTTAAGATGCTTTAAAGTCCTGTTTAAAATCCTTAAACCATTAGAGGAAGCTGGACTCATATGGCTTACATATGGCCTTATGTAAAACATGCTTCAATGTCTGGAAAAGGGAAGGAACAAACACCACATTTAGAGAAAGTAAAGAAAATGTAGAATACAAAAGCATGAACATGAGAAATCCTTCACTTCGCTGTGTCAGATGGGGGTCTGAATGATGTCTGTTAATTGCATTGAAAACTCTCTTCGTATTCCCGTGCTCTTTTGTCAACATCCGTATAGCTGTGTTTTGCTCGTCAAATCCTGCAAATAAGGGAAGGTTTTTTGACCGTCGTTTTGACCCAGGTCGGTCAAACAGCCCGAGCCCGATAGATTATGAGGATTGCAATTTTGGTCCGGGTGCTGGCGCTCGCGTCACTCATCTTAAACTGTTGCCTCAACGGGGTCACGAACCCTCCTCCTGGTGGTCTACACTATAAAACATGATTTGATCTATTAGTGAAGTGAAAATCAGATTTATTTACATGAATGTTATCATAATGAAATCAGATTTATTTACATGAATGTTATCATAATGAAATCAGATTTATTTACATGAATGTTATCATAATGAAATCAGATTTATTTACATGAATGTTATCATAATGAAATCGGATTTATTTAGAAAAAAAAATGGAAATAACCACAATATATTACTCTTTTAGTTATGCAAATTTCAAAACATATGTGTTTCATGTGGATTATTAATATTCACTTTTAAACATAGTTGTAGCTGTAACAAAACTTTTATTTTCTACTTCTGGTTCAGAGTTTATAGTTATAGTTTATGTATATTTGTATTCTATGTGCCATCTTAGTACTCAGTAGAAACTGAACCCATGTCTCTTGTATATAACTGAGATGACAAAGTTTACTTTGACTTTGACTTCACTGTAACTCATAAAATTCCATTGAAAGTGCTGCCTTAAAGTTTTAAGTAAAATCAAACGTCAAAGAAATTTAAGGCTAGTTTTAGCTTAGCTTTCTGTAAGAAATCCCTGTTTGATGTTTGACATAAAACATTAAAATCTACATGGATGTTATATCTGGTTAATCTGTAAAAAGATCATGAAAATCTATGCAAAAATTATGCAAATTTCAGCACAAGAACTCATTGTCTCTTAAACATAACCATAGCTGTAATTCATAAACGTCAGATGAAATTGCAAGCAAACAAAAGAAGTATGTGAACATGATCAAATGTGTTCTTTACAGTGTGAAGGTGCTTCTGCAGGCCTGTACTGTACGGTACCAGCCGGCGTGCCCCAGTGCCTCACGTCACCTCTTTTCCATAAAGCCAGAGTCCTGTCTGAGCCCTCCTAATAACCCCACTGTCATCCGGCTTTAAGATGCAGTAGCTATGTTTGTCTCCTCCGGCTGTCTCCCCTCGGACCAAAATGCCAGACGACGCCAACGACGTTCAAACCCCTAGAAGTTAGTCTGGCTCTTCTTTCTTGTAACAACAAACCCCAAACTGGCCAACTGGGACGGTTTCAGGTTGCAAGGTTTACCGCAGATTGTAAGTTAGGGCATCAAAACCACAAAAAATTTCTGTCATATATTGACATTTGCATCATTTAGCAGACGGCTCTTATACAGAGTGACTTACGTTTTGCTAATTTGAAGGACAGTTTCCCTGGAGGTTAGGGGTCTTGCTCAGGGACACAGTGATGGTAGTGCAGAAGGTAGAATTCAATCCCTCACCCTCTTGGTTCAGAGGTGAGTATCCTAACCACTAGGCTACCACCACATTGTAAGAAATTGCTGTAAATTTACCATTAATTATAGTTTCTCAACACAGTGAAATGCTGTATTTTTTCAAGAGAAAAAGCTGTATATTCACATTAAACTTTACAAATCCAATAACAACAAACTGTATACCTAAAGCATGACTTTGAAATAAGTTTTCTCCTATTTAAAATTATTAGAATTTCTGAGTTTATTAGATATTAGTCAGAGCATGGTAAATTAAACAAATTAGGTCCTGTGTCCACCAAACACGCTCTTTGCACAGAGAGCGCAACTTCCAGAGTGCTTTTTCAGCGCTGTCTTGGTGATTATCTCAGCGCACGTTGTTGCTTAGTTTACAAAAAGCGCCATGGGCACTTCTCCGTTCGTTCCTGTTTCATGTAAACACTGTAACATGTTCCTTTGAGATCGGTAGTTTAGTCAACATAAAAGGGATTATCTTTACAATGGAGAGCATCTTAGCATTAGCGGTAGCATTTGAACTAGTTAGCTTCTCTAGCTGCTCCAGCTGTGCTGCCATTGTTGTTAGTGAGTTCTTGACTGTGTATGTCCCGCCCCTTCCTTGATTTTGATCGTGTAGCAAGAGAGACGTGACATTGATGAGCCCAGCACTGTTGTAAAAGTTGAATGGATTTCAACTGGAAACACTTTTTTCCCTGAAGGCGCTTAACGTTCTGAACAGTGAAGTTCATAGTATTTGTATTGTATAGGTGCTCTCAGTGCAAAAAACATGTGTGGTGGACACAGACCCTCTTTTACAATATTTATTCAGTAGAGGCACTAGTAGCTTGTGTCCAGGGGTAAACACTAACATTGTAAAAACTCAAATAACTATAAATTAAATAATAAATATTTATTTAAAAAAAAAAATCCAAATAACACATTTTATCACTGTAATCACAATGCTTTTATACCCCTCGAAACTGTGATATTTCTTAATTGTATCATCATCATCCCAACGTCAATATCAGTGGTCCATGATGACCCTTAACACTGCAACACACAGACAGACTGGTTGCAAAGAGCCTCTGATAGGTGTAAATAGATTTATAGGCCAATGAGACACCCTCGGGTCCAGTTCTAAGACCTAAAAATCTCCTGCCTTTAAACTGGTGCCTGTTGTTCAAATGGCACGGGCCGAGACTTAGCTGGAACCATAGTAAACTGTGATTACTTTAGGCTTAGCCAAGTCTGTACAGGATCCTGAGCGGCATGATAAGTACAGAAAAAGAGAGAGGCTGTACAGGAGAGAGGAGAGAGAGAGAGAGAGAGAGAGAAAACCAATTAAAATGCCAACCTAAACACCAGCTCCTTGATACAGCACATTCCAGAAATACCAGACAAAGCAAACAGTGATCTGCACAGCATCAGAGGGTACAGGGAGTGTAAACATTACATTATCACCTCAGCCTCATGTGTCTCGTGCCACGTAGCGAACAAATACCATATATGTATGGCCGGACGCATTTTTAGGTCTCAAAAAGAGGACGTCTGGTCACCTGAACGTTAAGGCTGCTCTGAAGTACAGAACTTTTTATTCCTGCAAACCAGAATTAAGTGAGTGATTATTTTGTCAATGTGTCACATTACCTTGCTTATAAGGACCTTGCAGTGGGACCACTGAAGGAATTGAACCAGCAAAACTCTAAATGGTTGAACGCACCTACTGTCTGTCACAGGCTAAATTAATTCACAGGGAATTTCACACATAAGTTGATGCCAGTGATTGTTAGTGCTTATCTCACGTTTACTTAAGGGTCTGAAAGGCAACATTGTAGTTGGCTATTTTAACATTAATTTAGACATCTTGGGAGAGGAAAGGCAGGGGGTCTTCAAGAGAAGGCAGGGAAGGAAAGAAGGTGAAGCCAGATAACAGGTCTGATAAATCTTCTTCAAGTAATGAATTAATATATGAAGCCTATTGTAGGTAACCATATCCCTAGGAGCAATGCCCCCCTTCAATCCTACTGATTCATAAGTCCGGGCTCAGTTTGTCTGGGCTCAGTTAGTTGCTAATGTACACTACGTGTTAGGTTATTGCATGCTAAATGTTTTGGTAGGAAAAATAATACACATCTACTGATAGTTATTATCTAACATCAAGAAGCATAAACGATGGATGTAATTATTTTTGTTGTGTTATGGATTACATTTTTTTTTTTTCAAAATGGTTAAAATCCTAATGTTGGTTTGGGTGTTGGCATGTTACACTAAGCTAGAATGGCTTCCAGGGTGGGGGGTGCCCTGTTTTTTCGAGTCAAGTCCCTGTTTACAGTTTATTAAACATTTATTTTATATTTTTCACCAAACCTGAAGATACAATATATTGCAAATCCTCCTATTTTTATACTGCTTCTAAATGCAAATGGATTTGATTTTGGACACAGCAAGGCCATTTTTTCAAGAACTTCTGATTGTAGCACACAGCAGATAACTGTTGTTGAACTTGATCTCAGTGCCATTTAAACTGTTAAAGTTGCCCAAGCATCGTTAATATAAAAATATCGTACTTGCAATAAACTCATTACTTGATATTTTCTCTCATAACGTCATCGACCCTCATATCTGGTCGCCTCTTCTGAGTTTCGAGTTTTATTGCCACTTCTGCCTTGTCGCCTTGTTGCTTCCCCACAGATAACCCCCAACTGACCTTGGCAGCTGTCATCGAATTGGCGGCTATTTAGAAACCCTGTCTGGAAGTATGTACCCACCGTAATGCCGGCTGGGCAGGGGAAGGCGTGTAACGGAAGGCGTTATACTGGAGCTCCAGTAGTGAGGGCATTGGTTCACCTGTAAACTAGGAGACAATAAGAAACTTTTCATTGTAGCAGCAGTGCTGTGGGCGATGCCTTGCTCATAGTACCTCAGTGGTACCTTTGCAGTCTGGGAACTTGGACGGTAAAAGGTACCGCAGGCTGTGAGAAGGACTGTGGTTCAAGCAGAGATTTTGGGTCTTAAGCAGTCTGTGTGTGTGAAAGTGTTTTTCCAGTTAGTCAGCATGTGGTCGGAGTTCGCTGACGTTGATTGCCAAAACTTTAGTCAAGAAAGTTTTGTTTTGACAGTGTGGACTATATATGTATATATATATGTATATATATATATGTTTGAATAGAACAAATTTATTTGAAATTGAGAGTGTGTGTGTTACAGGGATTACTCTCAAAGTCAAAAATTGTGTGTGTGTGAAGTTCAGGTGGACAAAATTAACAGATGAGATTCGGCAGGAAAGAGTGAAATGAGGATTATGAAATGAGCAATCAGAGACAGATCTTTAATCAAATTGCGCAAAAATGCAGATGAGCAACACAAAGTGAGCCAAAGCTGTTTCTGTTATCAGGCTAGAGTTCACAGGATGTGGGAGCCGTGCATGATTTTCAAGGGGAGTTCAGAGTTCTGAACATTTTCCAGGAAATGAAATGCATTTTTGATTCCAAATGAAAGTGTTTTTGTGGGAAGGATGAGGACATTCAGTCAGAATCAGAACAAACAGTTGAGAGTTAAAACACTAAAACAAAAATCAGTACCCATCGCTTGTTTGTGAAAAAAAACAGAGCGTGAAGAGACTGGGGTGAGTGGTTGGACCATTGGGAAGATGCAGTTTGAAATCAGTGCAGGAATTCCTGAATTGCCAGTGTTTTTAACAGGTACCATCTAGATGAATTAGTCTGTCACGAAGAATGCGACGGTGTGTGCACAATAGTAGCAATGGGCAATGATGCGGCACGGGCTGGGATTGCCCGTGCATTTTGTGCTGGGAAGCGTGTAGGATTGATAAAGTGGCAGCAGTCAGACGTGGTGAAAGGAGCAAAGGTTGGTCAAAATTTTATGGGGTGTGTGGCCCAGGAGTGGAAGCAGGAAGCCGCAGTCGGAAAGGCCAGTCGGGATATAGCGTCACTGGTTGTTTGACTGCTGGACTAAAAATTTTGTGGGAAAAATCGGCAGAAGTTTGACTGGGATCTGAAAGGAAGGAAGAGCCCATCTTAAATGAGATGTGTGGAAATTGATAAAATTTTACAGAAGATACAGGGCTGAATTTTAGGTATGTTTGGAAGGTTGGCAGGATTGTGTGACACAAATGCGACACAGCATGATTGCCTGTGGAGTAATTGCAATGTCTGTGTTGAAATTGATTTTAAAGTGTGGGGATCTTGATTACATTTGCGTCTACTATGTTAATCCGCACTTACGTTGTTTTGTCACACTTGCATTGGTTTGTGTCTGTTTGCAGCATTTGTGGCGTTGCCCCAGCATCATGCAAGTACCTTTCTAAAAACAAAACAAGTCTTGCATCTGAGAAATATCACATAAACAATACATCAGCTTACAACATACTGAAATTCTGAGATGTGGTTTCCACACAAGAAGTTAGCATAGTGACTATAATGCAGTGGTAACACAAAACAAAGTTTGTGTGTGTAAAGAATGAGACTGGGATTTGGTGTGGATACATGAAAGCTTATAAACATTATCATACAGTACTGTGCAAAAGTTTTAGGCAGGTGTGAGAAAAATGCTGTAAACAAGATACTTTCAAAATGAGTATTAATCATTTAACATCAATCAACAAAATACGGAAGAATGAATAAGAAATCTAATCAAATCAATATTTGGTGTGACCACCTTTTACTTATCAAACAGCATCAATTCTTCGTGCACTTGCACAGTTTTGAAAAAGGCTGAACTGCAAATTTGAAACAATCATTTTTCACCTAAAACAATATAACAAAGTTTAACAGCTGGGCGTCAGGCTAAAGGAATAAGCAGGAAGAGTGAAAAGGAGAAAAGGAAATTTAAAATGTTCTTTGACTTGTTCTCAGGAGGCTGCAGGTGCATCGATTAACAGAGACAGGACTGAGACAGTGAATCAGAAACACAGGTGTGAGCAGACAGGACAGGCTGAACGTGAAGTTTGGGGCCGGTTGATCAGGGTTGAGTTCTCATGAAACAGGCTGCAGAGGTGTGATTTTCTTTCAGCATTTGGATGATGTGGCCAGGATGGGAAGGTGATTTTCAGCAAGAGGTTTGGGGATTAAAGTGCTCAGGGGACCCAGTGTGACGCCGGAGGGACACCTGACCTCAAGAGCTGGGACTGGTTTTTAAACCATGTCGTTAAAATGTGGGATGCTGATTAAGGAGGGAGGAGGAGAGCAGTGCGGCTGGACTAGGGCTGGACAGTGTCAGTTCAGAGACAGGAAGTTAAGATTAATTAGCATGACAAGAAGGTGAGTGCGACCAGGTTCATGCACGTGGGATGGGACGGCTTTCAGGCGGCATGTGAGGCTTGACTGAGGCACTAAAGATAGGAGTAAGAACAACAGATGAAATTTCCTGTTCTGTGAGAGCTGCAGTTGAAAGTCATCAAACTACATTTGAAAGCGATGACATCATGGGGCGGTGGTGGCGTGCCAGGGGATCTCCCAGGATGGTTCGTCTTGAAGGTCGACTGTGTTTAAACCAGTTTGGCGTGAAATTTTTCTGATTGTGGGAGTTAAAGCGTCCCAGCAGGCACGACCTGTGCAGACGCACAGATGAGTGTGTGTAAAATTTTGAGCTTTGCAAGGATGACAAAATAAAACAAAATCAAACATTACATAGTGTGTGTGTGGGACTGCGTGCACAGACACAGGGGTTGCCTGAGAACATTACATACATCGCAGTTTGAACAGATGTGAGCAAATCAAATCCAGTGTTACTGCTTTGCCTTCAAACCAGCATCAATTCTTATAGGTACTGCGTGTGTGTGTGAGGTGGAAGGTGAAGGAAGGAAGGTGGAAGAGTGTGGAAGGGAAGAGTGGAAAGTGAGAGTTTGAAGGTGAGGAAGGAAGAGATGAAGGTGGAGGTGAAAGTGAGATGTGGAGTGAAGAGTGAGAAGGTGAAGGTGTGAGGTGGAAGTGGAGAGGGGAGATGGAGGAAGGTGGAAGGTGAGGAAGGTGGAGGTGGAGATGGAGGTGGAGATGGAGAAAGGGAGGGAGAGGAAAGAGAAGCTGCAGTGAAGCAGTGAAAAAAGTGGGCGGATGGGTGAAGAGGAGAGTGGGATCAAAATGAATTTCGGGCCAAAGTTGATTTTATCACCACGAGGTGGGCGCATTCCTGCCTTGATGAAGTGGTTTGAAGTTTCCGTTTTTGGCGTAGCATGAAGTTGGTTCAGTCTGAAACCCGCTATGACTGGTAACGAAGTGAAACTTAGTACAAATGTTTGTAACGTGTTTTTACAACGTTGTGGATGTTTAGTGTTTTCTGTTGGCAATGCTGATTCTGAACAGACCAATTATGACAGCCTGTGTTCTGTGTTATTTAATCATTCTCTTTCAGTGAAACTGAGATGTTGCTGAGGCTGAAACAGGTCTGAACCAGGCTGCAGCCTGGCTGTGAATGGGAGGAAGATCATTTTTGTGAGGCTTTGAGAGATGTGCTTTTAGTGGGTGGGGTTGAACCAGAACAGTGTGGATCAGACAGTGGGTTGTGGACAGGTGGGGCTGATGTTTGGACTAGGAAATTAGCATGCTGTGAGAGTGAGATTTTAATCATCTGAGTGCACAGCTCAGTGGATGACAGTCACTGGGAAGACGTACATGTGATTGTGGATTTAAACTTTCAAAATTACAGGAAATTTTGGAGTGGTGATTGAGAGTGTGAAAGCACCAAGATGATCATTATAAGGTGAGACGCGTGTGAACCCAGGATTAAAGTTGGACATCAAAGGAGGAGTGATCACCTGACCAAACTGTCCGGATGCTGGGATGTGGACGCAGGTGAGCAAAGGGCCAACAGAGTGCTCAGCATCTCTGGGGCAGGCTGTTGAAGAAAAATGGCGAGGTTCTTTGAAAAAAAAAACTGTTGGAAAGAACCATTTCGGGTGACTACCTCATGAAACTCATCGGCATGCAAATTAACGATCCAAGCAAGGCTGGTTATTTCAAGTCTAGATATAAAGCTATGTTTGGAGTTATTTCACACTTTGTTTACTACATATTCCATATGTGTTCATTCATAGTGCCTTCAGTGAAGTCTACAATGTCAATAGTCATGATAATAAAGAATAAAACATTGAATGGGAAGGTGTGTCCAAACTTTTCACTGGCAGTGTATATAGGAATATTATATATTTCTAAGGCGGCACGGTGGCACAGCAGTTTAGCACTGCTGCCAAACAGCGAGAAGGTCCTGGGTGGGACGTAGGGCCTTTCTGGTATGGAGTATAGGTTAATTTGGCAGCTCTAAATTGGCCCGTGGGTGTGTGATTGTAGAGTGTCTGTGCCATGCAGTGTGTGGCATCATCGGTTGTTCCCCACCTTGCCGTAAGTTTCGGTATAGGCTCTAGTCCCCTTGTGGCTCAGTTGATTAAGCGGTTAGGATCTAATGAATGAATGAATACATTCTAATTATGTGATTGAATGTTTGATGCATTAGCTTTCCATTGCAACATATTATTCCTGAGGTAATAAAAGTTTAGACAGAAGCCAGTTTGTGTGTTTGGTCACAGGTTCATACGAGTGACTTACACGTTTAATTTTTCTCTGTGTACAATATAAAAAATGCTAAATGCAAAGCATAAAATCAAACTATGAATATTAACAGTTAAATCACCACAAATATGAACGTGTTTAATATTCTGTTCATTTCTTTTTTCTTGACGGATGTTTTGCCTCCACGCAGTCGCCTTTCCATTCTTTTACACTCCTGTTATTTTCTAATCACACTTGCAGTGATGACTCTGTATTTATTCCCAGACTGGGGGTTTGTATGTACAGAGCATCAGTCTCTCTCTCTCTCTCTCTCCCCCAACATTCGTCCATTATCTTCCCTCAATGTTAATGTGTTCTGGGGAGCGATTATATCAATATGAAAAATTGAAAACTGGCTCTGTGATTGATTACGTGACTCATCATCTGATAACAGTTCACCCCCAGCAAGACCACACACACACCCTCGCGCACCAGTAACACACACAACGCTATTCAGTATTGCAATATATTGCCACATGCTTATTTATAATCAATTCTAATAACTCCACGGAACCCCAGATACCAAGATTATATTCACAACCTCACACACATGAGTACACAAAATAATAGCGTGTACAAAAGTGTGGAATTAGATTTGAGTAATTTCCAGGTATGGATAAATGAGTAAAAAAGGGAAATGCAGAAATATGCTACCAGTCAAAATTTTGCACACACCTTCCCATTCAATGTTTTATTCTTTATTATCATGACTATTGACATTGTAGATTCTCACTGAAGGCACTATGAATGAACACATATGGAATTATATAGTAAACAAAAAGTAACTGAAATAACCCAGAACATGTTTATATCTTAGATTCTTGAAAATAACCACCCTTTGGCACGATCCTGCTTTGCTCCTCTTGGCATTCTCGATGAGCTTCAGCGGTGATCACCTGAAATGGTTTTCCCAAAAGTGCAGAAGGTTCCCCAGAGATGCTGAGCACTTGTTAGCCTTTTGCCTTCACTCTGCGGTCCATCATCCCAAAAGCATCTCGATTGGGTTTGGTCAGGTGGCCCAGTGAGCCAGGCCATCTGGTGCAGCACTCTCCTTCAGGGTCAAATAGCCCTTACACAGTTCATTCATAGTGTTGATGCCTTCAGGAGAATCTACAATGTAAATAGTAATGAAAATAAAGAAAAAACACTGAATGGGAAGGTGTGTCCAAACTTTTGACTGGTAGTGTATGTTGCTAAAATGTAGCCTAAAATTGAGCTAAAATGTTTGGAGCAGAGAATGTGTGATGGGCAGTGTGATTTGGTTGTGTGTTGAATCAGCGTTGACTGCCTGGTGTGTTCGTGTAGCTCCTCAATTCACCACCAAGTAGATTTTGTAGATTTCCCACATGCAGCACTTCATTTCTCCTGTCGATACAGAAACGCTATGTTCAGTAGATCTGCTGTGTATGATTGGAAAACCTGCTTACTGTAATAAAACACCAGTCTGAAGTGAGATGTGATGGAGAAGTCTCCCAGTAGCAGAGGTGGACAAAGTAGCTAACTTCATTACTTAAGGGAAAGTACAGATACCACTAGTCAAATGTTACTCCAATACAAGTCAAATTTTACTTAAGTTAAAGTACTGAAGTACTTGTTTTAAAAAATGCTTAAGTATTAAAAGTACATCTTTCACCGCATTGTTGCATTATTGCCACAACACTTATAATACCTAATGCCTCTGGCTAACTTGTAGAACCTGTAGAATATGGAATTGGTAGAACGTTACAGAATGAAACCCGGACTGAAAAAGAAAACCAATCATTAGTTTATTTTTATTAATTAATTCTAAGACTACACACCAAACAAAACAGCATGGTAGTGTTCTGACACAGCTCTGGCGGTGTGTGCACACATATATGTGTATTTTAATCAGGAGGACAGTGCAATAGCTGTAAATGCAGCTCACTACATAAAAGCAACATTCCAACCTGCTTAAAACCCAGCTCTACACCTCCAGCTCCATGAATTTCCAACAGCAATGTTATAATCAAGACAGAAAAGAGCAGAACTGTCTGAACTTGACTTTATAGTTCCAGTCTACAGGTGTGATGTAACTAATCACATTGTAGAAAAGGGGGAATAACATCCACTTTATCCACAGACTTGAAAGTAACGAGTAACGAGAACCTTGATAGAAATGTAGTGAAGTAAAAGCACAGTATTTGTCTTTAAAATGTAGTGAAGTGGAAGTCATAAGTTTCCAAATAAAATACTACTCAAGTGAAGTACAGATACTCAAAAACTCTACTTATGTACAGTACTTGAGTAAATTTACTTAGTTACTGTCCGCCTCTGCCCAGCAGTAGCTATTTTACTCTATATTTCTCTACTAAAGTTACGCAGAACATGACGTCAGAACACGGAAATTGCTTTGTGACGTTTGAATGAGTTGAACGTTGCACGGTGACAGAGTAACATTGCAGTGCAAGGTGAAGCGTTGCTGAATAAAATGCTGTGTGTTGAACTCGTCTGGATTTTGTTTGAATTGATTTGTAAGTGGTAGAGGAGCTACAAACCCAGCGCTGCTGCTGATACACATTGTGGGCTCTACTGAACATTATGATGTCTCAGAACTTTGTGTATTATATGGTGATATAACACAATGTGACCTACAGGACATGTTTACAGTTTGATTTTTTTATTCATTTATTTAAATACACATGTTATTTGTACGGTGAAGTCTGGAAAATATGATAATATCACAATCATATTAGAATCAGATGATAATTGCTTTTCTTTTAAGTCATCAGCGTTGGACCGATGCTTAAATGCGCCCAATATTTTCAGCCGATATTTGATGACGCATTTATTGTACGTTGGAAAAGCAGCGTTTGACCCAGACATGTCCAAAGTCAGAGGTGGGATTTTATACTGCCCATAGCTTCTGTCTTAAAATGTATTTCGTCATTTCGTTCCAAAATTATGAGCACACAGTGGAACGTTCACAAGCAAAATTCCGTCTTTACGTGCTCAACTCTGCCTGCACTCATGAATATTTATAAATAACTAAATTGCGTTTGCCCAACTTAGCGAATGTGAACGTGCACATGGGCTGTGTCCTAAGCCGCGCATTGCCGCACTTAATAGTATGGTAGGTAAGGTGCTCTTCTCATACTTTTCTATGTGGTAGTGTGCATCTCAGGAAATAGCCGGGTTGTAGCTTAACGGCTCTCTACACACTAGGTAGCACAGATGGAGAGTCACACACGCCCTATTTGACTTGATTCACTACATAGGGCAAGAAATAACCTTTTCTTAAAATGTTGTGCACTACACTGGAAATGCTCCTCCCTCGCTTCACGCTCTCTTGACTTGGAGCTGTGTTAGAAATGTCAGAACTATGGTGTTATTTTTGTGCCAAAATTCTGAGCACGCAGTGGAAAGTTGGTGAGCAAAATTTCGTGTCTTTACGCCCTCATCTCCCGCACTTGAATCTGCCTTCCTCATTTATCGGTAACGGCAGATAAAAGCATGAAAATATCGGATCAACATCGACCAATAATTCCCATATCGTGCATCCCTTTCATACGTATATATATATATATATATATATATATATATATATATCAGTAAGAGTGATGATCACAGGAATACACACGGCCACAACACACACTTCATCACTCTTACTGATAACTCCTCAAATAGAGCTTAGAGTTCGACAATGAAAGAAGACAATGGGGCAAGCTGTTCCCTCTCTCCCTCTCTGTCTCTCTCACTCCATCTCCGTCTCTCCGTCTCTCTGTCTGCTGTCATGGTGAGGGAGTGTGTTGCTCTCTTCCTCTCCTGCTCTATTAACTTAATGGCTAATGCAAAACAGAACTCCGGATGGAAAAGGCGCCTTCATCCGTATCATTAACCCCCCTCTCACCCCTCCACCCGACCCGCACCTCCCTCTCTTCCTCTCTCTATCTCTCCCTCCACCCACTTCATCCCTCCCTCCTCCCACACACACACCTCCTCATTACACTCTCATCATTACTGGCTCCTGTATGTGACAGAGGGAAAAGATTTCCTGTTAAATATTTAAACCAGGGACGAGAGGAGTGTGACTCGATCAGAGAGAGAGAGAGAGAGAGAGAGGTACAGAAAGCAAGGGAGGGAGAGAAATGGAAGGAGAGATGCAGAGCAGTTGAGAGAGAGGAGAAAGAGAGTGAAGGTAAAGAAAGAGGGAAAGAGAGGGAGGAGAAAGAGACAGAAGGTAGAGAAGAGAGGGAAACAGACGATAGAGGGAAGGAGGTAGAAGTGAGGTATAGAGAAGAGAGAGAAAATAGAAGGAGGAATAACAAGAGACGAGAGAAAAGACAGAGGGAGAAAAAAAGAAAAGGAAGGTAATGAGAGAGGGAGGGAGAAAGAAAGAGAAAGTGTGTGTGTGTGTGTGTGTGTTCATGTATTTATCACAATATGGAGACCTTTTGTCCCCTAAAATCACTTTTATCTGTTTTTTGGGTTTTGTGGGGACATTTGAGAGGTCCCCATGCAGTAAAATGACTTTATAGAAAATGTGCTTGTTTTATTTGAGAAACTAAAAGAGGTAAAAGATGTGTTTTTGGTTACTGAGGTTAAGATTAGGGTTAGGATTAGGTGTAGGTGTAAAATTATATACATCTAGTCATTATGGGAGTCTATGGAAGGACCTCACAAAGATAGTAATACAAGACTGGGAGTGTGTGTGTGTGTGTGTGTTAGGTGTGTGTGTGTGTGTGTGTGTGTGTTTCGGGATGCAGGTGTGTGTCTCTGCCTTGTGATGGGGAACACGTGCGTCCCGCTTTGATCAGGTTTAATCTGAAGCAGAACACAAAACACAGGACGTAGTTTAACTCCCTGCACATGGAGCTGCTCAAACTCCACACGTTACACCAAGCCTGAGCCGAAAAACTGCAACCTGCTGCTGTTCACATCATCACACCGCGTACACACCTTACCATTTACACCACTTAACACACGCTCTTATTCCATTTTACACACTTGTCTTGTGTGTGTTTGCAGTGCGTTGGTAAAATGTGGTGTGATTTTCTGAATTTGTGTAGTGGCTTCGTAATTGCAGTGTGTTTGCACGTTATCAGCTTGAATAAGGTTTTGTTGCTTTTATCTCTCGACCAAGTTTTTGATCCTTGTGTCTAGATTATTTCAAAAAATAAAGCTGTGAAAATACCCTACGAGTCCAGTGCTGAATGTTATAGCGTTTGGTCACCAATGACATAAAACACAAATCTTGAACACACTTCCCCCCACACACACCCGGACTGGGAACTGACTGTGTTGCACCTCTGCACTTCACTGCGATGCACATGCTGCTATACGGACTCTCATTCATGTTGCACTGAAACTGTCACTGAAAAGATGTTTAAGAATAATGTCTATATTTACAAACTGTACAGTATTACTGTTGCTACAACATGACATTTGCACAATTTTTGCACTGCCTCTACTTATTTCTCTTTCTACTTCAATTCCTAGTTTAAAGTTTATATTTAATACTACATTTCTAGCTTAAAATGTATATTTTATGTTCTATTTATATATTGTTTATTCCATGTGCCCTATATGTTCTTTGTTCTCTATTTCTTGTTGCACTGTGTAAACTGGAGCCACGTCGTCTCGTCTCTCTTTATATCTGTACAGTATAAGATGACAAAGTTTTCTTTGATTTTGACTTGAACTTAAATATTTTATTTTTGAACCAATGTGTTGCTTATGAATATTTATTCAAAACACTTTTAAAGCTACAGTATTATAAAAATACTGACAAAATAATAAAAAGTAGCGTAATTGTTTCTGCATTTAAATGAGTTTACATCTATTTGTAATTTTTATTTACAGATCTATGATGTATTTGAAGACAATTTTTATGCATTTTGTATTTATTTTAAATTTATTGTATACTTATTTCCCACCTTTTATAATCATTTGTTTCTTATTTAATTTTTATTTTTTAGTTTAATAATTTAACAGGGCAAAATGATTTGTCATATTTCTTTATCTTCATTTATTCATGTTAATTCTCTAATAATGTCATGATCCGCTCACGCTTGGAAGTTGGACACAAACGCAGGAGTTCAGATGAATGGTTTATTGACAACACACAAAGTCCAGGAACACAGAGAATAGGATATGAGCACAGCACAGCCGAGCCAAACCAGGCCTTGCTACAACAGTCCACAAGTAATCCAAGGCTCAGAAATAGTGGAGAACACCCCACCGGCTTCCCAGCAGCTCCACGAGCACGGCACCTTGCTTGGTGAAAACAGGAATGCTCGTAAGCGTCGGAAGCTGTAACACTCAGTGATAAATACCACCGTCCCAAAATGCACCTCGAACTGCCACAGTCCTTAAATGCAAGACTCTGACTGAGAGGGAGAGAGCAGAGCCCAATGAGAAACAGGCTGGTACTTCACCTTGATGTAGCTTAGCGGTTAGCACGGATGTAGCTTAGCGGTTAGCATGGATGTAGCTTAGCGGTTAGCCCGGATGGTGTTGACTGGCTTCTATGGTGAACCAGACAGAGAGCGGTGAGTATGAGGGAGAACGGACAAACAGTGACGGGACTGGGCTCCATAAATAATCAGTGCAGACTAATTAGACATGATACAAACCAGACAAACCAATAAGAACTTAGGGGCCAAGACTAGACAGACAAGAAAAAAGGAAACAAAACTGGACTTAGCGCCATCTCCTGCCTGCTCAGTCAAAGTGCCGGCAGACTCCTGACAAATAATAACAACTACTTGTCACGTTCGGGATCGTAACCCTTGAAACAGATGCAGGATTCATAGTTCAAACTATGAAACTTAAACACAAACGTAAAACACCCAAACAACTCGGACACAAGCTCGTGCTGGGGTGCGTTTCCCAAAAGTATAGTTGCTAACGTATTGCTAACTACGTTAGCAACACTATGTTATTTGCTAATGTACACTATGTTGGTTGCTAACGTAGTTAGTAACTATGCTTTTGGGAAACGCACCCCTGGCTAGCTCAGTCTCTCTGCGGTTCGTAGGAGAACGCCACTCGGAAACAGACCCACACTCCTACGAGTTGTGACCTACACAGCTTGACCACGAGCTCGCGCTGGGATGCATTCCCCAAAAGCATAGTTGCTAACTACATTAGCAATGCTATATTAGTTGCTAATGTACTGTACACTACGCTTGTGGCTAACATGGGAAACGCACCCCTGGTTAGCTCGGTCTCTCTGCAGTTCGTCGATGAATCGCCACTCGAAAGTACAACCACACTCCAGCGAGTTGACGGAACTTCCTGGTTGGCGTCTCCGCCGTGGCGTCTCAAAACAACAAAGACGTGGGCTGCTGTGGTTTGCTCTTTTTCTCTTAGAACTGTAACACACAGACAAAACACAAGGGTAAAAGGGGAAAGTGACCGGACACTAACTTCTGGGTCGCTTAAATAATCAAAACCCCAGCTGTGAAGGATAACCTCGAAACGAGTGAATGAATCAGCATTGAGGGTGACGTGCAACCGTGACGTTGTCTTAACTCAGGCGGGAAAAACCAAACAAGGCACAGGTGATAGTCATTAGCCCGAAATCCCAAGTGAGAAAGGAGAAACCGAAGCTCCAGGGTTGCCTCCATTTTCTTTTTTGATTGATTTTTTAATTAATATTAGGCACTTTGGGCTGCATTTCTATGTATGTAAGGTACTACGTAATTAAAGGTTTAATTTTTAATTACGTTTATTTACTTATTTATCCAGACTTTTTCATGTAATTGAGGACAGCAGCACTCGAGGTCTAAGCTGACGTTGGGAAAAAGGCAGTTCAGTGAAAATGAGCTCGGTATTAAGCCATGAGTTTAGGAGTCTTATCTCTCTCGAGCTCTTGAGACCCTGCGAACTGACTTGGCAGAAAAAGGAGTGAAGAGAGAGAGAGAGAAGTGCTGTCTGTAAAGTTAATCCCGTTGTTGTGCTCAGCTCTAAGTATTATCCATAGTCTTGACGTTTTTTCTGCTCAGACTTCAAGCTGAAGCTCAGAAACAAGTGGGTCAGAGAGATATTAAAAAGTAATGTGGACGCCATGTTGGTGCGCTCTCATACTTCACACACTTATATTGAGGCACACACACTCACACACACTTGAAGCGGAGCTCCCACTGTTGAGGATGAAGAGAGCAGTGGTGAGTAAGACAGCATACTAGCATACTAGTGATTACTCAAGGTTGGTAATGTAGCAGTTAGGGAGTTGGTGCCATGATCAGAAGGCCGCCAGATCAAAGTCCCGGACTGGTAAAGGTACCACTTAGGTACTCATGAGCAAGACACCATCCCCAAGCAGGCTGCCAAAAAGTTGCACAGTGCTGTGTTCACAATGACAAATAATCACTCACTTAAACTCATTCATTCATTCATTCGAAGTGCTTAAGCCCAACCGGGGTCACAACCGGAGCCTATCCCATGAGATTACGGGCACAAGGCGGAGACCAACCCTGGACAGGCACCAACACACCGCAGAGCACACACACTCACATCTTACGGGGACAATTTAGAGTCGCCAACTAACCTACATTCTTTTGGAGCGTGGAAAAGAACCCCACGGGTTCGAACCCAAGACCTTCTCGCTGTGAAGCGGCGGCGCTAACAACTGCGCCACCCATCACACACTTAAATACAAACTTAATTCATGCAAAAAGCTCCCTCTGGCATCCTCACATTTGGACACTGAATGTGGAAGTCTTTTTTCTCCTACTTTTTGCCCTCTTTTCATATCAACAACCAACATGTGATTTAGTAAAAATTTATTGAGTTAGCTTTGCAGTATGTTCTTATAAATTTCTCAGCAGCATTTTAAACCCTTTTTGTCCCACGCTCCCTTGCATATTGCGTAAGGCAGTGGGGAAAAAATCAACTCGATGTTTGCGGTGACCGCCGCCTGAATTATTCAAGTTGTCTGAGAGAGAAACACAGGAAAAAAGACTGCAAAAATGACTTAAAATTTAAAAAAACCTGTAAATTGCAGGATGTGTTTGTATTTTTACTCATTTTGGGATTTTCCCAAGCTTATTTATTGGGTCATTTCAGCTGGGACTTGAACCGGCAACCCTCCTAACTTACATGAAGGCCGGCAATAAATCTGTAACGCTCAAAAGCTCAACTGCTTCAACTGTTACATCACTTATAACATGTCCATTTTTGTTGGCAGATGGTAGTGTAACAGTTAGCGTGTTGGCCCCTGTGATCAGAAGGTTGCAAGTTCACATTCTGGACCGATAAAGGTGCCACTAAGGAACTCTTGAGCAAGGTACCGTCTAGAGTTAGGATCAAGACCACCTAAACCGAGACTTAGACAAGCCAAGATCAGAGTGTATTCCGAACTTGAGATAAGACCGAGACTCTGAAGTGCGGAGACCGAGACTGGACCAATGCACGTTTTACACCAAGTGGCAAATGGAAGATGCAAAGACTCAGCAACATTAAATATGTTTATTTAATATTTCTCTCTTACATATCTATAATGAGGAAATCACTTCACTGGAAGCAGTTATCAACACTGATCACATCATATGTTAAACTCAACAAACCACAGTGAACACTCCTCAAGACCAAACTCACTGTCTTATTGGGTTGTTATTATTATTAGTGCTGTGAAGAAAAATAAGGTTAGTGCAGGTGGAAACGCTTCTTTAACCATTTGGTATCTATCTGTATAAAGAATAAAATTTAATAACAAACAATAGTAATTAAATGCATTTTCTATATATTTTTCCCTATTGTTTACTGTCTAACATTATAAAATGGAAAAAAATCTGATCAATTGAAAATGAAGAAATAGTAAAGTTTGGGGTAATTCTGAGCCGATTTGGACTCATTTTGGTCTACAAAATGAGCTGCTTTTGGCCTTTCTGGAAGTGAACTACGTTTTTGTGCATGATGGCGTTCCATATGAGAGTTGTGAGTGCTAATATGTGTGTTTATATAGCAAATAATGTAATTAATGCGTTTTTACTCAATTACTTCAGGAATTACTCGAAATAATTTCACATATAGAGGAATGAATGTCCAGTGATTTGAAAGTCTTGTGATTCTGACGGTATGTGTGTGGTTTCTGTAAGTTAAAGGGATTCTGAGTTGTTAAAACAATAATTAACAAACGAGCGTCGGTTTCAAAGAGTTAATAGTATTATTCTCAGAGCTGTGGTCTCGGCTGGTGTCCAAATAAAATCCAGAGTCCTCTTTGTCCGAGTCCATGATAAGATCGAGTACAAATATGGCTAAGTCTGAGACAAGAACGAGACTTTCAAAAACTGGTCTCGAGACTGGTCTCGGTACAACACTACTACAGTCCCTAAGCAAAAATGCTTCTTACTTCTTCGCCGATGGGTCAGATGCAGAGGTCACATTTCGCTGTGGAGCACTGAGTGCTGTGGTGTGTTCACAATGTAAAATAATCACTCACTCTCTCAATAAAGACCGAATAGAAATTCCTCTCCTCGGTCGGGAGGTCCGGCCTTCTTAAGACAAGTCAAGTCAACACATCAGGGTTTAATTAATTCATGAAATAATGAGAATGAAAACATAGGGAGTTGATCTGCTTGGAAAATCAGCATGTTAGTTTGTAGTTTAGCTAAATGAACACCTGATTTAACACAAGAACTATCTTTCTATCCTAGCGGACTTTGACTGAAGCAGCCTCTGAAAGACGATGGTAAATAATTCAACTTCTAGACGTTAGCGTGCATCCGTAGACCAAACGCTTACAACAAGAACATGAAGCTTGTAAAATAAGAGATTTTCAACAAGCTAGACTTCTGCTGCTACTTACATTTACCAACACACGTCAAACAGCACCATGACACACACCACCAACCAACCAGTCACTGATGACAATCAATCAACAAGTTGCTGCTTCTAGTAACGCTGCAGAGGTTAAGAAGTGCTACGCTCCACGTTAGAGCCGTCTGAAATCCTGTTACACTACAATGTTCCCACATCCTGAGAATGGCACTTGTATTATCATATTGTTTTACAGTAACAGAAGAAAATACTGAATGTTTCAACCCTCAAAGCTGTTCTTCTTGTCTCGTGGGGTGGCGTCTCGGTCTTAATCGCTCTCACCGTCTCTCTCTCTCTCATTCTCTAAACTTTGCCTCTCTTTCACCGGATTTATCCTCGTCTTGTCTTTTTAGGATTTCCATGTGCTGAAGAGTTTATTTAACTTTCAAATCCTTCTCACGCTGTAATATCGCTCCTCATGGCCTGCAAATCTCTCTCTCTCTCTCTCCTGCTCATCTCTGAGTAAGAAATGGGTTAATACCGCAATACGCCGAAGCCCCGGAGAAAAAAAGTCTACAATTTCAAAGCGTGTCTGTGATAAACACGCAGGATTAAGTCCGACTTTTTACCGACTCAGAGCCGAACCGAAAGGAAACTTTGAATTCATTTGGTCAATTTATATTATGAAAATGATTAAAGAGGAAATGAGAAAGCTCACTGTCAGCAAAATGTTCAGGTTTTCCTGCCTCAGTGTAGGTTTATTTTTAGGATTTTTTTAGGATAGTTTTTGTACGAGGACCAGAACTGATGATTTATAGAAGAATTAGTGTTGGATTATGTCTATCTAGTCACTATGAGAGACAGTGGAAGGACCTCACAAAGATGTGAGTGTATGTGAGTTTGAGAGTGTTTGACAGCTAGTGTTTATCTGGCACACAGCTGGGCTGCTAGACAGTCACACTCGAGTGAACACGAGCTGCTGAAAGAGGGAAGAGTGCTGCAAATGTCCACCAAGGGGACGGAGAGAGGGAGAGAGAGAGAGAGAGAGAGCGAGAGGGGCTAAAAAATGTAAAAAAGGGAAATACGTGGAGGAGAGAGAGAGTATGGAGTCAAAGAAGATGGATAAAGGCAGAAAGTGGAAGAGATAGAGAAAGATATGGAGGAGAGATAGTATAGTAAGGAGTAGACAAAAAGAGGGAGAAATGGAGAGAGAGTGGACGAATAAATGCAGAGATGTAGAAACAGAGGAAGAGAAATAGGGAAGGCAGTAGGGAGGAAGGAGAGCGAGGAGAGGAGAGAGAGAGAGAGAATGAGAGAGAGAGAGATACAAAGAGCGAAAGAGATAAAGAGAGAGATGAAAAAAGAATAAATAAAGAAAGAGAAACAGAAGGAAAGAAAGAAAGAGCAAGCGAGCGATAAAGAGAAAGAGAAAAGGGAGAGAGATGGTGAGGATGGAGAATGAGAGAGAGATATACAAAGTGTGTGTGTGTGAGAGAGAGAGACAGAGAGAGAGAGAGAGAGAGAGAGATGCAAAAAGCGAAAAAGAGAGAAAGAGATAAAGACAGAAAGAAAAAGAGTGAGAGAGAGATAGAGATAGTGAGGATGGAGAATGAGAGAGAGACAGACAGCAAGTGAAAAAGAGAGAGAGTGATGAAAAAGCAAGAGAAATAAAGAGAAAGGGAAAAAGAAAGAGAGAGAGAGAGAGAGAGAGAGATAAAGAGAAAAAGTGAATGAAAGATGAAGAGATTATGATATATTATCTGGCAAACTCACAATAATATAATATAATATAATATAATATAATATAATATAATATAATATAATATAATATAATATAATATAATATAATATAATATAATATAAGCTTTTATTAGTCCCACAGGTGGGAAATTTGCATGTAACAGCAGCAAAGAAGACAACAGAATATATCAATAAAAAGATAAAAAGTTAGATATGTATATATACAATAAACTATACTATGTAATATAAATATAAAGATATGTAATATAGAAACTATACTTAAGTGCAAAAGGAATAAATAGTAAATATTTGTGAATTATAGGATATGATTTAAGAATGCAAAAGTACAGCAGTATAAGATAAACTGTAAACAGTAGTTGCTGATTGACAATTTCCCCACCTGTGGGACTAATAAAACTTATCTTATCTTAATAATAATAATAATAATAATAATAATAATAATAGTGTATTGTGTGTATTATTATTATGTGTGTGTGTGTGTGTATAGAAGATAAAATAAGCCTTTATTAGTCCCACAGGTAGGAAATGTCCCTCCACGTATTATTAGTATTATTGTGGGTTCTTCCACTGACTCTCATAATCAGCAGAATGAGATGCTGGTTCTGTGTTGTTTTGCAACTTCAGAGCATCGTCTGTGTGTAAAGATCACAACAAAATTAGCACTAATTATTGATGGTGGAGATCTGCTGCTCAGCCCCTGGACACTACGTTCTTTTTGGAGCTTTGTGCTGATGTAGTTTGTAGTGTGCAGCGGTCAACAGGGACGAACACACACTCCACCAAACACACACATCATCACACGATTCATGAACATCGCATGAGCTTAAATTGGTACAATTATCACAAACATTCACACAGGTTCCACTAAAAATTAATTATTATGGGAAAACAAATGTATTTTATTATTATGGAATCATCCTAGTTTTGGAAATTTCATTATTTAGCACAAGATTTTATGAACAGGGAATTAAGATAAGAGATTTATTTTAAGGTTATTAAACGCACGGGGGGCATAAATGGAAGTCTCAGTTGAGATTATTTTTGATTTTCATTTTGTTTCAGAATATTTATTCAACAAGAAAATCATTTTGTATTCAGCGGGTCAGCAGGCCGACAGGGACGAACACACACACACAGTACACATTACACACTTGATGAAAAAGACATGAGCTTCTTGAGATGCAACTTTCATATTTAATAAGCTGCGTGGTACGTGTTGCAGGTCAGTGCGTTGTGTTTTTGTGTTGTTGTGAGAGTTATTGTGGTCCATCGGGGCGTCAGAGTGCAGCTTTATGAAGAAATCTCTAAACTTCACAAAATTATATGCTTCTGAGTGGAAACATTTTTATAGGTTGCACTTTGTAGTTATTATAACAAATTCCTCTAAATTATTAAATAATAATAGATAACAGATAATAGATAATATTCCACTTCTGTGATTATTATATTAAAGTCCAGTAAATATTTATAATAATCACAGAAAATAGCTTTTTGAAAACTTTTAAACTTATAATCCAACCTATTTGAGGATATTATTTATGTGCTTTCTCAGGCATTTCATTTTATTTTATTTGACCTTTTTAAAATAAAGAAATATATAATGAATTTGCATAAGTGATGTAGCTAAACATTGAGGCCACTTGACAAGGTTTGATTTATTAAAAGTCCTAAAAAGTGCCACACTTACTGCTGAAAGTGAGTGATTATTTGTCGTTCTGAACACACCACAGCACAGTGTGCACCACAACCAAATGTGACCTCTGCATTTTGCCCATCTGTGAAGGAGCAGTGGGCAGCTGACATAGGCAGCGCCCGGGGAGCAGTGCTTGGGGACGGTACCTTGCTCATGAGTACTTCAGTGGTACCTTTACCAGTCCTGGATTGGAACCTGCAGCCTTCTGATGACAGGGTGAACACCCTACCGTTACACCACCAACTACCTGAGCTTACATATCCAAAAGCACATCCAAAAAGTCCAAAGTCATAAAAATGGACAAATCAAATAATTTTTACCTTTTGGGGACCCCAAGAACACACACACACACACACACACACACATCCTCTTGTGTGCTTTCTTTTCCTAATACAATCTATCGCTCCTTTAAACTCCTATAATGACATGATGTAAAATAATTCTAAAGCTGCACTAATCCTAAACTTAACCTCAGTAACTAAAATAAAATCATTTAACTCGGAGAAGCCAAAATTATTTCAAATGCACACACACACAACCTTCAGAGGGGCCAGGGTTTTTGCTGCCATGTAGCCGGCGGTGGACAGACAGGCTCTTGTTTGCGGCCCAAGGGTCTCAATGCATAAATACAGCCTCGGCTCACTAATAACTGTTCTGCATGGTAAAAAGCCCTACTGGGGCGGTGGGGGATTCGGAGCCCTGAGGAGCCCCCCTCCCGCATGCTCAGCAGAGAGGATGAATTATTGAGGACGCATTCTGTGTGCTTTGGCTTTAAGGGGCCAAATTCTTGCAGGCTCCTAAATGGTGGAGAGCAGAGTTATCAATCATTAAACACACTGCTTTTACCCACTTTGCTTCAAGTCACTGTCCTGCAGAAGAGAAAGAGAGAGAGAGAGAGAGTTCTTAAGAGTGTGGGGAGTGATGAGTGAAGAATATAAACTACTGGTAAAAAGTGTAATGTGTTATAGATAACAGGGAACAGTCAGTAAGAAAAACGCCAGAGAGAGAGAGAGAGATAAGGAAGGTAGAGAAATGCAGAGAAAGAGAGATGGAAAGAAAGAGAAATGGAGAGAGAGAAAGAGAGATGCGGATAAAAAGGGAGAGAGAGAAAGAAACATTTACATTTAAATTTACAGCATTTAGCTGACGCTCTTATCCAGGGTTTGATATGTCCCCCCCCCCATCCGAGGGCTGTCTCCCCAAAAAAAATTATTTTAAAAATCGCACTTTCTATTGTGAAAAATATATGTATGTATACCTAAAATAATTGTGTAAGTTGAAAAGAAAAAAACGCAAAAAATGCATTTAGAAACAGTTGAGTTCCCCCTGCCCTTCCTCACAATGGTTTGTCCCTGCCTGCTTTTTCCCCAGTTCATCTCACCTACCCTACACACGAGTCAATTAATGTTGAACTCGAGTAGTAGATTATTTTAATCACTTTTAAATGAAGCGATTCTCTTTAATAGTTGATGCAGTCTCATTCATAAATTAGTTGTGGCAAAATACTTTGATTACCGGTATGATGCTACTGAATCTGCTATATTAGCGATTAAATATTATATTTCGTCAACATTAGCTTATTTACAATAGCTTGTTGTATAGTGCTACAGCTAACATGCCAAAGCCATTCCAGCCATTGTTTTTATTTGTGACGACTTGCCTTATAATGTTAACTTAACATTACTTGACCACAATTAGCATATTGTTTATGTGCATTTACTAAATGAGCACTGTGCTACGTCCTTTGAACCTGAGAAAAACTTTGAAAATAACCATAATGCCGCAGTCTCCATGCTACAGTAATAATGATAGAAGCAAAGTTTTTCACTTTGGGGACATATCTTTATAAGTACACTTTGACTGTATTATTTGTGTCCCCTTCAAAAATTGCTCATAAGAAATTTTATATTTATTGTCCCCCCCTACTGTTAAGTGAAATTTACGCCCATGATAGTAAGTGGTAAATTAATCCCGATGACGTTCAAAGACAGCAAGGGACTCAGCAGTTCTTACGGCAAGAGGAAGTCGGTTCCACCACTGAGGAGCCAGCACTGCAGGGAGTCTCGATGCATGTCTTCCTCTTCTTTTAAGCAGCGGTTAATGCTCTGAGAGGCCGAGAAGTGACACGTTGTTGAATCGGTGCTGAAACAAAAGAGAAGAGAGAGATGGAGAAATTACGAGGAGGTCTAGAAAGACAGTTACAAAAAAAAAGAAGGAAAGAAAGAAGGAATAAAAGAGGGCAAAGTCAATGAAGTCAAGTAGAATAGCAGTGAGAGAGCGAAACAAAGCGAAGATTTGAATGAGTCACGGGGCAAATAAAGAGACAGGAGAAAAACAGAGAGTGATGGGGAAAAAAAGGAGGGAGATAAATGGAGAAAGAGTGAGATAGATAGAGAAAAAATGAAGTAGAGAGAGTGTTCTTCAGAGAATGCAGTGATGAGTGAAAGGTGGTCAGTGGACACTTTACCGGTGCAGGATTTGAACTGGCAACCCCTTCTGATCTGACCGGGCACCCAACCGTCACGCCACCAACTGCCCCAAAACGGTGTACAGCACTTGTTGTTCCCTGGCAGTCTCCCATCCAAGTACTAATCAAACCCAACCCTTCTTTGCTTCCAAGATCAGGCGAGAACAGACGCACTAAGGGCGGTATAGCTATAAAGCATATTTTATATTTTATGTTTTATTTTATCATGTCATGTGTTACAAGATATTAAAACTAATTCATTCCAATTGCAATACGCCATCTTCATAAATCTCCTGATTTTCAAGTAGATTTTATTTTACAACTTTACAGAAATAAACATTTGAAGATGACAGATCAACTTAAAACTGTAATTTGTAACTACAGCTATAATGAATGTAATATGTTACACAAACACTGTAAAAATCCCTCCAGTACGACTTAAATTGCTGTCTCAAAGTTTAAAATAATTTCAAATTGCATACACAAAATGATTTTATTCATTATTTTAAGACTAGTTTTAGTTTTGTATTACTCTGTAAGAAAACACAGAAAACATATTTTGTGTTTACTTTACATTCAACATGACAGTTATACCTATGAGTTATTTGTAACATGTATATTATTTGAAAGAACCACGATATATTGCTACTTGAGCTCATTTCAATACACCTTCTGTGACGTATCAACACGATCACTCCTAAACGTAACCATATTCCATTCTTTTTGTATAAGGCTTACAGAGAGTTGATATCATCAGCATTTCACATTTTAGCTGTAGTAAACTAGTCTGTCCCTTCCACACTACCCCAAAACTAGACCCTGTACATGATTTGCGATAGTAAAATCATCCCGTTCTTGGCTCTTTGGTCCTGCCTCGTCAGTAATGCAGTGACGTTAGCCTGCAAAGCTCGGCCCTACATTAATCCTCTACTCCAGAGGTCTGGCTCTCCTCCTATCTCCTCCTGCTCCACCACTTCCTCTGTCTCTGTTTATCCTTCTTGCGTCCCCATGCCAGCCAGCCGCAACCAGGAGCCAGAAGGCTTCGCCTGGAAGAGAGGGAGAAAGAGAGAGATTGCATTGTTGCCCGAGGCCTTGTGGCCAGTGTCGGGGTTGATGTTGGGGTTATAGGCAGCATTGTGGCTAATCTGGGCAGTATTTGGGTTGGTGTTCAAGACTGAAAATCAAAGATTCGTTATTTGTCACACAAATAATTATAGAAGAACAAGATGTTGTGAAGTGCACCCTAATTTACTCCTGAAAATACAAATTAAAGATTAACAACCGATACTCTTACCTAGTATTAGCTTAAAGAACTATAACTTCACAATGAAATATAAAGACAAATATATAGAAAATATGCTCCCTTAATAAAGAGCTAAACTGGGCGAGGTTGGGATTGGTGATCTGGTCATTTTTAGCAGGTTAATGTAGCTGCTGTTTGTGTTGGGTTTAAAAGCAGCAGTGGGATTAACCTGGCCGGTGTTCTAATTGGGGCTGGGGTTACAGGCTGAGTTTTGCTTAATCTGACTGGTATTCAGGTTGGCATTGGGGTTATAGGCTATGTTGCGGGTTAATCTATCTGGTGTTGGGGTTACAGGCAGTTTTGGGGTTAATCTGGCCGGTGTTGCGGTTACAGGGAGTGTTGGAATTAATATGGCCAGTGTTGGGTTTGGGGCCACAGGCTGTGTTGAGGTTAATCTGAACTGTGTTGGGGTTACAGGCAGTGTTGAGGTTAATCTGGCGGAGTGTTCGGGAGTAGAGGCCACAGGCTGTGTTGAGGTTAATCTGAACTGTGTTGCCCAGGGAATTTACAGGCAGTGTTGAGGTTTAATCTGGGGTGTTGGGAGTAAGAGCCACAGGCTGTGTGAGGGATTAATCTGAACTGTGTTGGGGTTACAGGCAGTATTGAGTTAATCTGGCCAGTGTTGGGAGTAAGAATTACAGGCTGTGTTGAGGTTAATCAAGCATTATTGGGGTTACAGGCAACATTAAGTTAATTTGGCTGGTGTTCGGGTCTGAGCAGTGTTGAGATTAATCTGGCTGCGGTGTTGAGTACCGGAGGTTACAGTCTGTGTGTTGGGGTTCTGAGGCATTAGGGTTAATTTGGCTGATGTTTGGTCACAGGCAGTGTTGAGTTAATCTGGCCAGTGTTGGGGGTAAGGGCCTGAGCTGTGTGAGTTATCTGAACTGTGTTGGGGTTACAGGCAGTGTTGAGGTTAATCTGGCCAGTGTTGGGGTAAGGGCCACAGGCTGTGTTGAGGTTAATCTGAACTGTGTTGGGGTTACAGGCAGTGTTGGGGTTAATTTGGCTGGTGTTGGGGTCACAGGAAGTGTTGAGGTTAATCTGGCTGCGGTGTTGGTACCGGGGTTACAGTCTGTGTTGGGGTTACGGGCAGCATTAGGGTTAATTTGGCTGGTGTTCGGGTCACAGGCAGTGTTGAGGTTAATCTGGCCAGTGTTGGGGTAGGGAGCTGGGCTGTGTTGGGGGTTATCCTGAACTGTGTTGGGGTTACAGGCAGGAGGTGTTGAGGTTAATCTGGCCAGTGTTGGGGGTAAGGGCCACAGGCTGTGTTGAGGTTAAATCAGGCTTGTGTTTGGTTACAGAGCAGCATTAGGGGTTAATTTGGCTGGTGGCTGGGGTCACAGGAAGTGTTGAGGGATTAATCTGGCTCGCGGTGTTGGTAGTGAGGTTACAGTCTGTGTTGGGGTTAATCTAACCATTAGTGAAAGTGATGTTTTTTCTGTCTGGAGGCTTTAAAAGGGCAGATAGCTGTTGAGAGTAGAGAGTGGTTTTTGCATGATTTTTGAAAGAACTGGCAAGTGTAGCCATCACTTGAGGGACGCATTTCACTTGTTATAATAATAATAATAATAATAATAATAATAATAATAATAATAATAATAATAATAATAATAATAATAATAATAATAATAATAATACATTTGATTTGTAACGCACTTTTCATTACCAAAATCTCAAAGTGCTACATTAAAAAACAGTAAAAAATATCACAATTACTAAAATATAATAGTATAATATATAATGTTTAAGCAGGAAACCTTGCCAACTCCTGACTGGCCTTCTCTCTCTCTCTCTCTCTCTCTCTCTCTCTCTCTCTCTCTCTGATCCGCCACCGTCCTCTTTACTATTCTTTCACCCCATCTCCTCTTGTCCTCTCCATCTTCTGCACATTTTAATTTTAGCATCACCAAGTCCACCTCTTCCATTTTTCTGCTCTACTCTTAACGACTGCTGTTCATCTCTCTGTCCCTTGTTTTCCTTTCATTTTCTCTCTCTCTGTCATCTTTTCTGTAAACCTTTACACTTGCACCACAACCCGTTCATCACTTCATCCAACTCCTAAGATCTATGTCTCTCATTCGTGCTCTGTCTCCCTCCTCCTGTAAACCTTCATATCTGAAGAAGAACACTCATCATTCCGTCCTACTCTGAAATGTGCTGGTCACTCCTCAGTGGTTCATATTCTTCTGACTCTCTCTTTCTCTCGCTCTCCTTTATTCAACCTTTACAATTACTATAAAGCCTTCTATAGCCTCCACTGATCAGTTTTTCTGCCCCACTCTGTACTGTGAAAAGTGCTGCTCCTCTCTCTGTCCTTCATTTCTTTTTAGACTCTCTCTTCTTCATCTTCCTCTTCTTCTTCTTCTTTTTCCTTTGTAAACATTTTACATTTCTCTCAGAGTACTGTGCTGCTCGTCTCTCTATACTCTTTGTTTTCTTTTCTCTTCTTTCTGTAAACCTTTCTTCTTGCTGCAGCACATCCATCACTCCATCCTGCTCTTAAGGACTCTCTGTCTCTCTCTTTCTCTCCTTCTGTTATAATTTTCGCTGCTCTCCTCAGACGGCTGTTAGTTTTTTGCCCGGCTAGGGGCGGCTCTGCGCCTCTTTTCCCTGCTGCGTGATGTCGACTCGCCCGCTGAGTGTGTTTAAGTGCTAACAGCAGACGGCTGGCTGTGTAAACTCGCTTCAGGCCGAAATGAAATTCCTGAATTCCGTCTCTCAGACACACAACCGCCAGCTGCTGAGCTCTTTATTAAGCCTCGGCCTTGTCACCTGCCTCTCTACAACTCTTACTGCAAGATGGGAGAAGCGAAAAGCAAAATGTTTACAAGATAATCCAGACTAAACAAGACTCTTGGGAAACCCAACAATAAATTTTCCAGCTTTGCTACAGGACATTTGGCACTGTAAAACTAGGACACTAATATGCAGTTTGTATTATTAATGCCTGTTTTAGAAATCATATTATTCTATAATTTTTGTAAATTTGTTTTTGTTGTTTATTTTTAGTCATTTTGAGTTCATTCAGTTCAGTTCTTTTGAGCACTGGGTTAAATTTTAATATATATATATATATATATACTTATATATATATATGATTTATGGTCTAAAATTAGACTAAAGCAAATGACTGACAGACATATTTATAGATAACTACAATACAATTGTTGGAAAATACACAAAATGCAACTAACCACAAATACAAAATGAGGCCATCTACTTAAAAATAAGTTAAATAAATAAGAATTAAATATAAATATAATTTTAATATGGGTGTTCAGCACTTTTTGACTCTTTGTCTGTGACAGGAGAAGTATTTTCCTCTACTGGCTAAGCAGTAATATCTCGCGGATCTGTTTCCCAGGCCAGCTTTGGCGTTTTTCATAAGCGGTGTGCGCTGACACTCAAGTCACAGCTGGTCAGACACGCTAAACATGCAGTGCTTGGCAGACCTGAGCAGACCTCGGCCGGACTTTCTCTCGTTCCTTTCTTCCTAAAGCAAAGGAACGGACACTCTTCCAAAAAGCCTTAACCTAGGCTGACACTCGATGAAAGCAGCGTTCACACTGAGCCCTTATTTTTCACTTCTGCGGATGAAAAGCAGGGTGACGGCGGCATAAACACCCCGTCCCCAAAAAGGGCCTGAAGAGTGTGCCGTGGGGTGGGCGTGGTGAGGTTAATGTTTTACGTTGATTTCTGCCTTACGGCCAGAGCGAGTGATGCTGTGTTCCCTGGAGGTCCTGTCCTTTCGCGTTTTCATGTCAGTGGTTTGTGTCAAGCGTCCTGATGTTGTCGTTTTGTACTTCATGTTGTGTCCAGTGGTAATGTGCCGGATGAAGAACACAGAGGCCGGAGTCAGGAAACACTTCTGGTTCAGATTTGAGTTTGTTTCAGTTGCGAAGATTAAATTACACACAAGAGAGAAAAATAGACAAGCGTTGAAGGTTGAAGGAGAGCACTAATGTGGCTTACATCGAAGGAAAGTCATGGCATTAGCAGTCTTTTCATATTTAATATAATATAATAATATTGTTTAAAATTTATATGTGAAATTATTCCATCAAATATAATATAATATAATATAATACGTTATTTATGTTTATTTTATATTTTAATTAATTTTTTGCTTCATTAATATAAATATATATATATATAAATTATATATATATATATATATATATATATATATATATATATATATATATATATATATATATATATAATTACATATAAAATGGAAGTAAAAAATTTTATTGTACAGAATTAATCGTAAAAAATTCCGTACTGATTTTATCGCTACAGTCATTATGCTACAACACATCGCCCTCCACTGGATGTAGAATGTAAACTACATTTTAGCATTTTATTTTAATAGTGTAATTTAAAAGTAATTCAAAAGTAATGCACGAGTATAATTCAGAGACAGTAATAGTGTAACATAACTAATTACTTTGTATTAACAGTGACTCATAATCTATAATATATTACATATATTAATATGTTTTGCAAGTAACTTGCCCAGCACTGCTTGTGAGAGGTGAAGTCACATGAGGATCATCTTGATTGTGTTTAGTCTAGAAACGAGCAGCTTTAAATAAATAATAAAGGATTTTGTTCAGTGACTGAGCCAGTTGTGTTTGAGTTATGAATTAATGAGAAGCAAAGCATTTTGCAGGATCATTATAGAGAACAGGTCTCAGAAACAAGCAGGGCACAGAGTCTGTATGCAAACACACTCACGCAAACTTACACAATACACAAACAAACAAACACACATACACACACGCACACACAAGTGCACCTTCAGCCAGCAACAAAAGATTTTTGTATTTATAGAAATGATTAGTTTTTGGGTTCAAAAAAATAGTTTTTTTGCTGACAAACCTTGAATGTACAGAGGGGTGGCACCGTTTGATTTGGCGTGAACCCGATACACGGCCGTACCGTCATCATTTAGTGCTGTCATCAATATGTTGTTTATGCATTTTTATGCATTTACTTCTGTTTTTGGGCACAAAATATCTCATAAATACTTTCACATACAGAGGATCAGGTCCTTGACTTGATCGCGGATGTGCATCACTAATAACCGTCCATGTGAAGCCCTAGAAATAAAAAGGGCAAATAAGCTACTGGATGTTAGCGCCAAAACTGAGATATGTACCGAACCGTCTGCACACTGTACCGCTGCATCCCTAACTCACACACACACACACACGCAAATACAACTTTGCCTTAGTAAAACATATTTATTCTCTTTTACTTTTTAAAAACGATTTGTAATTTTTTGTAAATAAAGCTGTAAATGAAACTTATATTGATTTCTGAGGGTTCACACAGCAACACACATACACACTACTTAAACCTTCAAACACTGCGCACCATAAGTTAATTTTCTCTTAATAAACTCAACTTAAGTTAGTTTTCTCTTTTCTTTTCAAAAATATTTTTGTGTAAATTGTAATTACACACGGTTTAGATGAACAAACAAACTGGGGCGAAATTTGTCATCCTCAAAAGTAGATCTGAAGTCAGAAATATGTCCCTAAAAGCAGAAACACAAAGCCACACACACAAACACACACTCTTGAGAGCTGTCATCCACTAAACACTAAACTAATGTCACCCTCAACCTATTTTAAATGTATAAAATATGCAAAAAGAGTCCAAGGACCACAGAATGCAAATGTACTCAAACTTTTTCTTTAGCTCACCACACACACACACACACACACACACACACTTTGCTCAGTCAGGCAGGGGTGAGGGGACGATGAGGTGGATGAATAATTAAGAGTGTAAGAGTGGCAAAGTGCGGTGTGGAGAAGAGTCCAGCAAACACAAGTCTGGCAAGTCACCAGCAGCAGTAATTATTCATCAGCTCCATGCAGGGGGGGTTTAGAACAAACACGTGGGGGCCAAAACTACACATGAGACGAGGGGCAGAATACGAGGCCAACCCTAACTGGAAACGACCCCACCAACATGGACCACATCTCCTCTACAACTGAAGGAAGAGACAAAACACACCTCTAGTACTGCTTGAGAACTTTACAGACTTTGGACATAATATATAAGAAGAAGAAGAAGAAGAATGATAATAATAATAATAATATGTCAAATACCATCTTGCATACATTCCCTCTTATTTTTATATTTGTTTACTATAAAGAAATTATATTTGATAGAAATTATATTAAGATAAAATATATTAAATACACTTACATGACATAAAAATTAAAATATAAAATTGTATAACTGCATTCAGCTGCTGTCTTTAGATCCTAAGAGAAGATGCCATGCTGTCCTCTTTTATTTAGTATCGGAGGTTGAAGCGAGCAGTGCCATTGCTCTGAGAGGGCCCGAAGTGACCGTTGGCAGTCAGTACTGATAAAGCCAAAAGAGATGCCGTTCCAGGTGTTGAGGCGAGTGTTAGGATTTGAACATGATCTGGGGTTTAAGTAGTAGAGGTGTGGTGTGGAGCCCTGTATGTTTCTGGGGCAGGACAGCGGTGTGCAGTGGTCTGTGAGAAAGGTTCTGGGTTCAGACAGGAATAGCGTAGCTCTGTGTGGAGTTGCATGCTCTCCCGTGTTAAGTGTGGGTTTTCTCCGGAGTCTTGTGATTTCCTCCCACAGTCCAAAGGCATGTAATGTAGCTTAATTGGCGACTCTAAATTGGACTCTGTAAGATGTGAATGCGAGTGTGATTGTGTGAGTGTGTGTGCCCTGCGGTGTGTTGGTGCCTGCCCAGGGCTGGTCCCACTTCCCCGCCTGGTCCCCAATCGACCCTAGGTTCGGAAAATGAATGAATGAATGAATGAATGAATGGTCTTGTTTCTTTTAGCAGAAGTCCAGCCATTAGAGAGTTGCAGTAGTCCAACTTTAGAGTGACCAGGAACTGGACGAGTAACAGCGTAAGCGTTGGTGGTGAGAAATGGACGGATTCTTTGATGGTGTAAAGAAGATATCGGTCCTGAAAGGTTGCTAATGTAAAGGAAGTACTTTAAAGTCAATAGTAAAAGAGATGGATCAGTGCTTCCAGTGTGAAAAATTTACATTTTACTTATTAAACACACACACTCACACTCAGTTACAAAAACAGTTGCCTCTAGTTAATTTTCTCTTAAACTCTATTAAACTCTACTATATTTCTATTAAACTAAACTTATTATTTCTCTTTTTTTTTCTAAAAAGATTTTAGATTAACAAACAAAATATAACCTCATTTTCTGTTCAGAAAGTTTAGTAATTTTTTAGCCATATGAGGCTTCATACAGCTAATTTTGGTCTAGATTAAGCCTAGTCCTAGATTAACTTTGACTTTCAGTGGTTAATCTCCTTTGGTATTGCAGTTTAGTCCAAGTCTAGAGCATAATCCATGTTCCGAAACCAGCCCAGGTCCTTATAGCGAGTTCTAGTTGCAATTAAATTGCAATTACATAGCAATTACATGCAATAAAGACATATACATTTACTTATGCCAACTTTTAGTGATAGTACACATTGAATAATTTCGGTTGTGAAATAAGCTGATGGCTGGTCCTAAAACCAACATTTTGTAGAATTATTTTGATCTCACTAATGTTCAATCAGAATTGAACTGGAATTCTGCTGATCTTTCTGTTGTGTCTCTTGGTGGACAGTTCTCTCAGAAGTTGATTACAATAGCATAGTCGTGAGATAATGAAAGCATGTGTATGTATATATGTGTGTGTTCTTGTGCACCATGTACATCGACCAGTGTCTAACCACCAAACAGATGTTTCCATCATGTCAGAAAGGATCTGCACAGCAAATGTGGCATTGATGAGGAAAACCCTCTGCTCAAATCAGAAAAGTCTGATCTTAAAACAGTAACATGTTCACTTTGAGTTCCCGTGAATATGGTTGGAGTTAGGATATATTATAAAGACTACATGTAAGTGGTGACACGTATTACTTAATTGTTCGTTAAGGTATTAAAAAGCCAGGTGTGTTTCAAGGTGGCACTGATTAGAAATGTTCCACTAATTCCTACACAGCACACAGTGCACCACAACCAAATGTGACCTCTGCATTTGACCCTTCTGTGAAGCAGCACCTGGGGAGCAGTGCTTGGGGATGGCACCTTGCTCATGAGCACCTCAGTGGCACATTTACATATCTAAAATTTGAACTGATGCCCTTCCGATCATGGATCCAGCTCCCTAACCGTTACGCTATCAACTACCCCAAAATATCAGACTGTAAAGATACAGTCCTTACTACCACAAATTATTTTAAGTGAGCAGATTTTAAGTGAGTGATTACTTGTCATTGTGAACACACCACAGCACACAAAATGTGACCAAATGTTGCCCTCTACGTTTGTTATCACAACAAAAAAGTGGTGCACAAACTTTTTGGCAGCACCTGGCTGGGCAGTGTGGAGATGATACCTGATCGCTGAAATTACCTCAGTAATTTACCCTTTTATGGGTCGGACTTGAGCAGCCGATCTTCTGATCGCTGGGCGAACTCCCTAACCGTTACGCTACTAACTGCCCCAAAATATCAGAGCGTGACTGCAGTTACCCCACTACCACAGAGCGGATTTTAAATGAGTGATTATTTGTTAACACACCAGCTCACCAAATGTGACAAAATGTGACCTCTACATTTGACAGATCCATGAAGGAGAAATGGGGACCTTTTTGTCAGCACCGTGGGAGGCAGTGCTTGGGGACAGTGCCTTACTCGCAGGTACCTCTGATGCTGGATCGGGCGGAACAGACCAGCGACCTTCTGATCATGAGGCGAACTCCCTAACTGTTACGTCCCAAAATATCATAGCGTGAATGCAAGTGTGAGTGGCCACCATTTTGACAGCACATAGGGGCAGCGCTTGGAGACAGTACCTTGCTGATGAGTAACTCAGTGGTACCTTTTACAGTCTAGGTTTAAGACCAGTCACCCTCCAATCCTGGAACAACTTCCGTAACTGTTATGTTACCGACTTCCCTTAATTATGCTGTTGGGATTCCGAGATTTGGTGAATAACTAGGGATCAGTCAACTGGAGCGCTTGTAGTTTTTCTCTCTCACCTCACCCTCACTGTTAAGGTCTATGTCCCCCAAACGCGGTCTAATACAAATCCTATGAGCTTCAGCGTTCAGAGCGTAAGCGCCTCCAGCAGAAAAAAGACCTCGGTGGAGACGTTTATTTACGCTCAGAGCACTTCAGGTTAAAATCCATTCAACTTTTAGAACAGCGCTGGGCTCGTCAATGTCACTTCTCTCTTGCTAGCCAATCAAAATTGAGAAGGGGCAGGACATACACAGTCAAGAACTTACTAACAACATTGCGGCGTATCTGGAGCAGCTGTTTTCTTGCACGGTTTATCCCATGCACCCAATCTCTACGTCTCCAAGAAATGTGAGTATCTATTTCAAACGCTGCCGCTAATGCCAAGACGCCATTTCTCTCCGTCATAAAGATAATCTCCTTTATATGGCTAAACGTCCGATCTCAACAGAACACATTGCAATGTTTACATGAAGTAGGAACCAACGCAGAAGTGCCCAATGGCGCTTTTCGGAACTTTGCAACAGCAGGTGCTGAGAGAAGTGCAGAGAAAGCGCTCTAGAAGTGAGTTTTTGACCGCTCTCAGTACAAATAACGGGTTTCGTGGACGCAGGCCCTTACTCCTTCTTGTTTTCACTCCTCTCTCCTGCATCTCTGTGACAAATTCTCCCCCGTGGGAGTCCCGGCGAGAGGCAGGTTACTGCTGTGGCGGCGATAAAGGCCAGTTTGAGCCTCATAAATACGGCAGGTGTGACGTTTAGTTATTTTTCCACGGGAGCAGGTTTCTTCAGGGCTCTCGGCGCGTGATGAATGCGTTTGAGCGAAGTGCTTAGTGTAAACCGCCTTCTGTATGGCCGAGAGCTGTCTGAGGCGTCAACCGCCTGCTAGAATAATTCGCAGAGCCGTGTCAAGTTTGGCTAAGGAACGACGTCTCATGTATTACCGTCTCGCTTGAGGCGACCAACACTCGGACACGTAACACCAGAGTGTATGCAGTATTTATTTGTAAAATCCATAAAACACTCACAGCCAGTGACACCTGTGAATTCAAACTGGAAAGTCCCGTGAAAGAAACTTCGTTCCTTCGGCAAGCAAGTGACATGTAAGAAAAACTGTAACATTAACGTTGTATATGGAACACGTCATGCGTCATGTTAATGCCAGGTGAAAACATCTGCGCAAAAATGATATTTATTCATACAGAGAGTAAAAGAGTCACACAACAGGACAGAATGAAACTGAGCACTAAACGTAACATTGCAGAATTAATTGTGACGTCTATAATATGATGTGAGAATAAATATTTAATTTATGTCGTAATTTATGTTGATATGAGTGTGGTCAGAGGATCTCAGGTTCCAGGTTCTAGGTGGCATGTTTGAAGCACTTTCAGGGTCGTCCTCCACAGGCCAGCGCTCTCGTCCCAAAACATTCCCCCGCTCTTTATCTCATCAATGTCATATGATCCTGACTTGAAGGCACAATGAGCTCCTTTTAATTAGCGTCGAAAGATGCTGTTACACTGAGAGTTGAATGTAGCCATACAAAATACATATATTATAAAATGTGTTATAGACAATTTAATCAAATAATTATTTCTAATAGAATATATTAATCCAATTGATTAGTTAAACACTTTAACTAACATACTGCTTATATATATATTCTAATATATATGTTCTAAATTTATATACAATTGTTGCTTTGATATATTGTAGTATATTTAATTTATATTTAATTTTGTATTTATAAATATTTATTTTTATTTACAGATTTATAAATGATAATTAAATAGTCATTTAATTTATTTGAACTCTTTTTGATGTCCTCATTTTGTAAATAATTTTGTTTTTTCCAAAGAAGGTATTGTAATTATCAATACATTTGATTATTACAAAATTTCAATGCATTTGCTTTACCTAATTCTGATTATTTTAATGCGTAAATAATGTATTAAATAAAAAGTGTATTTTAATATATTTGGTACCAAATCAATGTATTAGCGTTGTATATCTATGAGATAATATGCAATATATTTTAAAATGTAACAATGTATTATTATAAATAATAGTATAAATATGTTTTTTTTCAAAAGATATGTATTTTAATATAATTTTCCAACAATATACACTACAAAATGCAGTAATATATTTGGGTAAAGAAGTGCATCATTAACAGAGCCTCGGTAGTAATTACCCATCGTTTTACATTCTATTAAGTGATAACTTGGACAAATACGGTAGAATATTTGTCAGTCTCATATTCTAGTGTAACCAACAACGGCTTTGTGCTCATGGAATAGCTGGTTCATTACACACTGTGAGCTCAAATACAATGCCAGGGTGTTCGCTGATGGTTTACCTTGAGAGTAATGTCAAAAGGTGTGATTGGTGAAGGTGGTTTGTTACGCCTTTAAGATGTACGTCATTTCGCTGATGCTCTTATTCAGAGTGACTTATATTTCCTCATTTGGCAACTATTCCAAAAGTAGGACTTGTATTTCCTAATTTGATGTCATTTAATTTCCAATTAACTAACAAGGACAAGGTAGAACAAGGAATTAACTCATTGTTCACACCAGTGGTCTCAGCATTCAAATGTATGCTTTAATATGGGAATAATGTCACTGTGGATAAACAACGTAAATGTTTGACGTCATTTAATTTCCAAATTTAAAAAAAAGTCTAAATTTTGGATTAATTTCCAAAATTAGGAGATGTATCTTTTTATTCTACATTCTACCTCTGGTTTAAAGTGTATATTTTATATTCTTTTTATATCTATATTGCTTTTTCTGTGTGCCTTCTTTGTTCTTTGTTCTTTGCACTGTTAAAACTCGAGCCATGTATGTAGAAGAGTTTACTTTGACTTTTGATTTTGATATACTTTAACTTTACTTAAGTTTGCTTAATAATATAAACTTAAATAGACCTTTTGAGTAATAGCAGGGCGATTTGACCTTATGACCCAAACAAGAGGCTGATAACAGCAATTACAGTAATGGAGTCATTCATTTCAGTCACTCAACAGGGTCTTTGGTGGATTTTATGCCAGATGAATGTAGAAACACGTCTAATACATCACCATAAGTCACACAGTTTGATTAAGACACTTGGTACAATACATCAGGGGGAAAAATGCCTGTGCAGGATGGAAAACGGACTTGTGGAAGTTTGCTGAGAGCTAGTGGAGGATTTCTGCAAACTCTTTTCTACTGAAGTGGATTTAAGCTACTTCAATCATGGCTGAAGCCTTCCATGGCCAGAGCAGGTTATGCGGCCTAAATTAAAAGAGCTTTAAACCCTGGATTTAAAGCGTGTCCTCTCCAGCACACCATGGAAATTGAGTTTTGAGCCAAGGGGAGGAAGAAAAAAACCTCTTAAAATCCCCTGACCGGGCCTGCACCGGCACACAACCGGGCTTTTTGAGGCCCGACCCCCCGGCAGGAGCGGAGCGGGGAGACGCCGGGCTCTTCGCTAGAGTTATGGAGCAGCTGATCCTATTACGCGCCCCTTGAAGAATGTGTTTGCGAGACTCGGGAGCTTTTAACCTTTCTCTGGTCCTGCCTCTGAATCGCCAGCACCGCCCAGCTCCTGTTTGAACCTCGCTTTGAATGTCTGTCTGATGATCACCATCTCCCCACCGCACCCCCATTCAACAGCCTGAAAAGCATTTTTCTGAAGAGGGAAAAACTGCAGTTTGTGGCTCCAGTGGAGATCTTAACTAGCAATTTAAAGTGGGGATTAGAAACACAGAAATCGCAAGCAGACATGATTCACTAATATCTTTTTTTCATCCTTGCATTTATTCTTAAGAAAGTGAATGAGAAAATAAAAAAAATTGAAGGTGTTCTTAATTAAAATAGATAAATGCACCAGAAATGAGACTGCAGAGCCATGCACATGCAAAGATCAAAGTCTTATTGTCTTACTTCATTGTCATCTTAACTATGTACATGTACATAAAGAGACGAAACAACGTGGCTCCAGGTTGTACAGTATCAACAGATAAGGCAAAATAGATAAATACAAATACAAATAAGACATAGAATAGCAAAACTTTGACATATGTCCCTTGCTGTCTTCAAACTTTGATCATCTGAAGACACGCCTCTTCAAGGAGTATCTAACTTACCCAGACTAATTTACCCCTCGTAATTACTGTTTACGTTGTTTTTCCCCTCAAAAAAACACTAACATGTACGTCTACGTTTAATTTTTCTCTAACACATTTTTGTTAAAATATATAACTTAGTTCAAACTAGAGTTTCGAAAAAGAGACAATGCAATAGTAATACGCAGAATTCAACTACAATTTTGGTTCTCGAATTTCTTTTTGCAGTGTACAATAATGTCCAATAGACTTACCAAAAATCGTGACAACAGGTCGGTAGAGAGAAAAATAATCAGTAGTATGTGCAGAATGTTCTCATAACATGTGTAAATATTTTAGCAGCAGTCCAATTTTACAGCTTCAATTATGAAATACAATTCCACTTTTTGCAGTAATTTACTTAAGATTGGCAGCAGTTTAATAAATAGCAGAGTGGAATGCTATAATGTATTTCTTCTTCTTTTTAACAAACCTGTGTATTTCTTCTTCTTTTTAACAAAGCTTTAAATCATTTAAAAATATTTAAAGGGAACATTCTGCAAAAATAAAGAAGCCGGAGTAAAGAAAAAAAATCCTGGCTTCACAAGCGCATTAACCTGAGCATCCAGTTTTAAAAGATTCTAGACCAAGGTCTAAACCACTAGCATCAGGAGCACCCTTGGGTCTGAAAATAATAACCTCACTTTTACTTTCATTTAAATGTACAAAACTGAAGGCCGTCCAGGTTTTAACTGTAGAAGTTGACAAAAGCCAAAACTGACACTAACACACATGCAATTTTACTTGCAGCTCAAAGTGCTCTTCAGCATTCATAGATTCTATTCTTAGCTAAGAATACATCTCAAATAAAAAACATTGGTGAATGCCATGACCTTCGTAAAAACAGCATGAGTCAGATTTAAGAACAAATTTCTTCTTAACCCTTTGAACTCTGGGCCATTTTTGAGCGTTTTCGCATCCCTTTATTTATTGGGCTATAACATCTTAATTCCATAAGCTAGCCATTCTTAGCCTTATGTTGTTTTTTTAGAAGACCCAGGGCTACTTATTTATGTAATTATTTGATGTGAAACTAACAAGTAAAATCTTGATATCATTTTTATGAGCAAATTCTAGTTTTCGCCTAGTGAAATTTTACTTTTTTTCTTTTATTTCCACAAGACAATGTTTTGCAAGCAGAGATTTAACTTTAGAAATGTGTGGGGTAAAGGTCCATAGCCATTGTTAAATATATTTTTTCAATCTGGGACATTCTGTGGCTTATTACAATATAAAAAATATGTGCTTATTTCCAGACGGAATTTGAATTTGACCTTCCTTGGTATCATTATTACTGCTGAAGAAGTTAGCAGTCTGCCCCAGAGATGTTCCTGATCAGATGACCTCTAGAATGCAGTCAAACACTATCCCCCAACAGTTACAGACACACACACACACAGAAAAAGACTCAGGCACAATTTTTTTTTTTCAGCAGTGTGTTTTTTGTGAGAAACCCTTTAAATTTACTCTCTTTTGTGCACACGATTACTCTGGCATAATTTATTGCACAAACATGGGACTTAGACGATCGTATAGGGTAAGTCTTCTCGATTTCATTGGTATGTGTATCATGCATGTGTGTTACTCCTGTCACGAGTTATGAGTCTGAGACTAAAGGTTACAAAAATGAACGCCAAACACGTTCACTGAGTTCAAAAGGTTAAGAACAGTTGGCGAACAAAGTCCAACATTTTAGAAGTGTAATTGTTTGACATCTTATTTGGAAGTTCTAGTAGTTTCTCCATGTATTTTAAAATGGGAATAACATTTTTTTCCGCATTGAAAGGACTGAAAAGAAAGAGTGGAATGAGGGATAAGTCAGGAGAGGATGGCAGCGAGTTCTTTTTGGGAAGTGGAGCCAGCATGTGGGCACAGATGTGCTACACGGGGAGCCGGCTTCCAAAAGCCCCTGCATTTGGTTTCAATGTTCAGAGCTTGTTTTACTTGCAAATGAGTCTGTATGCAAATACAACTGGAAGAGAAGGAAGAAGAGGAGGAGGAAGAGGAAGAGGAGGAGTGACCAATATGTCCGACAGACAAAGAGAAGTGTTATGCTAAAAGGTCAGACTCAACAATTCTGTTCATCATGCTGGTTGTAAAGGAAATGTTTATCAGATTGATGAAGATCTCTCAATACGATGGAACCTCCTCTGTAAAACCCAGGGAGAATTGTGACATTAAAAAATGTTTCTTTGTGTGTTCCCTCTTTGGAATATTATATTTTTAAATGATTAATGTATGCTCTGTATGCATCATTTCTAGTGAATAATATAAAAATGTTGAAAAGATATTTAAAGGTCTACTTGTGCTAAATGATGGATCATTGGCTGGGGCCTCTGGGCACTTCCCCGACCAATTCTACGGATAATCCTGCTTTGGTAAAACCTGACCGCACATCTTAATGAAAGAATTATGTTGACATTAGTTAATCCTCCAAAAAACTATGAGGCCACTGAGTCACATGAATTAATCCAACTCAAAGGTGATATAAAAGTGAAGTGATAACTCAGTAGATATGAGTGTACTTTAATTTTTGTGCCATTCCATGTATCAACGAGAAACCAAAATGGAATATGAGAATGCAATTCCCATTTTTCCCATTTTTTATTTGACCCAAACCCATGAAATATGCATCCTGATGTTTTTGTTTTTGACTTTAATGTGAAAAATTATGCACAGATTCACAGATTTATTATTATATGTACAATATGTTATGCTTTGAATTATCTCAAATTTATATGCCTTTATATTTAGGGTGTAGACTGATGGATGAATAGATTTGATGCTGTAATTTTAGTCCTTCACAAAAATCAAAGAGACAGTGTTTAATTAAAGTTGGCTGATTTAAAACGTAGGGTTAGGGTTAGGGTTAGGGCCTGTGTCCACCAAATGTACTGAGATGTATTGAGAGCAGTCAACACCTCACTTTCAGAGTGCATTCTCGGAGCATTCCTCAGTGCTTGTGCTTCTGCGTTGGTTCCTATTTCATGTAAACATTGTAATGTGTTCCTTTGAGTTGGGTAGTTTAGTCCAGCGGTCCGCAACCTTTTTTGTACCAGGGACCAGTTCCATGCATGAAATCTTTTCTGCGGACCAGGTAGGGGCTTCATGGTTTCATGGCTTCATTAGCTAGTTGCTCACCGCAAATTATGCATAGCGGGTGTGGAGCTTGTGTATCACCTGTTTCGATGAACCCGTAACTTAGGTAGGAATCTTGGTATTTTCTTTTAAATGCAGCTTTCTTTTTGCTGGCAGTCTGTGACCCTTCTGCTGTCCCATCGTTTGCTCGTTCCTTCCTGAAAAAGCTCTCCAGTGAATTTTGTTTTGGGCTCATTTTTTTCAATGGTTAGCTTGTATTGCTGATGCATGAAACGGCATCCCTCAAGTGCGGTAGTGAGGCGAGGGGCGGAAATGTTTTTCAAAATAAGATCCGGAAGACTAATTAAAGAAAAATAATTGTAATTTTAATTACAACATTTTTTCTTTGCGGGCCGGTACCAAATGATCCACGGACCGGTACCAGTCTGGGGACCGGGGGTTGGGGACCCCTGGTTTAGCCGCCATAAAAGAGATTATTTTTACAGTGGAGAGAATCTCTGGAGCATCTCTTGGATCTCTGGAGCATCTTGGCATCTCTGGAGCAGCTGGAGTTTTTGAGTTTATTTACACAGTTTGAATGAAGCAAAAAACTACAATACTGTGATCAAACCCCTAATCAGCCTTTTAGAACAATGCTGGTCTTGTCAGTTTCTCTCGTGCTAGCCAATCAAAAGAGACACTCACAAGCCCAGCGCTGTTCTGAACGTTGAATGGATTTTAACTTGAAGAGCTCTGAGTGCTGCTTTTCCACCTACATCTTTTGTCCGCTGAAGCCGCTTAGCGTAGGATCAGCGTGTGGCAGTGCAGAACATACCAAATCTGTGGAAAGCGATGGTCCGCGATGAGTGAGATTGAGAAACTCTGTTCTAAAAGGAGAAAAATGTACTTTTATGTCCTGGTACAATTATACACCCACTAGAAAAGTACAGAATTAGGCTACACAGACTAATACATGAATGGAAATTTACCAGAAACATGTTTTATTTCGAAACACTCAATTATTTATTTAAATTAAGAGTTTGGCTTCATCATTTGCATGTACATGAAGCTTGCTAAAAGTACAATTATGTTTATTTTTGTAACTTTTTGTAGCTTTTGTAAATTTTAACAAAGGTTCACAGTTCGCTCCTTAAGGACCATCTCTGTACCTCACAGGCAACTATTCTGATGAACGTACCTTTAGGGACAGAAACCACATTTTTCAGTGTTATTTCTCTGTGTGAGAAAAAGCAAGATTGGATTTACGGGCTTATATTGAGGACGGCAGTAGTGGGTAAAGAGTCCATAAAAGCCAAATGCAGGTGACAGCATGTCGCCGCTCGACACTAGGCCCATTGTCAGAGGCGTATATTTTAGCGTTTGATATGACAAGTGTAAAAGTGATGTCAGTAAGTAGCATGACGGCTTGTCCTTGAAAACATATGCCTGCCAGTTCACTCTAACAGATGCCCAGGCGGAAAAAAGGCATTTGAAACTCAGCCGTTAGAAGACTAAGACCTAAATGAGGTGTGTTTGTTTTCCAACAGTTTGGGAATGATTCCCATCTGCCTGCGACTTAAACAGGTTGCTTCAGCAGCTACGCAGCACATACGGAAATTGCAGTGGAGGCAGACTCGTGGGAATGACTGCACACGACTTTGAAAAATGGGGAAAGTCTGTAAACGTTTCTTTTCTTCTTGTGAACAGATTTACAAACAACTACAGTGGGATATCGTGCTAGTGCATCCATCTGACTACTTAATTATCAATATCCAACTTACAGCTGTATCTGTTTAGAAATTTACAGATTTTTACATTTATGATACTCGTTGTTTTCCTATTTAATATTATCACAAACCATAAAATCTCTCCGCCGGTGGTCTATGCCAGTGGTCCCTTTTCCTCCAGGGCCAATTTATTTGGGGCATTTGGTGACGTAACGGTAGGGCGTTCGCCCCGTGATCAAAAGATCGCAGGTACAAATCCAGGGGCGGTAAAGTTACCACTGAAGTACTCATGAGCGAGGTACCATCCCCAAGCACTGCTCCCTGCCCTTGTTAGCTGCCCACTGCTCTTTCACGGGGGGGTCAAATGCAGAGGTCACATTTCGTTGTGGTGCACTGTGGGCTGTGCTGTGGTGTGTTCACAATGACAAATAATCACTAATTTTCACTCTTATGTAAAGGAAATCAGGCTGAGGCCCAACAAATCCACGTCACGTATCCACATAACATTTATACACAAAATAGTAAGAGTGTACAAAGAGTGAGAACAGTATTTGTGTTACTGGGTTCTTATTTTATTATATAAAATGAGCTGCTTTTGGCCTTTCTGGAAGAAAACTACGTTTTTAGGCATTTCATGTGAGAGACGCGAGCGCTAACACCTGTTTACATCGTGAATAATGTAATTAATGCAATTGAAGGCAATTCAGTTTTTGTTCACGGAATTACCTCAGAAAAAATTACACATCAATCTATAACAAATTTGAGTATTGCTGGACGTCCTGAGCACAACAACGTAAAGCATGTATGGCTAACTTCTACACACACACTATAATAAGGGCCTGTGCCTGTATACGCCTGGGGCCCTAAAATTGCTAAATCCGCCACTGACAACACTAATGAGCTGATCCCTAGAATACAGTCAGATACTCTTTAAATACATGCATAAAAACACAACTTAGATTGCATAAGTTCCCTAAAAGTCTCTAGTTTTCAGCGATATGTGTCTCATGTATGTGTAATACGAAGTTATCGAAGGGTGCACAAATTCTCAAAGCCTGCACGCTGAGCTCTCATACTGTTAAACAAGTCCAGTTGCCCTTGACTCAATCTCTCAATACGTACACTTGATGTTTCCGTCCCCGAATAGTCCTGCAGAGTTTAGTTACAGTTCACGTTCTCCTTCTGAAGAGGTTTACATCAGTCTTTTGAGCAGCACCTCGCCGTCGAGCCGCCCGAGGCCCTCGTCCTCCCTGCCATTAACCCGATCGATTCCAGAGGATTTGTTTCGCTAATCCCCCCTCTCCGGGGAAGTTCCAGTCGTTGGAGGCATGAAATCTACACCCTTACCTTTGAAGGGGGAAAAGAAAAATAACACAACCACCTTTAAGTGCGTGCAGACTAAGATCTGCCAATCCATTGTGTGGACTTTGATCCTGAGAAGAGAGGGCCCTTCAAAAACCACCATAATCATGTTGGAGAATCATATATTTGGGTTTCTTTCATGTGCTTCAGAGTAATGGCTCTTAGAAACATCTCTCAAACGCGGATGCGATAATTTCCACACCAGCCGCAGTGCCACACAAGACGATTAAAGACGTCATGAGGTTATAATGCTGAATCGTTGAGCAAAACTGCTGAATGTATTGCATATGAGATTCAGCTGACCCAGGTTGATCTGAACATCTTATTTATTACGTGCACAAAAAATGGGAGTTATGATTGCAATAAATTCTATTTGTGTGGTTTCAAGTGGTTTATGTGGATGTCTTTTGTGTGCTCAGGTTGTATAATCCAAAAATGTATAACTTGGGCAGCATGACATACACTCTGAGAAAAACTAGCTCTGGAAAAGCTTTTTATGATGTAGAACCTTGAAATGCTGTTTAAAGTTCTTTGGAGAACTGAATACAAAAAAGAGTTCTTTAAGTAACGGCTTATATCATATTCAGTGCTTTTTTAAGCCTTTAGGTTAAAGTATGACCTTAATGGCTACTGACCCTATGCCTGACCTACTGACTTACTGTTATGATTTATGAATTACTGTTATGGTGCAGTTTTTAATAATAACAGATGATATCTGCCACTGTGCTTTAGAGAGATCACTTATTGCAATTTATATAAAGTAATTGATAACTTGAATCAGTTATCAATAACACTATATTTGAAAAAAAATTATTATATACTGCACATAATGCACACAGGTACAAAGATACAAATAAAATATACTAGGGCTGCAACAACTAATCGATTAAATTGATTAAGTCGATTATTATAATAGTTGGCAACTAATTTAATAATCGATGAGTTGGGTCTACGTTATTATACACATACGTACAGTGTCTACACCCTAATGTGGGGGCAGTAAGCTAACCAAAGCCACAGTGGCGGTAAAGCAGCATTAAGCAGAATCCTGAAATTCTTCGAGGTTCAAATCTCCACTGGGATACAGCGTCCCCTAAAACCACATTGCGTTTTGGTCACGACTGCCGTTATACGAGTGAAAAATCTTCACACACCGCATTCCGTATTACATGCTCTGGGGGATATCGAGGCCCGGAGCAATCTGTGCTGTTCTAGACCGTTAGCTTTAATGTAAGGAGGTAAAAGTAGAGGGGCAGAGCAGGCAGAGCTTTTAGAGCTGCGTCAACGAGGCATCAAAATGGATTTTTACACAAGCGTAGCGCTCTCCCTCTCTACTTACATCCAGTGATTAAAGTCCCACATGCAAATTAACGCAGCCGCGGCCGTACACAGTTTTTACACTGTAAAAAAATGATTTCATCAAAGTCATTTCAACATGATCCTTTCATTTACTTAAAACTCATTAATTTAAATAATTAATGCAACTTGAGTTTTCAATTGTGATGTTTAGAAGCAAAAGAACTTTGTCATAAAATTGAGCGATATATTATGGTTTGTTCCAGTAATATACAATATTATACAGATTAATCAAATATCATTTATGTAGAAAGTTCTAAGACAAATACCAAAATGGGATTTCTTAGAGAAAGCAGTACAAAACTAAAAGTAGACTTTAATGAGTATATATAATTAATATAAATGTATATACAGTAAATAATATAGTTTTCACGTAATCTTCAAATTTTCACTTCTGTGAACTGACTTAAGATGTAGCACTGAAAGCTCATCAGTGTTAGTTGAAATTGAATAAATTATGGTTTTAAGTTCTAGAAAATGAAAAAAGTATGTTAACCTAATTGTTCACATCATATTTTTATATTGTAGCCATAAATACTTTTGCACTTCCACACAATGTAGTTTTTTAACCTTAGTAGAGCTGCAGCTATCGATTTTTTTCGTTGATTAATTGACTAATCAGATCAATTCTTTATTTTTTTTAAATAGAAAAAATACTAGTCTGAAAATGTACAACTAATTGGCTTTTATTCCTGAATTTTCCTTTGTTAAAAGTCAAATGACAACTCGTGTCTGTAGAAATGTTTTTTGTTTTTTTTTTAGCTTTATATAGTATAGTGCTAAAACTGTGGCTATAACTACCAGAAAGAGTATGAACATTGTCTGTTTTATTGGCTTGCAGAGTTTTTATTGTGTAGTCCATGGCTTAACATTCTATGGCAGAAACACTTCTTTATCCAGTTGGTATCCATCAGAATATAAAATACATATTTTTGATAACAAATACTGTACATTTTCTATATTTCTTCTTTCCTATTGATTACTCACTAACATTATAATTTTTTTAAGAAATCTGATCAATTAAAAAAAAAAGAAATACTGAAGTTTTAGGATCATTTTGGGTCATTTTTTGAACCAATTTTGGCTTATAAATTGAGCTGCTTTTTGCATTTCTGGATGAGGACTACATTTCCCACAATCCCCCATGCGCCAATCTCAGCTGCGTCACAATAAAACGATGAATGTGTGAAATTTTCAATAAACGTTTGTATTGTGAGTAGTAAATTTGTGGTTATTTATCAGCTAAAATTTGAGTTTTGCCTGTAATAAAGGGGAAGATTTGATTGAACTGTTGCATTTTAGCGAGTAATGGTGCTCATGTGTGTTTACATCTCGAAAAATGTCATACATGCGTTTACTTCTCTTTTCGTGCACGGAATATGTCACAAATACATGCACATACAGAGGGACGGGTCTTTCCTTGATCACGCCACTGAAAACATTGTGTCACTAACATGCCTCTGTGGGAAACACAAGCGGAGCGTGCTGTAGTTAGTAACACCAAGTAGTTATTCAGATCATAATGGAGTATCAGCTTTTTGTCCATTCTCATTTTCAAGTGCAAACTGTACTTGCACTCCGTCACACCTCACAGCACGTTATTCGGCCTTCATCTGACTCTTTGACCCGCCCAGCATTGAGTTTTCCTGCGTTGGTCTGCTACCCAGGAGGAGCTCAGCATGTGGTGTTTATGCTCAACGCTCCAGTCCAACAAAAATCTCCGCGAACGCCTTCAACACAACTTGGCAACATGAATATCTTAAATTTTAGCAAATTTAAATGAGGGATAATTTTCTTTTCTAACACAGCACAGCACACAGTGCACCACATCGAAATGTTACCTCTGCATTTGATCCATTCGTAAAGGAGCAGTGGGCAGTTTTTTTGGCAGCACCTGGGGAGTGGTGTTTGTGGACCGTACTTTACTCATGACTATCTCAGGGCTACCATTATGGGCCCGCAATTCAAACCGGTGACCCTCTGATCACGGGGCCAAGTCTCTAACCGCTACGCTGCCGGCAGTTTGAAAAGCTACCATTTAAAAGTAACTCCCCCCACGCTGGCCATAACGAATAAAAAAATCTTGGCAGGTACGGGCAGAGCAAAGTGTTCACTCACAAGGTTGGCATTAACTACCACAAGGTTGGCATTAACAACAAGAACCCAAATCATACAGAACGAGGGCTTTAATCAAACCCCACATGGGCCACAGCTGGCGTTTGAAAAGCCGAGGAAGAAGAGGAGGAGTAAAAAGAGGAGAAGGAGGAGGAGGAGACAGGGTTTTTTAGGGCTGGTGCTGGAGGAGAGGGGCTGCTGTGAAAACCATTTGGACCCCTGTGTGCTCACCACATGTGGGAGAAATGAGAGAACATGCTGATTATTAGCAGAGAGAGAGAGAGGGAGGAGGAAAAGCAAGGCAAGTTCATAAGAAGACAAGGTTTATACTGTAACCAACTGCTGTAAATTTACGGCTATACACTATTAGAACGAATCTGTAGAAAAATGACACAAATCACATATAGCACTTTAGTTTACACATTTTGTGTTAATGTTTAATAAAATTGTGTTGGAAAAAAGTCAGATTTTTTACACATAGTCATGTGTAGTTTAAAATGTACACAACATGTCCATTTTTTCACAGTATTCAACACAATATGTGACCCTCCACGGCAAAACCAGTCGCTTGTCGCAATGGAGGTTTCTGAGAAAAACGAGCGTTTATGTTGCGTGGGGTAAAATTTTGAATTTTTTTGTTTTTAGTGTTTTGAAACAGTGGAAGGTCTATACTCTACTGTTGTGAATAAATTTCGCTGAAAAATTTACCCTTTCCATGCTAAAAACGTGACTTTCTTGAGGTGAGGAATTCAATTCCAGCAGAATGTTAAAAGTTTGTGTTTTGACCGTTCTACTTCAATATTTACGGTAAATCCACTGGTTGACTAGCGTGAAGATATTTCTCCGGAATCCATCTTCGTCTCCCGAGTTCAGTTAACCTAACGCAGGTAGGCTATCCGTGTGGCTGTGAATGCAGCGTAGGCTACCGTAAATGCAAACGTAGCCGCGACCGCACCAAGCGTCTGTGAGTGCTACGGCGATAGTCAACTTCAAAGGCAGATTTCTCTGTTTCTCACTTGGCGTGACAGGAGAAACCCGACTCCTTTGAATGTTGATATCTCAGTCATATGTCGTCCCATTCATTCCATATAGGTATCGTTTTGAAGCTTGATTTACGTCCTTTCATGAAAACATAATAACTCAATTTTGAACATTTACAACAAGCGACTGGTTTTGCCGTGGAGGGTCACATATTTGTAGCCAAGGACAGCACGTGTGTTAATATTATAGATGTTTACACATCTTTGTGTTACCTTTCTTGACACTTTTCGTGTCAAAAGCGTTAACACAGTGAATGTGTTAAAATTAACCAAAGAAACGTTGTCCCAAAACTCACCCAGTAATGTATAAGAATTTGTGTCCATTTTAACACATCTTTTCTACGAGTGTATGCCTACAATTTTGACTGTATTTTCATAGTACAGTACAATGTTGTACTTTCTTATAAATCATCTTTTGTTATGAATGTATCTTTGCTATAAATCATCAGTACATTTGTGTTTTCAGGTAATTTCTTGGCTAATACAGTAAATACACCTAAAGCATTCCAAACCCTATTCATTACATCAAATATGATTTTGTGTCATACAAATTCTTCAGTTCAAACTTCAGAAAAAATGTGTTTTTTTTGTTGAAGCACATTACAGCATGGAAGCAATGGAAAATGAAGAAATGTGAGGGCGTTCCATATGAGAGCTGCAGCACAATAGCGCTGTGGACCCGCGTCGGGAATAAATAAATATCAAGTAAATGTCTGTACTGTGAGTAGAACGCTGGTTGTTGTTATTTATCAGCTAAAATATGAGTTTTGTCTGCCATAAACGGGACAATTTAACTGAACTGGAAGGTTTTAGTGAATGTTGGACTTCCCTGTGAGAGTCATGCACGCTAACAAACGCAGCGTGTGTGTTTACATCGAGAAAAACATCATTTATGCATCATGATTCCTCGTGGTTGAAGGTCAAGTCGCAGAGAATGTGACGTAATGTACCGCGACGCAAAACCGGAAAACGTGGTGCTGGGAAATGAGAAAATCGTTAAGAAGAATCGATAACGTTGGAGGTGCACAATTCTGATGGAACTGATCAATTGGAACCGATTCTGAGTCAGTTTTTGATTCCCACCCCTAGTTACAGTTAGGGAGTGAGGTACCGTCCTCGAGCACGGCGATGTCAAAAAATAAGCTCTCCACTGCTCCTTCATCGATGGGTCAAATGCAGAGTTCACATTTTGTTGTGTGTGCTGTGTTCAGGGTGACAAATAATCACACACTAAAATTACTCACTTACATTCCCTGAAGTGTTAGCCAGGTTTCTACCATAGCAACATTAACACTAGTGGAATAATACAGTGAGTGAAAACATCTGTAATTAATATCAAGTCCTGTTAAAAACATAGTTTGCATGATTTCATAATCGAATGGAACGTGCTTTCTGTTTGCTGTTAGCTGGAAAACTCCCACCAGCTGCAAATTAGAAGCAGCAAAGTGTAACAGGATTGCTGCCTGTGTGAACACTCTGTACATGTTATGTGTGCTTAGATATCATAAGACAATGTTCAACCTTCATAACTGTCGTATAATATACAGTCGTGGCCAAAAATACTGGCAACCTTGCTTTTATACCAGATAAAACCACTTCTCCCACAACCTTTCTGCAGTCACAAATGCTTTGGTATTCTCATGTTTATTTCTTTGGTTTGCAAAACTGCTTCCAAACTGCCTCCTGTGACAGTGTGTGTGGAAAACTGTCAGATTTCAGAATTGCTTGAAAGTTGTGTAGAAGAACATGACTCATCACCGATTTCTGCAAATCCTCCAGGATTCCGTGGGCCTTTTTTGAGATTGTTGTGGTCGTAAAGGCCTGGTTTTGCAGCAGCTTTTCTAAAAAATTGCGATGAAAGTTCTGGTGTTTTTAGACGTTTACTTGCAATAAAGTTGCAGGAGCAAGCAAAGTTGTGAAAAAAATGTGATTTTGTCCCCCTTTATAATGATTCTTTAACAATTAATTCAAATGAAGGCAACAAGACCACCATTATTTTTTATTAACCAATAATCATTTAGTTATTTTTGAAGATAAATGTGAGGCATTTTTATCACACACCTTTTTTGCATCTTCTAAACGTAACATGGAAGTGAGTTCGCAGACGTATGGCTCAACGTTTTGCAGAAAACGACAATGATTGGTCAAAAATTGCCGAAAAATTGCTGTAATTGGTTAAAATTGCACGGTGGTAATGAATTTGCGGGGATTGGATAACTTTACGTGGTGATCGCAGCATTGCAAAATCCGGGGGGGTCTGACATATTAATGACAGTGGGCAAACAAATCTCGTAAAAATAAAACGGGCTAATTTGAGTGTGAAGTTTAAGACGCTCTTACTTCACAACTGATCCTTCTTCATTGCCAGCAGCAGTGCAGAAGCGATGGTTTTAATTAATCACACAGCAAACTCTCCACTTCCACATGACGTTAACGCGACTGCCGCTTCACCCCGAATCCTGTTTATAGAGGCTCGTACAAATAAGCATGACCAAATTAATGAAAGCTCTGTTCTGAGTCAAACGTTTTATGCAGGTTGAGTAAAACCGCAGCTTGAAGATTGTGATGAACGAGGTCTTGCATTCGACTAAAGATGCAACAATGGAAAAAATGCAACGTTACTTCAAACTAATTTCAGTGAATGCCTATTTGTCATTGTGAACACACCACGCAAACACATGAGCAGTGCTTCTGGATGGTACCATGCTCATGAGTACCTTAGTGGTGCCTTTACTGGTCTGGGACTTAAACTGGTCCGGGAACCTCTGATAATAAATGCGAGGACTTGTGTATGGAAGCTACTTTTAAACTGTAAAATTTTAAACTACAAGCTACTTAAAATGAAAAGTAGCTAAACTACAGGCCAGGTACTGTTTTAATTTAGTAGCTACCTACACTACAAGCTACAAAGAAAGTGTCGAATGCAGTGTGCTGTGTTCACAATGACAAATAATCACACTTTTTCTCTGTAGCTTGTATTGTAGGTAACTACTAAATTAAAATAGCTGCTTGACAGCAGTTTAGCTACTTTTAATGAACTAGCATTAAAGGAGTAGTGAGCAGTGGGCAGCTAACATGGGAGCAGTGCTTGGGGACAGTACCTTGCTTATGAGTACCATCAGTGGTACCTTTACCAGTCCTGGGACTCCATCCAGTGACCTTGCGATCACGGGGAGAACACCATAACTGTTATGCTACCAACTGCCCCAAACCATGTCCAAGCTCTTACACAGCCACTGATTCTTGCTTTCATCTTGGCCAAGTTGGACTCCAAATCTATCTTGCAGTTGCCAAGAACAAGCTGTGATGTGACGATGTCACATCAGCAGCAATCAGAAACATGTGCTAGTTAAAAATACCAGATTTTTTACTTTTGAAGCGATCTAGCATTCTGCCAGGTAAAGTTGTTAGTTACTTTTGAAGCTACGGCAATTTAAAAGTATGTTTTCTACTGATAAATCACTGAGAAAGGTAGTAAAGTTATCAGCATTTCACTATTCTGGAGCATGCTATTCTTGTCCGTGTTTATGCTTGGAGATAAAGACAAAAAATGTAACAATGGGAAATGTAAAAACTTTAATTCTGGCAAGCAGTCGTCGTTTTAATTAAATGCAGGACGTTTTGCTTTGTAGACTGAAGCCGGGGGGATTGTTTTGCCTAGTGGAGTGGAGAGAAGCTCATATGCAGAGGGATTATCCATGAAGTTAAGCCTGGCCTGAAGTGAGAACACACACACACACACACACTTGGCTCTCTCAGATGTGCACTGCTGTTCCTGGTGCTTTTTAGGCTGCAGCTGAACTGACCCCAGACCAGCTCTGAGGAAACACTCATCCTTCCAAAAAACACACTTTCTCTGGCCACCAGGGATCATGACCCGATCACACACACACACACACACACAGACATACACACACTTGCTTTTACGTCCATTATGAATCAGAAATGCACTCTGCACTTTACCATGCACCATTATCCCCCATGCACATCTACACTTACAGTTTCTACTGTAAAATGTCTATTTTACCGAACATATTTACCTCTATATTTACTTTTTACATTTGTTTTCTCATAACATTTCTTTCAGTTAATATCTTTGTCGATTTCTATTTGCATACTCTACACATAATATCTACAGATATCCCATAATACACATGGGTAAATATTTTTCTAAATATGTACTTTTAGTTTCTTTTAACATTTTTTGAACTTAAATCTCTTTGTTAGTTTCTATTTTATTTTGCACAGCTTCCCAAAATATCTACAAATATTCCGTCATGTGTATGCTTACAGTTATTCTTTATAGCAGAAATGTCGATTTTAAGAAATATGTTTTTCTATACAGTATATTTAGTAATTTTTATACACTTACTATTACATTTTTTAAAATTTGTTTCTGGTAATTTTTAAATCTGTTTATCAATTTTAATTTTAATTTGCATGGTCTTCCTATAATATACACACTCATCCCATAATATGCACATGCACACTTATTGTTTATAGACTAAATTGTTCCATTTTCTATGTTATGCTTACTGTTGAATTCTTTTGAATTTTGTTTCTTTTACCATATATATGTGTGTTTTTCATATAAATATAATATAAAAATAAATATATGTGTATATTTTATATGTATTTACTGTTACTTTTACAATTTTGTTGCTTATAACCTAATTTGCAAAAGCCGTCCCTTAATATCCCTAATTATCATATAATGCCATATATACATATACAAATTCTAATTTAGGACATCTATCTATCTATCTATCTATCTATCTATCTATCTATCTATCTATCTATCTATCTATATATATATATATATATTTACCTTTTTGTAACATTTGTAACATTTCTTGAACTAAAATCTCTTCATCAATTTCTACTTTAATTTGCACAGGATTCCCATATCATATTTACTTTTTCATTTTAGTTTCTTATAACATTTATTGAACTTAAACTTCAGTTTCTATATTCACATAACACCCACACCTGTCCCGTAATATGCGCCTGTACAATTACTGGTAAAGTTACTCTTTATAGTTTAAATGTCTGTTTTATTAATTATCATTTTATTTATATTTTCTGTATATGTACATTTTAGACTTGGTTGCATGTCACATTTTTTTTTAACTTAATCTCTTTGGTAATTTGTATTTTAATTTACACAGGGCACATTTCTCCACCTGTTTTACCTGTATAAACATGTATGTGACCAACAGACAATTTAGAATTAGAATTTTGAATCTTGAACACAGGAGTGTATCAGATCCCGGTTTGAGAAACAGATTTAAATTTTATTCCACTTTGTGTCCACTTTTTCTGCTTTTTCCCTCTCTTCATCCATAAAGCCAGGCTTGCTGTGAGCGTCTGGCCCACGAATAAAGAGAAAGCACTCAGATAAACGCTCCAGTTCCAGTTAAAGCTGTCTTTTCCCTCGCACGTCCCCATAAGACATGAATCAGCCTTTACTAAAGCTGCACGGCTGCTGGAGGGCCAGCTGAAGGCAGAGCTTAAGGACATGACTCACTCATACGCACTCAAACACACACTTAATTCAGTCATCAAGAAATACTCCACACTGTAACCAAATGCTGTAAATTTACTGCTTTTTACCAGCAGTATTTTACTGTATTTTCATATAACAGTAAAATATACTTGCCTCTTCGCACATCTGTAACCGTCATGACCCGCACTCGTCTTTTTCATCCGGTTTTCTGTTGTTTATTTTTCCCATTGGAGCCCATTCTTTTTCTTCCATTAAAAATACATAGGATTTGGAAAAGCTTTACTTTACCTGTTTTCACACAACCCGTTTTCTTATCAGACCCTCCAAAATGTCGCGACGTTGTGATCACAACTGTTAACGCAAATTCAGCCAATCCCCTCGAATTCATTACTACCATGCAATTTTGACCAATCACCGCAACTTTTCCACAATTTTTGACCAAACACTGTTACTTCCTGCAAAACATTGAGCCAAACGTCAGCAAACCCACTTCCTCGTTACGTTTAGAAGACGCAGGTAACGTGTGTGAAAAATTTACCTTCAGAAATAACTAAATGATTAATGGTTAATAAAAATAATACTGGATTTGCTCCCTTCATTTTAATTAACTGTAAAGAATCATTATAAAAGGAACCGAAATCGTACATTTTTCCACAACTTTGACTTGTTCCCACAACTTTATTTCAACAAAACACCTAAAAACACTGCAACTTTTTGAAAAGCTGCCACAAAATCAGGCATTTTAGGCCACAACAATCTCAAAAAAGGCCTACGAAATCGTGGAGGGACTGTATGCCACCTCAGGCTACCTCACTGAACACGCATCTCAATCAGTTTCCACCTGCACTTGTCTTTTTCTTACTTTTATCATCTCGTGTTCTTTTCCCATTCACTTCAATGCATTTTAATCAAAGTCTTTCCACTCGGCTAGTCTTCATGTCACAGCCACAAAACTTGAGCAATTGCATTGGTGTTTTCTTGCAGACATGCATCTGTAGTTGTCATTGTGAACACACCACAGCACAACACAGTGCACAGTGCACCACAACTAAACGTGAGCTCAGCATTTGACCCATCAGTAAAGGAGCAGTGGCCAGCTTTTTGGCAGCAGCGGTACCTTGCTCACAGGGTGACCTGAAAATAGGCTGTATCTGAAAGAAGGTGAAATGTAAACTCTATTTGCAACATGCTTTTTGCAGCACTCGGACTGAAACCCCTCTCTCTGGCACTGGGTCTTTATTTTGACATTGGCTTTGTACCAGCTTGATGTGGACTTTCCATATGAGGCGACGTTAGGGCACGTGGGCGTAGGTGCGAGAGCTGAGGCGTCACATTGGTATGTACGGCGCCGTCTTTTCATCGAGGTGTAAATGTCGGGTGCTGGGGTAAGTTTGATGGGGTTTATTTAGGTAGAGTCTGAACCGCAGGTGGCTTGTCTCATGCTCTAAGGTTCGAGGCTGTTTTCACACTCAGTGTGTTTAACGTTTTCAGAGCTTCAACATTTTTTCATATCGGCCTATGTTTTTGGAATGGTTTATAGAGAGTATGATTTGCACTAGTGCCTTGATTTCTTCCAGCATGCCAGTCTACGTGACAATCAAAACTTTTGTGCGACAAATAGGGTTGAGATCAAGACCACCTGAACCAAGACCAAGTTCTGACCGAGACTAGAGCATGTCGAGACCGAGTCAAGACCAAGACTCTGAAGGGGCAAGATCTAGATGAGACCAAGACCGAGACCAGTGCACGCTTTACACCATATGACAAATAAGTGGAAGATGCAAAGCCTAAGCAACATTAAAGATGTTTATTCAATGTTTATTTTCTCTTACATATCAATAATGAGGAAATCACTTCACTGGAAGCGGTTATCCAAACTGATCACATCATATGTTAAACTCAACAAACCACAGTGAACACTCCTCAGGACCAAACTCACTGTTTTATTGGCTTGCTGAGTTGTTATTATGCAGAGACATTCTATAGCTTAGTGCTGTGATTAAGATAAGGCTAGTGCAGGCGGAAACACTTCTTTATCCATTTGGTATCTATCTGGATACAGAATAAAATTATTTGATAACAAATAATACATTTTCTATATTTATATTTTCCTTATTGATTACTCTCTAACATTATTAAATGGAAGAAATATTTTCTGATCTATTGAAAATGAAGAAATAATAACATATTGGGTAATTCTGAGCCGATTTGGACTGATTTTGGCCTATAAAATGAGCTGCTTTAGGCCTTTCTGGCCTACATTTTTGTACATGATGGCATTCCATATGAGAGTCGGGATGGCTAACGCATGTATTTAACGTGAATAATTTAATAGAATTTTTACCCAATTACTTCAGTTGTTGTGCTTTAAAATAATTACTTTACTTTGAAATAATTCTACAAGGGGAATGTTTATAATGTCCAGTAAGTTGGAAGTGTTGCAATTCTGACGGTATGTGTTAGACTTCTGTAAGTTAAAGGGATTCTGAGATATTAAAACACTAATTAATAAACAATGCAAAATGTCTGCGTTGGTCTCAAAGAGTTTTAATAGTAATATTCTCCGAGTTGTGGTCTCGGCTGGTCTCCAAATAAAATCCTAAGGCCTCCTTGTTCAAGTCTATGACAAGACCGAGTACAAATATAACCAAGTCCGAGACAACACTGAGACGTTCAAAAACTGGCCTCGAGTACCACAACACTAGCCAGAAGCACCAATTTCTTCAGTGGAAAAATGTGGCACCAGTTCCAAATTTGGTCTAGTGACAAAGGGGTATTAGATGTTCCACAGCAGTTGTCAGGCAAGAAACAAGACTACAAAACTGGATTTTCTGTTTTTCAATATAGTTCAAATATTTGGTACTTAACTGAACCAAAAGTACTTTTCATTGTGGATTGGCTAAATGTTGTTGGAAAGTGCATCAGGAGATGTGTACTCTTTCTTGAGGATGAGTTTCGAACAGGGTCTTGGCTGAATTTAGCATCATAAACAAACTGCAAACTGTGACGTGTTTCTCACTCATTGTTCCAATTTACATGAAGAGAAAGAGACAAAGCTAGAACCTGAAGAACATTTGGTTACAGTTTCGCTTCCTGTTTTTGGATTGTGTTGGTTTGTGGAGGGAAAAGCCTTTATGACTTCCTGTGATCCTTCAAGTACCTCCAGTTTCATAAGATAATTATTGGTGTAATATAACGATCAAACATCAACAAGCATTTTTCCATGACGTTAGCTATGAGAACATGAAAGTGGAGCAAATTAAAGATGAATGGAAGCATTGTAATATTTTAGAAATAATCATAAATCAAAGGTAGAGACAGACAGAGAGGGAACACAGCTGAAGACTCTTCCCAAACAATTTTGCAGCCTCCAAACACATAAAAGTCACAACAGATAAAAGAATGAATCACAGCGACCATCTCTCCATAAACAAAAAGTCTGCCCCCCCAAAATCCCTAAAATCCATTTGCCTGCACCAACAGCTGCTTGTAGTTTTTAAAGTTGCTGCTTTCTAACAAAAAAAGTCGCCACATTCCGAGCAGCAGAATCCTGCAGGAACAGACGTGGAGATGTTTTTAACAGACAGATGGAGAGTTTCAGCTCCATTAGACTGAAGTGAAGCTGCACACCATGTCAACAGAACACGCACACTAAGAAACTCAGCATGATTTTGGCTTGTCAAATCACGTATCATTTTTTACTTAAAACCAAAACCAAAAACCTCATGAAACAGTTTGTTTTAGTATGAAATTTTCAAATGCAAATAAAATTAAAAAATTGGAATTACAAGCAAATTTCGCATTTCCTATTTTCCACTCATATGAAAAATGAAGGAATGGGAAATGTTGTCTTGCCCATGGGGTGAAGTGACTGATCATATACACTACCAGTCAAAAGTTTGGACACACCTTCCCATTCAATGTTTTTTCTTTATTTTCATTACTATTTACATTGTAGATTCTCACTAACAGCGTCAAAACTATGAATGAACTGTGTAAGGGCTGTTTGACCAAGAAGGAGAGTGATGGAGTGCTGCGTCAGATGGCCTGGCCTCCACAGTCACCTGACCAAACTCAATCGAGATGGTTTGGGATGAGATGGACCGCAGAGTGAAGGCAAAAGGGCCAACAAGTGCTCAGCATCTCTGGGAACTCCTTCAAGACTGTTGGAAAACCATTTCAGGAGACTACCTCATGAAGCTCATCGAGAGAATGCCAAGAGTGTGCAAACAGACATGTGCCATGCAGGTAGCGAATCAGATGCTGCTTCTGCCAATCAGAACCACTTGCTAGTTGAATATAACTGCCTTTGTAGAAAAAGATTTTACAATGTAGCATGTTGCCACTCTACATCACAATTTTTAAAAAGCTTTACGCTCACCAGCCACAATCATTTTATTTTTGTAAGGGCTCAGTAGCTAATCAGAAGCTTTAGCTTTAAAAGTAACTTTTTTTAGTGTAGTTTGTGAAACGGTGGATTTGCCATTGTCAGCCACTAGTGACAAATGTATTTACCAGTGATGGCAAACCTGTAGTGAACTTTTGCTGACAGATTTGCCAGGTGCATACGTTTTTCTCAAAGTTTGCTAGAAGTCCACCACAAGTTTGCCATGTGAAATCTTAATTTGCAAGTGAAACTATGACTTTACTGCAAATTTGTGGGAATACTGCCAGAGCTTATCAGCAACTGTTTGCCAGAAGCCTAAATATTTCGTAAGGGAGAAAAGGTATCTTTGCTTCTTGTAGTTAGCTACTCCCCTACACTGGTAATAGCTTGCTCCGGCTCTGATTTGAGGGTTCTGGTTTCATTGCTTAAATTACTGAAGACAGTTTTGCTTCTGCAGAAATGAAATCTCTATTCCTCTCCTGGCAGCTGACTACAGGGGATTTATGAGAGAGGAGGTAGGACTCGGGAGGGATGAAGGGAGGGAGGGGAGGGAATGAGGGATGGAGGGAGGTGCGGTTCCCTGGTTCTTGGACAGTTAAACTTGGACTGGATGATCCGTGCAGTTGGGGAGGCAGTATTTCATGTCTTGCTTTGCGGTAATGGTGGCAGGGAGAGTGAGTGTCTGGTGTGGTAGATTTCCAACAGTGTGTACATATTTCTTCCAACACACTCACACACACACATACCCACCCACTAACACACAGGCAGACAAAGGAGAGCCGGTTCCAGATGAAGCAGAGTGTATGTGTGTCACGTCTTGTGCTGTATGAGAATAAAAAGCGACTCAAAAAAGAACGACATGACTCAGACCCAAGCCGTCAGTTCTCCAAAATGAGCATTTATTCATTTAGAGCAGGGGTGTCCAGTTCCAGTCCTGGAGGGCCGGTGTTTACATCATACCTAGTGAGTCCTTTCTACTGAGTTTCTACCTGAGACAAGGTGTCGATGCTCGGAATTCAAGTATGATGGAAAACCTCCACTATACCGGCCCTCCAGGACTGGAACTGGACACCCCTGAAATAGGATGTTTTCGTGCTCGGTTCTTCTAGATCGGGGTAGGTAACTCCAGTCCTGGAGGTCCAGTATCCTGGAGGTTTTCCATCCTACCTGATCAGTGTTTTCTGGTGGTTATCTACCTGAGATCAGGTGTGAATGTTCTGAAATCCAGTTGGAGGGAAAACCTCCAAGATACCAGACCCCCAGGGCCGGAGCTGCTCTAGATACTCAGATTAAACCATATTTTTTGAACACTCCATATGAACTAAGTCCTCTCTGAATCAAACTGATCTGAGAGCATCTCTGGAGGTGTTCTGTCTCATTTGGTTTGGTTTAAGTTCATCTTGGGGGTGGTGGTGGTGATCTAACGGTTAGGATGCTCGCCTCTGCAGATCGTGAGTTCAAATCATGCCTCCAGAACTAACATCATTAAGTCCCTGAGCAAGACCCTTAAAGGAGAACTTTGGTCAATTTCAACATTTAGCTCTATTGTTTGGTGTCAGTACCAAGAAAAATGACCAAAATTGGTGCTGCCAACACCAATTTATATTGCTTCTAGTGATCGCTCCCTGGCAACTGTAACAGTAACCACTCGGGGCAGGTTTTAAATGTGCTTTTAGCCTCTTAACATGACCAAAATGTCAAGTGCTTGTCAATATGAACCGGTTCCCTATGAGACAACACAGTGCATACGTTCAATTCAATTCAGTTATATTTATATAGTTATTGTCACAAAGTGCTTTGCATATAACCGGCCTAAACCAACAAACAGGCCCGAGTCGACAGTGGCAAGGAAAAACCCCTTTTAGTCAGAAGAAGCCTTGAGAGGAACCAAGACTTGGAATGGGACTACATCCTCCTCTGGGCAACATTTAATACACAGTAAACATTAGTTCAATATTAATCGTTAATTAATCATTTTTAAAGAAGTGAAGATATAAAAATAGTCCAAGGGACGCTTTCGAATCCCAAGTCGTTGCTGGGGCCATTTGCTAAGATCCATTCAGCAACATTAAGCTAAAATTAGTTCAGTTTTAAACTGGAAGTTCCGTTCAAGTCCATAGGGTCCAACAAAAGTCCCAAGTGGTTCTAGATGATGAGGTCTACATCTCCCTCCAGGTGAGGGTTCAGCTGGTGAAGCATCAGCTTGGGATCAGCCCAGTTTCACAGTTTGCCACAAATTAACCCCGAGTTTGATGTAAACCTGCTGCAAACATTTTCTTTTTGTAAGGGTGTAAATGTCACGGTTGGCAGAGCGCTCCTGGTTTACTTATGGTGATCTGCCAATTAGTCTTTTCTAGCCTGACAATTGTAAAAAGAATGAACATTTTTGTCCTTTTATTAATAATGTGTTTTACTAGTTTAGACTCAGTGTGTCACCAAACTTTTGCATCTTATACCATGGCCTACTTGCCATAGCCTGTTCATCTTAAATGAAGGCAACCCTGTGATGGTAACAAGAGTTTAAAATGCCGATATTGGAATGCATTGTACATTGCGTATCAATAACATATGATAAAAGAAAAAAAAATCAGACATTGCTTTTGCAAACATTTAAAGAAATATTCAACTAAATGTACTACATGTGTGGACTAAATTAATCAATTTCAACAAGAACGTAAGCATAGCAGCTGTCATGCTGCAAGTTAAAGCTACCCATAATCTAAAGCAGTAATGGTCTGCGATCTCCAGCTCTAAACTGTGTCCACCAAAAGCGTTTTTTTTCTTGAGAGAGTGGTCAAAACCTCACTTCCAGAGTGCTTTCTCTGCACTTTTTCTAAGCTATTTTTCCATCGGGCAGTTCCGCGTTTGTTCCTATTTCAACTTGTTCCTTTGAGGACGCTAGTTAAGCCGGCAAGATGGAGAGAAATGGCATCTTAGCATTAGCAGCGGCGTTTGGAATAGATTCTCACGTGTCTTCAAGACGAGATTGGGTGTATGAAATAAACTGTGGAAATGAACAGCTGGGAGAGAAGCACTGATTATATGAGCTGAACTGAACCAGAACGACTCTCCCTTTAAAATGAACACAATGTGAACACAAAGGGAACCGAGTACCTTTTTTGTTGGTCAACTTTTTGGTCTACCATTTCTAGACTAGAACTTGAGTTCAGTTTCTTTAAAGAGGATGTGTAAAAACACATACAGTATGAACTAATTTCTCATGACACGCTCACTGCTCAGTTCATTCCCTACGATCATAACTACACTACAAGACTTTTTCCCTGCTCTCATCTCTTGCCAGATCTTGGAGCTGCTCTACAGCAGAGGGAATGGAAGTCCAGCATAGCTGCGGTCTTCCCCCACCCCTCAAAGAAAGTGCAGGCTCGTCGGAGATCTTAAGCTGCAGGGAGAGACGCTCATCAACTTTTTGGGCGGTGTGGAGTGTCGTTGGCACCAGCTGCTGAGGAAGGGCTTTAAGGAAGCGAGCGAAGGCGGAATGAACGACTGGTAAGGGTCGAGACAAAGCAAAGCGACTCACTAGGAGTAAGAACCACATGAAGCTCAAGCCAGGAGCCGGAGTGGAAAATCTGAGTGGTCACGGTGATGCCAGACCTGCTGAGTTTGGACGAGATGATGAAGACGGTGCATTAAGGGAGTTCACAGAGGAAGACAAATTCCACATTCTTCTGTTCTCTTGCACCATCAGTTGGTGTTTATGGCTGAATGTAGACACTCGTTTTCTCTGCCAGCTTTCACAGACCTCTCACATGCTGTTTACTGGCTCCATAAACATGCCATTTATTGTAAGTGGACCGCACTCCCGGTATCTAGTGTGTGTGTGTTATGTCAGATTCTATCCATCAGTGTCAGTACGTACAGTATATTAAACTTCTTCTATTTACATTAATGGCATATGGCATTTTAGCAGATGCTCTTATCCTGAGCAACTTCCATTTTCCTAGTTACAGCAACGTTGATTTGTCAAAGTAGAGACGAACCGATTTTAAGCGAGTGATTATTTGTCTTGGGCGGCACGGTGGCGCAGTGGTTAGCGCTGCCGCCTCACAGCGAGAAGGTCCAGGCGTCGCCGTAGGGTCTTTCTGTGTGGAGTTTGCATGCTCTCCCCATGTCTGCATGGGTTTTCTCTGGGTGCTCCGGTTTCCTCCCACGGTCCAAAGGCATGCACTGTAGGTTAACTGGTCACTCTAAATTGAGTGTGTCTACTGTGTGTTGCCGCCTGCTCAGGGTTGTTCCCCGCCTTGCGCCCATAAGTTCCTGAGATAGGCTCCGGTCCACCCGCGACCCCAGTTGGGATTCAGCGGTTCAGATAATGAATGCATGAATTAAGGATTATTTGTCATTGTGAACACACCACAAAACAGCACACCACATTACCCAAAATGTGACTTCTGCATTTGACCCATCCGTGAAGGAGCAGTGGGCAGCTAACATGGGCAGCACCCGGGGAGCAGCGCTTGGGATGGTACCTTGCTCATGAGTACCTCAGTGGTACCTTTACCGGTCCCTGGATTTGAACTGGTGACCTTCCGATCATGGGGTGAACGCTCTAACTGTTGCACTATCAACTGCCCCAATTATGTAACTGAATCTATCATGAGTTTTTAATGTTAAATCTTTGATTTTTAGGTAATTTCACAGAAAATTTTAGATTAACTTCAAACTGTAAGTCGTAACTGTGATTAGACTTAAGAGTGTCTTGTTTCATTTTGTCTCCATCACTTATTACGTGCACTGTTCATGCTGCTAATATGCACTTCAAACTATAACATAACGTTATATTTGCACTTCTGGAAATCTATTATAATTTATAATTCAAGGTTTAAAATGTATTAATTTGATATTTTATCTTTAAACAAGTAATCTGTAAATCTGTCAAATCATATTTCACATTTATCTCCTCAGTCTACAACCTGTAAATATGTGTATTTATATTATAATTCAGAGATTATTTTTGGTTTTATTTTTAGGAGTATTTTTTTGTATTATCTTGTAGATATCTGCATTAAATCCAAATCATCTGGAAATATTCTGAAAAATGAATCATGTTTTAAAAGTGATTTCACTAGACTGACTGCATGTCATGGACCACCTACAATGGCACCTCGCACCACTAAGATCCAGCGGACCGCTGGTTGAAGACCTCTGTTATAATTGATTATGCTCTGCCATTGCGTCAGTGCAGAATCGTCCAGGTCTGCATCATGATGCATCGATTAATTTAAACACACCAACCGTTTATGTGGACAATAGTCGCAACCTCATAAAATATCTGTTTTTATAAATATTCAGATACATGTGTACGGGGTCTGATTCATCTATAAAATAAGATAAAGTTTATTTATAAAGTGCCTTTCCCAGACATGTAGTCACAAAGCACTGTACAACAAAGTTTATAACAGATAAAAACAAACAAAGCAAACTAACTGACTAACTGTATCTACACAAATTATTGAAAAATATTGCACAGACTCTACTTCTCCGGTGCTGTTATAATATCTACACAAATTAAATGTTGGTCAGACTTTTTTAAGAGATAGTGTTTTATTAATAGACTGGATATACAATTTTTAATATTGAAACTGTTACTAACCTCATGCACATTCAGAGTAAAAGTCAGTTTCCACTTTTGTAGGTTAATACTGCATCCAAATTGTCTCTCTTTCTCCTTCTAGTTCTAGTTTAAAGTTTATATTTTATATTTAATAATTTCTATTTTAAAATGTATATTTTGTATTCTATTTATATATTGTTTATTCTATGTGCCCTATTTGTTCTTTGTTCCCTGTTTCTTGTTGCACTGTGAAAACTGGAGCTACGTCGTCTCGTCTCTCTGTATGTCTGTACAGTATATAGCAGAGATGACAAAGTTAATTTTGACTTTGACTAACTAACAAACGCCTGATTAATCAAGAATGTTTTTAAGAATGTTTAAGGAATCCACTGAAACTTCCAAGTGCAATTCTAACGGGAGATCATTCCAGAGCCTCGGAGCCACACATTGAAAGGCTCTATCCCCCTTGGTCTTTAGTCTTTTACGTGGAATGACTAACAAATTTTGAGCCTGAGATTGACGAGTCGAGAGGCAGTGTGTTCATGAGGAAGGCTAAAAAAGTTGTATATTATTGTAAAGAACCCCAGTATATTACTTTTTCAGTATTGCATATTTTAATGCATTTAGTTTATGTGGTTTATTAACTCATTCCCTCAGTGGTAACTTAACCAGTTTGGGATTTGATCCAATAACGCTGTTCCCAGCAAAAGCAGCAGCAATCTATTAAGTGTATAGCAACAATAGGAAAGCTGTTATTTCTCTTCAAATATTCCTCACATATTTCTATGTTAATGGGTCAAAACTGTGCATTCATGCCTTCGCTCGTCTTTAAAGGCTCAAGCCCCTGTAAAAATTGGAGTAAAAGCGTCGGGCGGTACTGCTCGCCCCGACGGCTCTCAGCGGACACGTGAAATCGCTTGGCCAGCTCCGACACTCGAACTGCAATCAGAAAAGTCTCTGAACTTTCAGAGTCCCAGTAATACCTTAAAGATTTCCCACTTTATGACGCAATAAAATAAGGAATATATGAGGCTTTAAAAACACCAAGCCAAAACCTGATGGAAGTGGAAGAGCTCCAGGTAGCAACGCTGCTCCCTTGCTCCACTCAGATAATCCACACCAGATTGAGATGCAGAACCAAAAGAACTTATCCAACTGAGTCAAACAAAAGGGAGCTCTGTACCTTGGAGCATTACTTTGGTAAATGATTGATTTCCAAAATTAATTCACCGTTGCATCCAGAATTTAATTTGCAACAAAGTGGTTTTAATGTTGTGTGAGTGATTGTCATTGTGAACACACCACAGCACAGCACACAGTGCACTACGATGAAATGTGATCTTTGCATTTGACCCATCCATGAAGAAGCAGTGGGCAGCTGATATTGGCAGCACCCGGGGTTGGGTATTGAGTTTGGTACTTTTAAAGGTACCGACTGAACAATGTCTGGTATCGGTTTACATCAAATCAAACCATGCCAAATTTCGGTACATTCACACGCTCGTCAGCAGCGGTGCACGCGAGCAGAGCGGGACATACGGCACTGGGTGAAAGGTTAAAATTAATCAAGTTGTCTCAACGTTTCAATGCAGTTTACCTTTACAGCGGCAATAGGTTAGAAAGAGATAGATATTTACTGCAGTTAAATTTCCATTTGCTATTTAAGCTATAGTGTTAGCTTTGTTTACCATGACAACGGTTGCCAGGGGAAGAAAGCGCATGCGTGGAGAAATCTGAAAACACGGCGACAAGCCGAAAGCGTTTGACTGTGTGACTGCACTTTACTAAAATCTACTCAGACAGTGCGACATGCAACATTTACCTCTCAAAATGCAGAACTGGAGCTAGCAATACGTCGAACTTGAGAAAACACCTTGTTAAACATAAAATATTTTTTTACGGGCGGATGAGTGTGTGGTGTTTGATTTTTCACTGACAGCACCAATTGTTTTATACAAATCCTAGACCCTTCATGACTCTAAGGAATACGTTACAATGTTTCCTTCAACTAGGAACGAACACAGAAGTGCCTGATTATGCTTTTCGTTCCTTAACAATAACAAGAAAGCGTTCTGGAAGTGAGGTTTTGACTGCTACAGCACCTGCACCTACAATCACCCCTGCAGCTTTAGGTGATTAGTCATCAATCTGTTTTAGTTATTGTTTTGGGATATTTTTATAAAAACTGTAATAAAATTCATATTGTAGTTGTAACAAAAGAAACGTTTGAAATTAATTTGGAGATTATTTATTATTACTGTATTTTTTAAGTTAATACAAACCAGGTATTACAGATTCAGAACAAGGTATCGAAACCGCTGAGTGTCGGTACCGATATCTTTTCAGATATTCAGATTTGTTCATGAGTACCTCAGTGGTACCTTTACCAGACCTGATATTCAAACCGATGACCTTCCGATCATAGGGTGAACACCCAAACGGTTACGCTTCCAACTGCCCCAATGTCTTCGGACCCGCACGTGCATAGCGCAATGGATTAGCAGTCCATCCCCTTATCCACTCAGCCACCTCATCGCCCACCACAAAATGTGTAGTTGTGTTACTTTAAAATTTAAGAAATCTTTTAATCTTTTTAGACAATGTGCAGACCAATAGAAACAGCTGTAAAACATTACGTCAGATAAAAGCATCAGAGCCAGTAGCTTCCAAAGACATTTTAAAAAGGGACAATGCCGAAATCACCACTTAGCGATCGCTGGAGTTCGTGGAGGCCACAAGGACAACGAGGCACTTCGGATTAAAACGCGGCAATACGGAAACCTCGGAACATCCTGGGCTTAATGAAAAATCCATTTCAGTTCTTTTTCTGGCCAAGACCTTTGAAGGGAACGTGGCGCGACACGTCTGGCCTCGTCAACTTTGGAGCGTCTCCCTGTCGCCGAGTTGTCGGGACGCAGTTCGGGGTTTGGGAGTTCTTGGAAAGACTGATCAGTTCTGAATAATCTCGGGTCCTGGGTGCGACTGCTGGGATTTTTTTCACCACAAATCTAATGATGTGATTGATTAGCGTGAAGTGCAGAAAGAGGGAGCGGCTGGAGCTCAGACGAACGCGTCTGATTAATATGTTTACGCACACGAGGGATAATGGAATAATGGGGAGAATGATGACAGGGAGAGAGAGAGAGAGAGAGATTGCAAACTGGATGACAGTATGTCTAGATTATGATTTTTTTGGGCTGTTTGTGGTGATGCTGTTCTCACCAGGATCACGTTCCTCCTCTTCGGTAGTTGTGCGGTCGTCGGATTTTGGCCGTGTTTTGCGGTCGGCGAAGTGACAGACTCCGTGTCTATTACGCTCCCCTCCCTGTAATTATGCCCAGCTTAATTTCATCTGTCACTCCCTCCATCCCTCCGTTCTGTCTGCATTTCGGCTCTCAGAATCGGCTCCAAATCGAAATCCACAGCAGGGGTGAAAGTTTTACTATACAGTTCTGAAAAGCAAAAATCTGTTTCTGATTTCTAATGTCTATTTCACAGTCACAGTCACATGCGCAGTTACATAAATGTAATTTTCTGTGTATTTAATGTATTTTTATTACAATTTTTTTGTCTTTTGTAATGTTTATTGAACTTAATTTAGACCATTTAAGGATTAAGTAATTTCATTATGTTATAATTACGCTGAAAAACGAATCTTAAATGTTAAAAACAGCAGAGAGAGAGAGAGAGGGAGAGAGAGAGTGAGGTGGAGTTTGAGATGTGGTTGATTATGTAAAAGTTCTGGCTCGTCTTTCTTTACTCTGCTGTAAGTGTGATGTATGGTTTCCTTGCCCTTTACAGACAACGTGGCATTACACGGTACATTGTCAGAATCCCCAGAAAACAGACTGAAAGGGGAAGTTCACAGCAAAACAGTTAGGGAGTTAGTTCACCGAGTGATCGAAGAATCACGGCTTTCAGTACCAGACCAGACCAGTAAAGGTACCACTGAGATAGTAATGAGTGAGGTACCGTCCCCAAGCACTGCTTCCCGGCGCAGCTCATCGGCTGCCCACTGCTCCTTCGTGGATGGTTAAAAGCAGGGGTCACACTTGGTTGTTGTGCACTGTGTGCTGTGCCGTGCTGTGTTCACAATGACAAATAAAGTAATGTCTCAGCTGAAATCCAGAAACAGTCTGCCGACTCCAGATTCCCGCTCCAGGTGTTCTGATAGACCTGTGATTACTAGATTGGGATGACCTGAGCTCTAGATCTTACGTCATAGGTGTCTAGTGTAAATATAGCATTGTCTCCCAGGTAAGTGTTGAATATGTCCCGTATAGCATGCCAAGAGATTTTCTGTTCTGACCACTTGGTTCTTGACCCATGTTTCGTTATGGAGGATCACTCTTTTGCCTGCTGTTTTCAAGTGCTGAACGCATTGCCGACTGCCTTTTGCGGTTTTAAACTTCTGCATGTTTATTATGGCTGCACAATTCAGAAAATCTCTGATTCGATTCCGATTCTTGGGCTCACGATTTGATTCAAAATTGATTCACGATTCATAAGTGATTCATTATTCAATACATAGATGAATTTGTTTCCAGATTGCTGTTTTGAGTGACTTTTCACATTTGATTGTGGCAGATCAACAAAAAGAATCACACTGAATCATATGTACTTTACTAAATGTAATGTATATGTACGCGTACTGACTGCATTTTCTTCATGCTCACGCGAAGGAGCTCTATCTGAGTAGATTTCCACATTGCACCATCCATGGGGTTGGCGAGCTCAACTCGTGTCAGGAAAAAAGTAAACTAGTGCCATTGTGTTGAAAGATATGAATAATTTTTTTTGCAGTGCATGAATCAATTTTGAATTGTCAAAGAAAGAAACGTGATTCGATTCCATTCCATTTTTTTGCACCCCCCTGTCAAAAATAATCAGGTTTATCAGGAAAATGATCTTTATCTGATGTTTAAATTGCACATGTTATTGCTTTAAATTGAAGTAAACAAAAGACGTGTATTAACATGACTTCTTGAGCTAATCATTCTTACAGTGTAGTCTGAAGGGTGACATTATGTTCAACAATGTTCCCTCCAGTCCCCCCAACACACACACACACACTCACACACTCACACACACACACTCACTTTCCTCAGTGGTGAGAGGTGATGCTCGGATGCGATTCGGACAGCAGATGTTACGCTGAGCTACTCATGCGAACCGAGCCGATCCCCCAAACGATTGTGTGTAATTACGAGCTGTAAGCTGAGCCAGGGTGTTTTTTTGGGAGGGGGAGGAATGTGATCCGAGCTGATCCGAGGCCAGCGAACTGCGTCTCCATCCACAAGCACATCTCAAAAAATTAGAATATTATGAAAAGGGTTGTCTGTTTTTGTAATACTAGATTTATGGTTCTTATGAACTATACTTACACTTAATATGTAATGAATGCAACTTTTTATCAATTCTCACTTGTTTACTTTTTTTAAATTTTTATTATCTTATTTGTATTGTCTAATTTGACGCTTGGAAGCCATGCTTGAAAGGACATGCTATAAAAGGATACAAATGTATTATTATTATTATTATTATTATTATTATTATTATTATTATTATTATTACGGTTATTTAGTTATACCACAATATGCAATGAATACCACATATCACTTCACTTTTGAACTTTTTTAATTCATATATTCACTTTTGTGATGTAAATTGATTTTATTTATTCTTGCTTTATTATTAACTCTATCTGGCAAGCTATTGAGTTGAAAAATAATAATAAAAATGAATTATTATTATTATTATTATTATTATTATTATTAATTTATTTCTAATATGTAATTAATAATTGTGTTATCACCACTTTTGTCTTTTTTGTATTTTGTCTCCATTTTTAATGTCCTACTTCCATGCTTGAAGGTCTCAAATGTATATATAAAAGGGATAAATATACATTATTATTATTATTATTATTATTATTATTTTGTAATTAACATCATGTATGAAGGTTTACCTTTTCGAATTAAATAAAGAAGACAAAACGGACTTTTTTCATGATAAGTTACAATTTTTTGGTATTTACAAATACGCTGGCAATTACAGGCTGAATGACATATAGGGAGGGAGGCTAACGAGGGACGGAGGAGAATGGGAAGAATGGAGGGAGGGATGGATTTAAGCCACGGGCTCTTCATAATGGGCCGTAATAGGTTACAGCTTATGAATACGGTCTTTAATCGGGCTGGGATGGAGAAAGCAGAGCCGCGTAGCTGAGACTCCAACGCTCAGTACTGCTCCACAGTTTCAAGAAGAGCGATTAGTTGAACAGCTAAAAAGAGTTACTGCACCTGACGTTTGAAATGACAGTTTTAAAATAACTTCCACACTGCTCTCAACACCATGTACACCTGAAAACTTCCAGACACTTCACACATTCAGCCAACCTCAGACGGCGTGTGTTGCTTTTTATACAAAATTCACAAATAAATCTTTCAGTCAGTTTTCCCCAGCAGCAAAATTCTGTACAGTCACAACTTTATTATCATCTCAACTGTACAGATTACAAAAAGGCGGTATTACCGTGGCTCTAAAGCCCAGGCATATGGAATATGTATATATAAATAAACTATAAATGCACTTCTCCACGCAAAAAACCACAGTCACGTTGTCGGAATTTTCTAAATTGAGTTATTATGTTTTCATGAAAGGGCATAAATCAAGCTTCAAAACGATACCTATATGGAATGAATGGGACGACATATGATTGAGATATCAACATTCAAAGAGTCGGGTTTCTCCTGTCACGCCAAGTGAGTAGAACGGAGAAATCTGGTTTTGTGTTGATCATTATCGCCAGAAGCACCACAGAGCTTTTGGTGCGGTCGGTTATTGCTTCTACTTACGGTAGCCTACATGCTGCACGCCCACAGCCACATCGATAGCTTTACCCATGCTAGGGTTAACTTGAACTCGAGAAACATCTTCACGCTTAGTCAACCAGTGATTTACCGTAAATATTAGCAGGATGTCAAAACAGGTAAATCTCAACATTCTGCTGAAATTGAATTCCTCACCTCAAGAAAGCTACCTTTAGGATGGGAAAGGTAAGTTTTTGCAGCAAAAATTCTATTCACACTAAAACAAAATCCAAAATTTTAATTTCAAGAATATAAACGGTCGTTTTCTCCTACAGGACAAGGACTGGTTTTGCTGTGAGAAATGTAAACTCATGTTTTAAAAAAAAAAAATAAAAAATAGAAAATGAAAAACAAATTTTGTTAAATGAAGCATTCTTAAGATGTGACATTATTTTCATTAGAACACAGCACACAGTGCAATTCACAACCAAATGTGACTCCTGTATTTAATCTATCCACAGAAAAGAGTTAGCGTGGCTGTGAATTTTACCTGCTCATGAGTAATTTCAAAGGTACTCTTTAATAGTCGGGGATTATTAATTACCAACTATGGCAATATTGCACTCAAGCACTCAAGGAGAAAACTACACCATAATACTGAATCTACTTTCGCTCATTAAAAGTATATAAGATTTGCCACAGTTTAATATAAACATACATTCATTTTATAATCTGTTTAAAAAAATTGTAGAACAATATTAGTAAAATTTTAAATATTATGTTCAAAACAGTTAACACTGAGTTCAAACACCAACAAGATTGATATCACTTCAAATAAAATTATGCTGAATGTCAACAAATGAAGTTTTATCTTGGTAAAGACAAATAAACTGCAAAACAGTGTCCAAAAATCTACACAGAGGTTTGAGTTTCCAGCCACATGAATATTAATCTAGGAGTCATCAATGAAAGCGGTCAAAACCTCACTTCCAGAGCGCTTTGTCTCAGCACTTTCTCTCAGTGCTCTTTTTCTTTGAAACACAAGATTTCTTTTGAAGCGAAAGATGGAGATAAAATCGTGATCTTAGCATTAGAGGGCAGCTGCTAAATAGATTTTACATGTCTTTGTGACATAGAGAGATTGGTTGCATGAAATAAAACCGCAAGAAAACAGCTGGAAGATCTAGTTGTAGGTTTTTTCAATACTGCATCCTAATTGTCTCTTCTTTTCTACTTCTAACTTAAAGTTTATATTTTATGCTCCATTTCTAGTTTAAAGTGTATATTTCATATTCTATTTATATATTGTTTATTCTACATGCCCCATTTGTTCTTTGTTCCTTGTTTTGTTGTTTGCACTGTTGAAAAACTGGAGCCACGTCGTCTCCTCTCTCTGTAGTACCTGTACAGTATATAGCAGAGATGACAAAGCCTACACTGACTTCGAGTACCACCGATTTAAATACCATGCCCCACCCCTCGATTTTGTTTGGACTAGCAAGAGACAAGTGGCACTGACGAGCGCGGCGTTGTTCTAAAAGTTGAACGGAAATTATGTTTGTATTTGAGTGTGTCAGAGAGAAAGAGAGAGAGAGAGAGAGAGAGAGAGAGAGAGAGAGAGAGAGAGCGAAAGAGATGAGGCAGGAAGTTAGAGATCAGTGTGTGTTGGTGTGTGTGTGTTAGGGAGGCACCTAATTGTCTACTGCAGCATGTAATTGCAAGCTTACTCAACATAAATCTTTCATTATTAAGCTCTATTTCTGTCCTGCACTCCTCCTCAGAGCAGCAGAAACAACCAGGCCCGTTTTCTCTTATCACACACACACACAAACTTGGTTTTACTAAATGACCCTTCATTTATGCCTAACACAAAGTCAATTTGTAAACAGTTTAAGTAATCGTCTCGTGGATGACGAGGAACAGAATAAAACTAGAAGTGCAGAAGACTGAGGACAAATGGTGTACTGTGGTGTACAAAAAAATGTTAGATTAAGGTTTCAGGACACTTTAAAGCAACACTATATAAGATTTGCTCGCAGTGTCTGATACTGAAGAGAAACGGTATTAATTGCCTGTAACAACTGTGGTAAAATTCCGTTGCAGTAATACACGCAGCATTTGCTGACAAGTCAAGAAGACCGGCTAACTTCCTGAAGCAGGACAACTAATGTGCGATCAAGTCAGGTAAAAGTAGCCGCACAGCATTTTATTCAATCATGAATATTGTTTACTTTTTAAATATCAGAAAACAGCTCACTCGACAAAAACAACAAATGAAAAGATGTTTTGGTTTTTGTCTCGGCCTGTCCTGTAACTGATTACACATTGTGGAAATAGGCTGTAGTCCTAATGTAATGCAGTGCTGTTTGTGTGGTGATAGTAACGTTATTATCCATATTGATCTGCAAGGTTGAAAAATCAGTTAGCATTAGTCAGAGATGCGTCTGAGCCGTTTGTCACTTGGAGAAATACAGCTGACATGACAGAAAGACATCACACCCATACTCCAGTCACAGTTATTATCTGGTTGCATAGAAGCTTTTTGTCCATATTTAGTTATTCAATGCCTCAAGTCAAAATGAGAGTAGTGAATTCAGGCATGCTAAGGCCTCATCCACACGGACGTTTTCAAATGAACGCCTCTCCGAACGCCGCCACGCCGCTTTTTGCTATGCTTTGTAGCTGCGTCGATTGGCGTGCTTTCACTGGCGCTCGCACAGCACTGCTTCCTGTTCAAGTGATTTTGACGCCAAGAAACGCTGTATGTAGCATTTATTTGACGCCACTCGGACGGCAGGCCGCTGAACGCCAAAGCGAACGCCTGGCAGGACGCTGGATTTGCTCCAATAAGCAGAAAACGGTCGGGCGCTCAGTCGGCGCTTACCTGGCGCCATTTAACGCCAGAAAACGCTTGGTTTAGACGCCCGCAGAACGAGGCCTAACTATCCGTTCAGCCAGTATGTTAGCTACCGACTGGATAAATCGCCAGCAGGCTGCTACTTGAAGAGCTTGATTTATGGATATAAACGGAGGGCTACGACTTCAATAACACGGCTTGAGGCACAGCGACCTCAAACACACTAGATATAGATGGTAAACAAAGAATCTATACTCACTACTCCAACAGTAACAGCGCCAGGACACCATCGCCTCCTCTTTCAGCCGGGCCAATATTCACCCTAGTCCGCCTCTTACTTTATCACTCTCCCACTTTCTTTTCTTTGTCTCCTCTGACGGCACGTTTACATCTTCCTTTTCCTTGCCGCTTCAGCCTTGCTTTCGTTAGTCCGCTGTTTGCTTTACCTGAAGGGGGAGGGCGGATGTGATGTACGGTGAAAGCAAGCAAACTTTATACTTCTTTTTGTGGTGAGGATCCTACCCGAAACCCACAGACGCTTCCTATGATGATAAAGGTGAAATCTTATCTGTTATATTATAATCTCATAAAATAGTATATATATATATATATATATATATATATATATATATATATATATATATATATTTTTTTTTTTTTTTAACTACTTGTTGCTTGTACAACTGACATGTGAACTCAAATTTGCCCGTTTTTACATACTGCTTAGTGGTGTGTGTGTCTCCACATGGAAAACTCCCAAAATCCAGTTGCTGAAGCACAAGCACACAGAGCTGGTTTAAATTAAATTAAACAGATGAACATGGGTTGTTATAAAGGTCTTGTTTAGGGTTTTAGCTCTTGATCAAGTTGAACGAGTGCAGTGCCACGCTGCTGGTTTGGTTTGTCTGAGGCTATACTGCCCCTCACGAAAGCCAAGAAGTAACCTCTTTCACTTCCTCCTCCTTTAACTCCCTTTTACACCAGACAATCTCTTCACTGGTAAATACTGTGAAACCTCATCATTTTAAACTCTTTAATGTAGTCATTATAAAATCTGAACATTCTCTTCTATTTAAAGTAAAATATTTTTTCTTTGCAGTAATGTTTCTGAAAAACCTTAAAAATGACAACAATATCTTCTCTTTTCTAACGTTTTGGAGGATTTTAAAGCTTTGTCATACAATACTTGTCATTATTTATCATATTTTTGATATTGAATGAATTGTACCGTCTTTTAAAACATATTGACAGACTAACATTCTTTTACACATATATCTAAATGTGACACTGTATTACAGGATTAGCTGTAAGTGGAGTCATATTTTTTATTTTATTTTGCAATAATATAATGCATGAAATACAGGGTTCATAATATAACATAACAGAGCAGGAAAATATACATTGTTGTTTGTTGGAATCTCTTTTTCAAGAGATTTTTAAACGTAAGGACTGGGCTTCATACTGAAGAAATCTTTTTATAGCCTCTCAGGTTTGATGTAAAAACTACATGAGTACCTCAGTGGTACCTTTACAAGGAACCGTACTTGAACCGGCGACCCTCCGATCACGTAGCCAACTCCCAGAACGGCTGTTGGTAGTCTAACGGTTTGGGCGTTCGCCCTGTTGTCACCAGATCGCTAAAGGTACCACTGAGGTACCCATAAGGTACCGTCCCTAAGCACTGCTCCCGTGCTGCCAAAAAAAGAAGCTTCCCACTGCTCCTTCACGGTGGGTCAAATGCAGAGGTCATGTTTAGTTGTGGTGCACTGTGTGCTGTGTTGTGTTTACAAAGACAAATGATCACTTACTTTCACTTTGATGTAATGACAAAATTATAATAATAAACTAAGTCTGTTTAAATCAACTTTGTCTATTTTGAAACAACCAACAAACTGATTCATCAAAAAAATAATTAACATTTTTAGATGATATAAAGGTTTTGTACATTTGCACAAAAAGTGAATTGTTTAGGTGTGTGTTTCATACTATGAAGTATCTAAAGAAGTAAAACACGGTCAACATGCTTCTACACAAAACCAAAATTTGAGTACTATTATTAGATTCAAATGTCCAGATCGGGCCGGGTGGTCTGGTTTGAGCTGGTTCATTTTTAAACCCTTGTTTCTGACCGGCGTTTCTCACTTCATTTATCAGTTAATGCTGAATCGGCTATGCCCAGACTTCTAAACCCGCTGAATTAGCTCCTGGCCTGAAAGCCCGAGATTCAAAAACAGATGACTGCTTCAATTTAGGCCTGGTTCCGAGCCGGATTTCTGTCTCGTGTGCAGGTTTGATGGCTCAAGTTTGCCTGGAGTTGGAGGTAAGGTTTTAGTGTTGCCGTGTCACCAAGAATGCCCTGTGAATGAGATACTTATTAAAAAAAATAGTTCGGAATAATGTGAAGAACAGACAGCCCGCTAATCCACTTGAGCTGAGAAAAATCCAATTTTACATTCTACCTTCAGTGTTGCAGGGAAGGCAAATAAATTGCATTTTTATCATTTAATCATTTAATTATATTTCTAATTTATAAGTTATACAGATCTTTGCTTTTTAACAGGTTTTTCTAAGGTTTTTAAGATTTTTGCTTTTTAGAAAAATATTTTTATCACTACTTAAGTATAATCTGTTGATTCTGTGTCTGGTAAAACACGAATATTTTTAGGAATGGAGTCTCTTCCCTCAGTACTTCGCTGCAGATTTCCCTTTCCATTTTAGAGCTAGCTGTGTTTACCAGATTAAGATTTTGTATAAACCAGTTTGGGTTTCTAGAGGAAGAACCATAGTTGGAATTAATGTAATAATTCTGAATGCAGCAGTGAAAGAAATTTATGTACAAAGATCCAGAGGTCGCTGTTATTTTGATTCTCGGTGTAGTTTGTAGACGGTTGGAACTGATGGCAAATGTTGCAATTACACTCCTCGACTACAATTTTAAAACTTTTCAGACGTTTGCTTGCACCTGCAGGCTCCTGCAGGGGGTTTAAATGCCACCTCCTCGTGTACAACACTGACCTTTAAAATAGCAGACAGACCCCTCCTGGCTTTACACGCAACATATCTGATGGTGTGTGTGATGAAGTGGAGCAGCGGCTTGTCACTGGCTCTGCAGATGGAAAGTCTGAAAAGGGAGATGTGATTCGACTATGTTGGGTAATATAAAATATATATTATAGAGCAATATAAAAATATATAGGGAATATAAATGTAAAAAATTTAAATGATGAGAGAAATAGGTATTTTTTAAATAAGTTCCAATTTTAATATAAAACTACTTTGATTCAAACATTTACATCTATTTAAATAAATAATCTCTTTAAAAGCAACCCAAAATTGTGAACCAAAAAATGAATCAATGATTTATTTCAATGATCAGAAATATTATAAAATATAACTAAGTCAAAAATTCATTTGAAGTGTAAATATGTGTGTGTGTATGTGTGTGTGTGTGTGTGTATTTAATTGTCAACTATTTTGTATTTTGATTATTTGGTATTTTTAAAAGTTCATTTAACTAAATTTACATATTTTAAACTAAGTTTAAACTAAGTTTAAAAAATGTGTCTATTTAAATAAATTGTTTATTTTTAAAAAATCTAATAGATCATCGAATTATACTGTATAAAATGTAAATTTAATGATTTCTTAATTATTTGAATAATCTGAAATATTAAAATCAAACTTTTAAAATGTATTTTCAAAATGTAAAGTCTATTAATTAACTATTTACTTAAAAACCAACAAACGCATAAATCATTGACTAACAAATTGATTATGGAATATATTAAAAAACAGGTAGTGAAATGTGCAAATTAAATTTTCATTTAAATTCAAAGGAGCGTAATAATCGATTCAAGAGAAATAAAAGCATGTTTCAGCATCATTATAGATGCCTGGTTTAGATACCATTTGTTTGTATTCTGTAGACATAATTTTTGCCATATTGATTTCCAGCTTGCCAATTTTATATCTGTTTACTAGAGATGGCGCTGACCACATGCAGGTCACAGACAGTGGCACTAAATAATCCATGGAGCCGAACTGTAATGCATGGTAATGTTATTAAAGTTGGTTTACTGTTCGACATTCACACGACATATACATATCGCACTACACACTACATATCACACTAATTCCTACATATTGATATGACAATGATCAGAACAGGCAACACAACACACTACAACCCCAAAAACACATCACACCATTATACTGTTTAACTTCCTGAACAACACCAGCTCTCACTCACAATCTCTGTGTTCCTGATGGTTTTAGGATTAGGAACTGCTACTAAATTGCTACCAACTGTGTTCAAAGGAATAATTTTTGAGATGTTATTTTAATAATAAATAATTTAGAATATACATATGGGTGTGTAATTGTTACATTGCATTAGTTCGTATCGTGCCATGATTTCGCCCACTTGTCTCGGCTGTCTAATGGTTTCTTGGATTCTTTTGTAAGGAACAAAGTTGTTTGAACTCCACTAGCTACACTGCAGATGACAGACGAAGCTGTAGTGTGTGGAAGAAGCGGAGTGTGTGTGTGTGTGTGTTCTGTGTCTGTGTGTGTACCATGTATTTATGCTGTGTGGGGACCTTTTCAGCCTTTTTGTCCCATAGCCTTTTTGTCAGCCTTTTAATCCCATGGGTTTTTATGGCTTCAGGACATTTGAGAGGTCCCTCAGAGGAAAAAATGAATTCATAGAAAAAAATGTGCTTGTTTCTTTACTTGAGAAATTAAAAGAGGTAAAAGATAAAGGTAAAAGATTTTACATTGAGGTTATACATAGGGGTTAGCAGTGGAATTCTATACATCTAGTCTATGAAATGTCCCCACAGAGATAGTTGTACAAGATGTGTGTGTGTGTGTGTGTGTGTGTGTGTGTGTGTGTGTGTGTGTGTGTGTGTGTGTGTGTGTGTGTGAAGGAAGCCAAGGCCTAAGTTTTTGGGGGCCGGAGTTTTGGTCAGTTCAGCTGGGTGGAGCGGCTAGGGACGAGGAATTTTCCAGCTGTTGAAAGCGCGACAGGCACGGAAGAGAGAGAGAGAAAGAGAGAGAGAGACGGATGGCTATCTGAGGGGATTAGCATGCCGAAGACATCCTGGTCGTGAGCAGCGGAGGATTTAAAAACCTTTACTGATAATAACGGCACTCCAGAACACACAGACAAGGACGGAGGGGGGGAGAAACAAGAGATATCTAGAGGGAAGAGAGAGAAAAAGACTCAGAATGAGAAAAGAGAAAAAAGAAAAGACAGAGCAAAAGAGGGAGAGAAGAAGGAGAGAATAAAGACAGGACAAAAAATGCATAGAAAGAAAGAGAAAAATATGATTAAAAAAAAGACAATATCGATAACAGGGAGAGAGAGAGGTGGAGAGAGAAAGGGAAAGAGACAAGAAACAGAGAAAGAAAATATAAAGAATGGATGAGACTTGAATAGAGAGAGGAGGGGTAAAGAAAAAGACGGAAACAAATGGAGAGAAATGAAGACAGATGGAAAGATAGATGGAGTGAGGAATAGAGAGAATAAACAGAGAAAGGCATAAAGGGGGAAAAGAGAAAGACAGATTGAGAGAGAGAGAGAGAGAGAGAGAGAGAGAGAGAGAGAGATGGAACGAGAAAAGAGAAAGAAAGGCAAAGCAAAAGATGTAAAGAGGAAGGAGAGAATAAAGAAGAGAGAGACGGAGGGATGAAGGGAGAGAGAAAAGAGAGAAAGAAAGAGGAAAGGAATAGAGAGAGAAACAGGAAGAAAAAGGGAAGGAAGCAAAGAGCAAATAGAGAAGACACGAGAGCGTGAAAAATGGAGGGAGCAAGATTGGAGAGAAAATAGAGAGAGATAGAGAGGGGCAAAATACAGGGTGAAAAAAGAAAGTAGGAGAGGAGAGAGACAAAATGAGAGAGAAGGATGAAAGGAGAGAGAAAGAAACAGGACGAGAAAAGGAGAGAAAGATAGGCAGAGCTGGGAGGGAGGTGGAGAGAGGAACAGAAAGAGATAGAGAGGTCAAAAACAGGATGAAAAAGAAAAAGAGAGAGAGAGATAATGGAGAGAAACACAAAGAGAAAAACAGAAAAGTAGGCAGAGAAAAAAAGAGAGGAAACAGAAAGAGATAATGGAAGGAAGAAGGAGAGAGAGAGAAAAGAAGGAAGGAAAAACAGATGAAGAACAGATAAAAGGATGAAGGGAGAGAAAGAGAGAGAGAAAGAGGGAGAAATGAGAGAGAGAGAGAGTGAGGGAGAGAGAGAGAGATCCACACTCCCACAACACATTGCCTTGTCTATAGACACGTTAAACTCAGCCACCACCTGCTCTCCTTCACAGTAATCCTCGTTCTTTCCTCTCTCTCCTTTTTTCCTCTTCTCAGCACTAAAGCACATCAACACATGCAGCAGCACAAGTGTGAGTTTGTTTCATCTGCAGTTCAAAGGGCAGTCGGCTTTGTTGGCTTGACCAGTTCCAATCAAAGAGAAGAGCAGTTCCTGCAGACGTCACTCACACTCTCAGCGTTTGAGCAGCGATGGAAACACCGGGACAAACAGGGGAGCAGGCGGAGTTGGCCCTGGTGAACGGAGGGTCAGCGGCTCAGGTACCAGGCTGGAAAAGGTACCAAATGCAAAGATGGGTCAAACGTAGAAGGCCCCTGAACTGGGCCTGTTTCTTGTCCAGTATTTATTTTTAACACCTCTGTTATGTTCATTTTTCAGAAACATCACTGATGTTCTGGGTCACTTTGACTCGGGGCATGTTTAATTATTCAAAAGTGTCAGAAACCAAAAGATCCTAATAACATTATTGTTTATATCTCATCATTAAGTCTGACATTTTCAACCATTTCAATCTTCAATATTTGCAGGGCCGGTGGTATTTACTTCCTTCCACAGATCATGGTTTAATGAGGATAATTAATTTTGCTTTTCATTTTAAAAAAGCAATTCTAAAACTTTTGTTTAATGTCTATTGACAGACTCTACATATAAAAATACGTTGAAGTTTTTTACATGACATTGATTATTTTAAATTCAAATTGATCCAAACAGTATCTATGTCATATAAACATGCAGGGGTGTTGCACATTTGTGAAATGCACCATTTTTGTTTTATATGTTGATTAATTCTTATTAAGCCGCCAATAAGAAGTTTCATACTGAAAAAACTATTTTTTCTAAATTTTTTACATTTAAATGGGTCATTTTGACTCCTTCAAATATCAACAGGGCTAATATGTTTGTGAAGCCAAGTTTTAAAAATGATATGGCTACTGTGAGGATTAATAATCTCATACTGTATGAACATGGATGGGTTTACTGAATCCACAAGGGTCTCACTTTCCCAGTGGACCTCAGTATTAAGGGTTATATAAAAAGAAGAGAAAAACACTACGTTAATATGTATCAAAATCGCAGTTTTGCCCAAATATGAATGAGACTGGCAATGGTAGAGGCTGAGAAATCAACTGAAATTAATTGAAACTGTCATTCAGAACCTCTGATCAATGTAACCTTATCAGTGTAGATTATAGTATATTTTAATAAAACATAATTATGTTTAGCTGTGTAATTTGTGTTATTTCCAAATATCATAATTGTAATTCTCAATATGTCAGTGCACTTACAAATATATATATATATATATATATATATATATATTATAGTCAGTGTATAAACGTTGCTCCTTTCAGTGACATACTGTTATATATTCTATATCTGTGTCTTTCTCATGCTGTGCTAAACCAAACACAAGGCTTCTGCAGCTTTGCTTTTCCCACTTTGGTCCAACCTGCTCTTTCCATCTCAGCAGCGCTCGACTCCAAAGCGAGAAAAGTCACAGGACTCCAGCTCCAAAAACCTTTCAACTCCGCGTGCCACCATCTTGAGGGTCACAGGGTGCCGGTGATGCATGCTGGGATAGAAAGACAATGAAGAGACCTCCGACCGGTCGCCATGCCCTCGCACCGTTTCCGAGACGATTGTTGCCGGTGAAGCTGCAGCTGTTCAACAACTGAAGTCATTCCCATTAGTTCCACTGTGGACGACTGAAAACAGCGTCTGCTTCAGAGCATCACCTGTATTACAATGTGTTGCTGGTTTAAATGTTGTCACGGTCAGTTCTTCAGCACATTATCAAAGATAGTGATCTGCTACCATTATTGCTGTTAGTACTTATATTATATATGTTGTGTAATGTTGTGTAATTCTAAATAATATATTGTGAAAATGTATATACTACCAGTAATAAGTTTGGACGCACCTTCTCATTCAATGTTTTTTCTTTGTTTTTATTATTCTCTACATTGTAGATTAGTATTGAAATAATCAGAATGATAAAGGAACACATATGGCTGGAATTATGCAATAAACAACAAAAAAGTGTTAAACGAACCAGAATATTTTTTATATTTTAGATTCTTCAAAGTAGCCACCTTTCGCTTTAATGACAGCTGTGAGTGCAGCTCGCGCTGTCCCACTAGCCTCGAACTCCGAAGATTCTTTGCACGCGACATGTATCCAAAAAAGAGTCTTGAGTCCAGTCTCTTTTTTTGTTGTCTTTTTCTTTACTACAACTTAGACTTTTACAAGCAAAAGATGAATTCTTAGGAATACAAAGAGACTTTACATGATGGTCAAAAGACTGTAACGCTCCTGAGTTCTCAGCTCCAACACAACTCTAGTTCTGTACGTTCTTGCATCTTCATATATTTTTCAGGATCCAATCAGATTACGACACATAAGGCACGTATTATTTCTATTGTCACTTATTAATACAGAAGGTACGTATTAATAAGTACGTATGAAATATTCAAATCAGCTAACTTCTACTAAAAATAGTCATGAAATATTAAATCCAAATATTCAAACATTTATGCACACAAAACGGCTCTAACAACAGCTTTGCACACTCTTGGCTTTCTTTCAATAAGATTCATGAGGTATTTCTCCTGGAATGGTTTTTAATTGACATGTGTGCCTTGTCGAGAGTTAACTGTTGGAATTTTCTTGCCTTCTGAATCTGTTTGAGAGCATTAGTTGTGTTGTGCGGACGCAGGGTTGGAACACAGTGAAAAGTCCTATTTGACTACTGTGTTGGGTTACTCAAAACCACATTTTGAATGTCTCGGTCTTGTCTCGGACTCGGCTGTATTTGTACTAAATCTTGTCATGGACTCGGACAAAGAGGACTCGTGATTTTATTTGGAGACCAGCCGAGACCACAACTCTGATAATATTACTGTTGAAACACTTTGAAACTGACACAGGCATTTTGAATTGTTTAGGTTCAAGGTTCAAGGCTCAAGGTTTAAGGCTCAAGGTGCTTTATTGTCATCAGTCACTTTATACATGTACAAAGTGTGATGAGACAGCGTTTCCCCATGGCCCCGGTGCAACCTATAGTAACACTGAACATTACATTCAACAGGACAAAAGGTGCAAACAAGCAACACAATAAATACAGTACGAACACAATAAATACAGTACGATACAATACAGTTTATTAATTATTGTTTTAATGACTCAAAATTCCTTTAACTTACAGACACCACACACATACCATCAGAAAGACTTTGAACTTACTGAATATATATTCATTCAACTGTAGGTGAAATTATTTCAAAGTAATTCTGTGCACAAAAAACTGAATTTACTGCAATTAAAAAATGCAATTATTCCCGATGTTAAATTAAAAAATGCAATTATTCGCAATGTAAACATGTGTTAGCTCTCATATGGGACGCCAGTATGTGCAAAAATGTAGTTCTTTTCCAGAAAGATCAAAAGCAGCTCATTTTATAGGTCAATATGAGTCCAACTCGGCTCAAAATTACCCAAAACTTTAGTATTTCTTCATTTTCAATTGATCAGAATTTTTTTTTCCATTTTATAATGTTAGTGAGTAATCAGTAGGGAAAAATAAATATAGAAAAATGCATTGTTTGCTTACAAATAATTTTATTCTATATCCAGATAGATACCAAATGAATAAAGAAGTGTTTCCGCCTTTTTTCGTTTTCAATTGATCAAAAAAATATTTTTTTTCCATTTTATAATGTTAGAGAGTAATCAATAAGAAATAATTAATATAGAAAATGTAATATTTGTTATCAAATAATTTTATTCAGTATCAGTATCACAGTATTCAGTATCAGTATCATATCAGTATCATCGTTCTTGGCCCTTTAGAGTCATGGTCTTGTCTCGGTCAGGACTTGGTCTCGGTTTAGGTGATCTTGATCCCAACTCTACTGTTCTACTCTACATTATTACAAGAACCACTCAGCTAAGTAAAGAGAATTGACAGTCCATCATTACTTTAAGATATGAAGGTGAGTCAATCCAGAAAATATCAATAACGTTGGACGTATCCTGAAGTGCGGGCGCGAAAACCATCAAACGCTTTGATGAAACTGGCTCTCATGAGGACCGCCCCAGGAAATGAAAAGACCAAGAGTTACTTCTGCTGCAGAGAAAAAGTTCATTAGAGTTACCAGCCTCAGAAACCGCACATTAACAGCACCTCAGATTAGAGCCCACATCAATTCTTCACAAAGTTCAAGTAGGAGACACATCCCAACATCAATGGCTCAGAGAAGACTGCGTGAATTAGGCTTTCGTGGTGGAATTGCTGATGAAGAACAATAAGAAAAAGAGAATTGCATGGGCCAAGAAACACATAGAATGGACATTAGACCAGTGGAAATCTGTACTTTGGTCTGATAAGTCCAAATTTGAGATTTTTGGGTCCAGACGTGTGTCTTTGTGAGACGCAGAAAAGGTAGGTGGATGGTTCCTACATGTGTGGTTCCCACCGTGAAGCGTTGGTGATTTATTCCAAATTCACAGCACATTTAACAAGCATGGCTACCACAGCATTCTACAGCGACATGCCATCTAAAATTATTAGTTGCAGAATTCACTGTTGCATTCATTCATTCGCACCAAGGCAATTGGTACGTTGCTCATCGCACCTTAAACATGTAGCTACAGTATCTAGCAAAACCCCAAAATCAGCAAATCATCAACTTTGTGATGTCAAAAGTCAAAGTCAAAGTCAAAGTAAACTTTATTGTCATCTCTTCTATATATTGTACAGATATACAGAAAGACGAGATGACGTGGCTCCAGTTTACACAGTGCAACAAGAAATAGAGATGACAAAGAACAGATAGGGCACATGGAATAAACAATATATACAGTACTGTGCAAAAGTTTTAGGCAGGTGTGAAAAAATGCTGTAAACAAAGAATGCTTTCAAAAATGGAAGTGTTAATCATTTATTTTCATCAATCAACAAAATGCAGTGAATGAACAAAAGAGAAATCTAAATCAAATCAATATCTGGTGTGACCAGCCTTTGCCTTCAAAACAGCATCAATTCTTCTAGGTTCACTTGCACACAGTTTTTGAAGGAACTCGGCTGGTAGGTTGTTCCAAACATCTTGGAGAACTAACCACAGATCTATAATCCTATAATCCTACAACATAATATAATGACTATAATCTTACAAAATAATATAATGACTATAATCCTACAAAACCCCTGACTTTGTGCAAGTGTACCTATAAGAATAGATGCTGGTTTGAAGGCAAAAGCTGGTAACACCGAATATTGATTTGATTTAGATTTTTCTTTTGTTCGCTCATTTTGCATTTTGTAAATTGATAAAAATAAACAATCATTATTTACATTTCTGAAAGCATTCTTTGTTTACAGCATTTTTTCACACCTGCCTAAAACGTTTGCACAGTACTGTATATAGGACAGAAAATATACATTTTAAGCTAGAAGTGGAAATTGACTGACAGTTTTCAATATGAAAGATTTCGATATCCAGTCTATTAATAGAAGTGTATTCTTAAAAAGTCTGACTGAAATTTAAGTTTGTACAGATATTATAGCAGCATTGGAGAACCATTCTGTGCAATACTTTTCAATAATGTGTGCAGATATAGTTAGTTAAAAAGTGACCAGTGATATATACATGTTTAATGGTTGTGCAAATAGTAGAGGCAGTGCAAAAATTATGGCAATGTTGTAGCAATAGTAATACTGAACAGTTTGTAAATACAGACATAATTCTTATTCTTACACATCTTTTCAGAGGGAGCTTCAGTGCAACATGAAAGAGATGGTCCATATAGCAGCATGTGTATCACGGCAACGGTGAGGTAAAAAGTGCAGAGGTGCAACAGAGTTAGTTCACAGTCCGAGTGTGTGTGGGGGGGAGTGTGAGCGCAGGAAGTGTGTTTAAGAGTCTGATGGCTTGTGAGATGTGACTGACCAGTTGGTGTTGGTGACGTGGTGTCTGTGTTTGAAAGGGGGGAATTTCAACATTCTTTGTCACTTGCAATTGCAAACGGATATGATTGTTGAATTTGGATCACGGTGTGCTCTCACCTTAAAGACGGGGCAGATGGTGGCGTAACGGTAGGGTGTTCGTCACGTGATCAGAAGGTCGCAGGTTTATGAATCCAGGGCCGATAATGTTACCACTGAGGTACCCGTGAGCAAGGTACCGTCCCCAAGCGCTGCTACCTGGGCACTGCCTTTTTTAGCTGCCCACTGCTCCTTCACCAATGGGTCAAATGCAGAGGTCACATTTCGTTGTGGTGCACTGTGTGCTGTGCTGTGCTGTTTCACTCAGCAGCTGTGAAATGGAGTCGGAGGCTGGAGTCCAAGAAGCAAGAATACTGTGGCCATGAAAAGGCTTGGATGTAATCGCTACATTTTCTCTGTAGTTTGTAGTGTAGTTTCTACTATATCAGAGCAGGAGTTTGGCTGTAGTTTAGCTACATTGAATCATCAGCAGCCTCTAGCTTGAAAAGTTAAAACTCTGCAAGTGAAGTTTAAAATACAAACCACGTGCTTTCACATACCGTCTTTTCAGCAGGTATTAATATCAGTGTCCTGCTCATGATGGATGTAGTGTGGTTTTCTCTTTGACATGTGACCTCGACTGATGTTCGTGATGTGATGAACATCACAGGCCCGATTCTGGGACGAAGCACACGTCAGACGGGGATTAAGCCCATGTTACTTTCACTCTCTGTTAAAAAGAGCTTTCATCTCAACCTCAGATTCCTGAGGAATTATGTGAGCTGTTTCAGAAGAATCGGGCAGAATGATCCTCCAATGAACATTTCCTACTATCAAGGATTTCTCTCTTAGAAGGAAACACCATCATATAGACTCTGTTTACAGCTCAGAATAGGTTAAATAGTCATTTTAAATACACTTATGGTTGATTAAATAATGGCATCAAGTGCATTATAGAGTTGCCTCACATTATAATGTTGCAATAATCACAGTATAAAAATCAGCTATAACTCTGCTTTTTAGATTCGTGGAAAAAAGGGAGAAGAAAGAGAAAGAAAGAGAAAATAAGGGCTTTTGTTGATTATCTGCAGGTTGTTTCTGCAACATATATTCTACTGCTCAGTCAAAGTCAAGGTGAACTTTATTGTCATCTCATCATACACAATATACAGAGAGATGAAATGATGAAGGTCCACAGTGCAGACAAAGACATATGGTCAGTGGGGTAGTGTTGGGGCAGTTGGCAATTTGGATCACAGCGCGCACTCACCTTAAAGACGGGGCAGATGGTGGCGTAACGGTAGGGTGTCCGCCACGTGATCAGAAGGTCGCAGGTTTATGAATCCAGGACTGATAAAGTGAGCAAGGTACCGTCCCCAAGAACTGCTACAGAATGGTTAGGGAGTTGGCCCCATGATGGGAAGGTTTGTCTGAGAACCTTTTCTCCATGTCTTTCTGATGTCTTCTTAATAAACTTGCAAACATTAAGTACTTCTTTCGTACTTTCGGACTTCTTTAATTACAAGTACTTTCATTATAATAAAAGTCCATTTTTCTTGCATCTGAATTTGAAAACCTTAATTAGAATCATATTTTTCTATACGTTTTTCATCCACACAAATTTCTACATTCTTTCGATTTAGTTTCCTGTAAAGTTTCTCAAACTTAATCTGTTGTTAATTTCTCATTTCTTCTTAAAAATGATCACAGTGTAATTCACAACATGTTGTACTTGTATGTACAGTTTGTGACAACTGGGGGCAGTTGGTAGTGTAGGGGTGTTGGTGGCCTTTGGACCAAGAGGTTGTGCGTTTGATTCTGACCTGAGCAAGACCCTTAACCCTAAGTTCCTCTCAGGGGAACTGTCCCCCTGAAATTAGGAAATGTAAGTCACTCTGCATAAGAGCGTGTCAGTGATCTGGCGAGGATGTGATCAGAATGCTAAACGTTAGCAGTTTGCCCATGTAGCGTGGTGGTTAACCCAAACGCGACTGAGAGCGCGAGTAGGTAGGATTGCTACGCGAGTTGATCTAAGAACTCTCTTACGTAAAGAGCTAGGACTCCCACAAGAACCCGCGTTCCCGCAAACACCCACTTAATCAGAGAGATGAACCTAATAACTGGAGTACTCACAGTTGATGCCGAACAGAGTCGGAGATGGGCCGGTTGACTCAATGACTGAGCGATGCGCTGCGAGAAAATGGCTCCTTTTATACTTCCTGAACCGCGACCGACCACTTCCGGGTCCTAATGCCGGTCACGGGACGCAGTGTGTGTGACAGAGCGTCTGCTAAAATGCTGTAAATGTGTAATGGTTAGGGAGTTTTCCCCCCAGCGGGGAAAAAAACGTGTTTGGACACAGGCCCTCACACTACCAGCATTTAGAGAATTATATTGTGGTCATTTCTAAGACTGTGCAAATTAAAATAGGGAAATTAACAGACTGTGTTTAAGAAGCCTTACAAGAAACTAAATCTAAAGAATAAAAATGTATAGAGAGATGTGTTTCTAGGTGGGGTTTTAAAAAGACCGATGCAAGTAAAAATGGGACTTAGTTCTAATTAGAGAAGTAGGAAAGTCTTGCTTAATTTTTTGAAAATATGTGTATGAAAAAAAGGTAAAAGTTCTCAGACAAACACAGTGATTTTTGGGAGGAAATGTGCAGTGACTTGTACACTAATGACATTCATAGACAAAGGGATCTGTGTGTCATGTTCATTTCTGAATTAAAAGAAAGTCTGTCTTTAGCCCCGTCTGACAGGCCTGTAGCATGTTAACCTGCCAAAATAGCATCATTCATTCCCTCTAAAAGCCCCTGATCCCAGCGTAATCCCCACGACTAGACGCGGCAACGCAGACGAGAAAATCACACGTCTCCAATTAAAGTGATCAGACCAGGCAACGCTCAAGTCCACTTTACTTAATCCATTTACACACAGGGCAAGACATTTTGAGAACACGGCAGGAGAGCCGCATGAAATCACAAGAAATTATGGAAATAAGATTTCTTTTGATATAATTTATGACGTTTTTTCACCTTCTTTATTCTTCTTGTTATGAATTCATACAAAATAACACAGTGTAATTTTGGTCAGAGCTCATATGATTTCATATTCAGACCGATTTTGGAAATCTGTTTATGAATTCTTTGAAATTATGAACAAAATTAGACTTTAGAGACTTTCTGATTCTTTCAATAGTGTAATTTTGTAAGAACTCATTATTAGAAAGTCTTAAATGTTGACACACTGTATAATTTCTAATTATAAATTCTGACAAAAACACACTATTAAACACATCTGTTATATTGAAGTCCAGTCCTCTTAGATAAAAGTCCATTTTAATTAAATGTGATCTGTAGATCCTCATAAATAAGCAGTAACATCTAGAGACTTTTGTCTGCACCGCTATTACAACACACACACACACACACACATCAGGGCCCCAAGTTTCCCATGAAAACAATACAGAGCATAAGCGTGTAACCAGAGAGGCCCAAATGGCTGACTATAGCACTGCTGAGAGATGACATGAAATCAGAACAAGGTGATGAGTGTGATGGCACTTGTGTGTCCGAATTTGAGACCAAAGTAACCTCTAAGCCCCCCACAAGGACCACTCAGAACATTCTACAAAAAACACACACAACCCCCAACAGAGATATGAGCGTCATTGACCTTTAAAACACCATCATAACTTCATAATTAATGTTACTCTAAAAGAGACATAATCTTTGTTCCAAAATGGCAAATTAAAGCCAAAATGGTCAGTTCAACTGCATATTTAATAAAGGACAAGGTGATGAGGGGGATGACACTGGAGTCCAAATTTAAGATTAAAATAAACTCCACCTTCGCAAGGACGACTCCGAATATACTTCACACACACACATACACACGAACACACACATGGAGCCAAAGAGATATAAGCCAAAAATGGTTTGGTCATTTGGATATTTAAAAAAATAACTTTAAACAAACGCAATACAATTCTCTAGCTCAACAATGTGCGTTCACCAACTGCTTAAAAGATATATGTTCTTTAAACTCATATTTTCACTGTTTCTAGATAAGAACAGAATCTACAACTGCTGAGGAGCACTCTTATGCAAATTTTATTGCTTGCATGTTTGTGCAAAACTTGAACTTATTGTGTTTTCTTAAATTTTGCAGTTGTATAAATAGCATAGCTAGCATTACACTAATGAAACGTCTTCATTTTCTTAACAACAAATTTCAGAAAACACTTACAAAAGCTAAATGTTTGCGGCCAACATGTGAATAATTTGTGGCAAACAGTGGAATTTAAGATAAGGAGGGAGACCGCACACTCTTTGTGACAATTATTTATTAGGAAAAACAACATTTCTCAACTCGTACCAAAGGCCACAGACCGAGACATGGTTTTTCCCTAATAAATAATTGTCGCATTGAGCGTGCGACCTCCCTCCTTATCTTATTATTGTTCGCGTAACCGGCACCTCGGTAAGCTTATTTGGTGTGTGTCAGCTTTTCATTTGCCAAAAAAAAATGTTGCCACAAGTTTGCTGTTGTCAGACAAATTGCTACTAGTGGTAAAAGTATTTACCAGTGATTTGCCAAAACAATTAACCAGTAATGACAAACCTGTAGTCAACGTTTGGTTACAAATTTGCCAGGTGCATAAATTTTCCATGAAGTTTGAAGTAAGTCCACCGCAAGTTTGCCACAAACCTTATTTGTATGTGAAAATATCACCTTGCTGCAAATTTGCGCCAACTTTGCCAAAAGTTAAAGGCAACATTTTTGCCAGAAGCCTAATCTTTTTGCCAAGCAACACATAAATATTGATGAATGAGGCTCAGTGTCACGTGTGTGATGAAGTTCTTTCAGAGTTTGAGATGACTGCGATGGATCCGAATTCCACACGAAATTAACCTCTGGAATAAACACACGCTCACACTCATACATATACAAACACACACAGCAGAAATATCAGAGTCCTCTGCCTTTTAAACACCATCATACCTACTTTCATGTGGTAGTGTAACAGTTAGGGAGTTGGCCCTGTGATCAGAAGGACGCCGGTTCAACTCCCAGATTAGTAAAGGTACTACTGAGGTACTCATGAGCAAGGTACCGTCCCCAAGCACTCCCAAAAAGCTGCCCACTGCTCCTTCACGGATGGGTCAAATGAAGAGGTCACATTTGGTTGTGGTGGACTCTGTGCTGTGCTGTGTTCACAAGGACAAATAATCACTCACTTTAATTGTTATGTTGGTGCTGAGTTGCTGTCATCTTAAAGGGGGTCTCGCTCCTCCTCCTGCACTGCTGGAATTCATCACCCAGCTGCCAGTGCTCCTTTAAACAGCACACAGCGGCTCGTACGATGATGAGACGAGCTATCAGACCCGCGCCGACTCTCCTTAACAACAACATCAGTGTCAAATTCCCAGAGCAGCTATTTAGAGTGTGGTTAAGGGGCACTCAGAGGACAGTCTAGGGGTGCGGTGGAGGGAAATATGTGTGTTTAAAAGAGTCTCAATGTTAGGGCTGGGCAACTAATTAGAAATAAATCAAAAACGGAGAAGACCTAATAGACGCAATTTTGACCGTGATGATTGCTTCATGAAAACTGCGTAAGTGAATTTTAAGAACAGTTGGTACTTGGTTCTTGCTAAGGTTTTCTCTTACATCTGTTCGTGAGAAAATTCTAACCCTGCACACACAATACAATAACATTTGCTAAAGAGTGATCTTCATACATTCAGTTCTTCCTTAACAAATCTCAAATGTGACCCTCCACGGCAAAACCAGTCGCTTGTTGCAAATTTTCAAAATTGAGTTATTATGTTTTCATGAAAGGGCATAAATCAAGCTTCAAAACGATACCTATATGGAATGAATGGGACGACATATGACTGAGATATCAACATTCAAAGGAGTCGGGTTTCTTCTGTCACGCCAAGTGAGAAACGGAGAAATCTGCCTTTGAAGTTGACTATCGCCGTAGCACTCACAGACGCTTGGTGCGGTCGCGGCTACGTTTGCATTTACGGTAGCCTACGCTGCATTCACAGCCACACGGATAGCCTACCTGCGTTAGGTTAACTGAACTCGGGAGACGAAGATGGATTCCGGAGAAATATCTTCACGCTAGTCAACCAGTGGATTTACCGTAAATATTGAAGTAGAGCGGTCAAAACAGAAACTTTTAACATTCTGCTGGAATTGAATTCCTCACCTCAAGAAAGTCACGTTTTTAGGATGGAAAGGGTGAGTTTTGCAGCGAAATTTATTCACAACAGTACAGTATAGACCTTCCACTGTTTCAAAACACTAAAAACAAAAAATCCAAAATTTTACCCCACGCAACATAAACAGTCGTTTTTCTCGGAAACCTCCGTTGCGCCAAGCGACTGGTTTTGCCGTGGAGGGTCACAAATGAAAAAACGTTGGCGAATATCAGGATGGAGCAGTTGGTAGTTTAATGGTTATGGAGTTGGCCCCATGATTGTAAGGTCGCCGGATCAAGTCCCGGACCAGTAAAGGTACCACTGAGGTGCTCATGAGCACGGTACCATCCCTAAGCACTGCTCCCCGGGTGCCGCCAAAAAGCTGCTCACTGCTCCTTCACAGAGGGGTCATTTACTTCTCAATCTCCTGTTTCCATCCTTTATTAACACTAGTCTACATTTACATCTCCCTTAAAGAGAACGGTAGTGTTTTTAACTGCGGGTTTTTTGGTTTGGCTCGATTAGTCCGTTGGACCGACCTGTGCTCTCAACCGCAGACGCAGAGCCAGAGTTTTTTCACAGCAGTCCATTGGGGGAAGTGTAACGATCATACATTGACTCAGTGAATCAATGCCCATCGTAACATCACTATATGCTGAACAGGAGGTCTATTATTGATTAAAATAGAAAATGTTTTTAATTGAAATGTCTGAGTGAGATGGGAAATAAAATTAGCATATACAGTGGTACCTCAGAACCCGAACTGCTTAGACTAAACATTCTGCAGTACGAGCAATTTTTTGGTCCAAATTTGAGCATGTATTAATGAATAAAATCTTGGAAGATATACCGAATGCTGCAACATGTTTTATACGAGAAACTATTTCGAACTGAGTCGAACAATTGTCCAAATGTGAAACAAAATCTGTGTTTGTTAAACAGGTCACTTCTCTTCTCTATCCAATGTCCACCAGATCTGCAAGTGGTCAGCAACCCCAGACAGCAGACTGGACAAAGATTTGGGGTTATATGCCTCCTCTTACATTGACAACTATGAGGTTAAGTTGTTATCAGCTACCTCAGTTACCTAAGTTACCTCAGCTAGCGTTACCTGATTTCTGTGGGTTGATAGTAAAACATATCTCTGCTAACTTGCTTGGGTTTTTTTTTTCTGATTTACGTCAATTATGTAGTTTGTCACAATCAGCCAATTACACCTTAACTAACCCTAGCTGGCAGACTGGTTTATTCACTGTAAGCCAAATGAAATTGTTCAACAAGAACCTTCAACTCATTGGTGTCTCTATCTGGCCATCACAAAGCTGCTTTGTCACATCATGAAAACTTGTAAAACTGTACAGAGGGCACTATTTTGAACAAAATCGAACAATTCTGCACTCAGAATTGTCAGAATTTAATCATTTATTTTGTATTTAGGCCAGTCTTAAAAACATGCTTTCATGCAATGAAACATCAAATTGTTGGTGTATTTTTGAGGCAGTGAACACATAAATTTTTAAAACATTGAATCTTATGGGGAAAATTAACTTGTAAAACCAATTTTTTAAAATTCAAGCCACCTTCTGATACGGATTAATCTCAAGTACCAAGGTACCACAGGATATATAAAACTGAAAAGTGAAGTATTGTTAAGATTTCTTTTTAAAAGAATTAAAAAGAAAGACACAGGCTTCTGTAATGTTCTCTGTCTCTGCTCGCTGGTGTGACTCCTGCTGGCTTTAATCCTGTTGGTTTTGGCTTTAGCCACAGTCAGCTGGTAGCTATATTTTCCTCAGCATTTCCACACCAAATTATAAAAATATTAGCTTTCAGTGTTTAGTCTCAAATTCTAGCACTTTAATATGACCAAAAGTGACTTTTTATTGCTTGTGGCACTGCACTCATAGAGCCGGGATATACTTAACGCATCATGGCTGCCAGTGTTCTCAGCGTTCTTTTGGCGCGTCCTCTGAGTGCCGTCGAGTTGCAGTACCAGCAAAAATTGGGGTGGCAGTGTGTTCAAGTTTTGGTACGTGATGTCAACATAGTTGTTTACTATCAACGTGGCTGAATGGTTTCACCGTCTTTTTTGCACCTTCGTAACATCAAAATACAAATCATTTTTAATCTTCAACATCTATCTTCCCTCATTTCACAGCAAAACTGGTCGATATTTTCCGGCACTACCACTTTCTACCTCTTCCTCTTCTTCTGTCACTTAACGGCAGACTGGACACTTTTATAGTGTATCACTGCCACTGAACCCTTAAGATTTAAAAAAAAACTATGCACGCAAGTATAGTCAGTACAACGGTTGTGTATCAAGCGTACGCATCACGTAGCTTCACAAGCGTATTTCTCGGACCATATTCTGCGTTCCAAATAGGAAAATGAGACGTGTTCTGAAGCTGGAATTCCTAATCAGTACTTTGTATTTTCTGACTTCTGTATTTTAAGTCATTTACATTGTAGCTACACACACAAAAATATGAGTATTCACATAAAAACACTACTTGTCTTCTTTTAATGAGTTTAGCAGCAGAGAGTTTTACATCAGTATGTTACTTGCTAAAAATCACAATTCTATATAGTGTTAGTTTCTACAGTTGTCAAATGTAAAGTAAGGGCCTGTGTCTCTTTTTGCGCTGAAAGCAGTCAACACCTCACTTCCAGAGTGCTTTCTTGGCGCGTTCCTTAGCACTTGTTGTTGCTAAGTTATGAAAAGCATCATTGGACATGTCTGCGTTTGTTCCTGTTTCATGTAAACATTGTAACGTGTTCTTTTGAGATCTGTAGTTTAACTGACAAGATTGTCTTTACAGCGGAGAGAAATGGCATATTGGCATTAGCAGCAGCATTTGAATTTGATGCTCACGTGTCCTTGAGGCGTAGAGATTGGGTGCATGAGATAAACCGTGCAGGAAAACAGCTGGGAGAGTAGCACCAATATATGTCCCGCCCTCTTCCTTGATTTTGATTGACTAGCAAGAGAGAAGTGACATTGACGAGCCCAGCGCTGTTCTAAAACCTGAGCAGATTCTTTGCTGCTTAGCGCTCTGAACGCTGAAGCTCATAGGATTTATATAAAAAGTGGCCACTGCCAGTGCAAACACCGCGTTTGGTGGACACAAGCCCTAAAAGTGATTGTAAATGTGAACACACCACAGCACAGCACACAGTGCACCACAACTAAATGTGACCTCTGGATTTGACTCATCCGTGAAGGAGCAGTGGGCAGCTTCTGGGGACCTTCTGATCATGGGACAAACACCCTAATGTTAAAATTGAAGGCTGTGTTGCTCTCACATCATTGTTATTGTTTTAAGTGGAAATTTCTGTATTACGCATCCTCCGTTTCCTTTAAAAAACATCAAATCTGTTCAGGCAAGTTTTATTTTCAGCAAAAACCACAAGAGAAAAAGTGGCACACATAGTGTTTTGAATGCGCAATAAATCTTAATTTCTAGTTCCAACTTGCCACTTTCCCAAGTCCATTGAACGCATCATTATCCCTTCTGACTGTCAGACAAAGTGGAGAGGCTTTAAAAGAGAACAGAAAACAAAAATTTCACAGGACAAGTATCAAGTCCTATAAAACGCCAATTACTACACATAATAAATGTTCCCGAGTTGTAGGTGGGAAAAAGTGCATCTCCTGCATAATTGATTTCCCTGCCATTCCTGGCACAACGTTCATCTGTCCCCTTTCTGTTTTTTTCCGACAACATTCCAGGAAGAAACGTTTACAGCAGGAAGGTTCGGACTTGGCAACGGCGACATGCAAAAAGAAACAGACACACTTCATAAGTCATTCACGGCCCATCTCGTAACATCCGAATTTGTGGAGATTTACGGGCAGAGAGGCGTTCTTACAAGACTCGTGAAACGGCACTTTACCTCCCGCCTCGCGTTAATAACCGGGCCGTAAAACGCCACCGAGCCAGAGGAGAGATGGGACGGAAAGAAAGTAAACGGCGATCAATCAGGCATCTATAAACTCCGGGCACGATGCCCGAGCTCGTAACAGTTCCTGTTCCTGAGACTGTGCTGAGTGCCAATAGCGGTCGGCGGTGACGGATCTCGGTCAGACCTTCGTGCATATTTCCTAAAAGCTTTATTTATGCATGGTGAGGCCACAGAGCAGTGTCCAGTTTAGCATTTGGTATAAAAAGCCTGGCTCAAGGGTACTAAGGTAGCGTATGATGGAAGGACAACGCATATACGTTGGAAACTGGAATGTACCCCCTGTCTAGCAATAAGGTGTTGAAAAGATGTTTAAAAGATGACTTTGTCAGACATATCAAAAATGTTTAGATTTGTTTGAGATGTGAAGAAGTGCAACCGCTTCCCTGGTGTCTTCCCTGCTTGAGTTCTTACTAGAAACAGAAGTACAGCATATAAACTGAAAACAGCCTTCAAGTGTGTGAAACTCAACACCATACACTCGTTGCTGCGTATCAAATCTGACTAATCCCCCTCTCTGCCTCCTAATTATCTGCGACAAAATAAAGCAAACAAAACGCCAAGGCCTGATCCACCTCTGTGTTTTCCGGCCAGATCGGGAACCGGCACGCAACGCTTTGGGAAGTTTGCCCCACTGTCTCGCCCTCTCAAATCCCACTTCAGGGAAAAGAAAGGAGTAGGAGGAGGAGATGAGGGATGAAGGGATGAGGGGCCTCTCTCATCGCATCTTTGATTCGCTTTTACGTACGACATGCTTCTCACATGACTGGCCTGCGTTCCTGTCGTCCCGACAGCTGGGGCTTGGGCTTTCTGCAGCCGCTTCAAGAAAACAGGTGGCTGAAAAAAGCCAAAAAATCGTCTGTGGAAATGAACAGCCCTGAGATTCCTGGCAGAAGAAGAAGATGTTTTGTTGTTTACAAGTCAGTACGCTACTAATGTAACTACTTTTTCCTTTAAAAGTATTCAACTTTAAAAGTATAGCTTAATAGCTTAAAAGGTAAGTAGCTACTTTTTGTTTTACTAATTGCACAACAAGCGAGGCATGGTGACGCAGTAGTTAGCGCTGTCGCCTCACAGCAAGAGGGTCCTGGGTTCGAGCCCTGGGTCGGCGGTAGGGTCTTTCTGTGTGGAGTTTGCATGCTCTCCCCGTGTTCACGTGGGTTTCCTCCGGGTGCTCTGGTTTGCTCCCACAGTCCAAAAACATGCAATATAGGTTAATTGATGACTCTAAATTGGCCATGTAAGTCGTGAATGAGCATGTGATTGTGTGCCCTGCAGTGTGTTGGCACCTCCTAGGCTAGCCTCCAGTCCCCGCACGACCCCAGTTGGGAGGTTCGGATAATGGATGGATGAATGGATAATTGCACAACAAAATATACATCGTACTCTTTCTCTTTAAAAAGATTTTCAACTTCAACTTTCCTGATTGCTGTTGAATTTGCACAAGTGACTTCCGATAGGCTAAACTCGTGTCATAATACACAATACTAGCAGCTGCCAGATGGAGTCGGAGGATGGAGTCGAGAACCTGTTGCTGTGAAATAGCTTGAGCTTAGTTTTCTCTGTAGCTTGTAGTGTAGCTTACTACTACAGGGTAATTCAAGGGTACAAAAAGAAAACTGCTATCACAAATACAGATATAACATGAAAGGTTAAGGGGCTGTGTTCACCAAATGCATTTTTTTTGCACTGGCAGCACCTATTTTTAATACAAATCCTATGAGCCTCAGCGTTCATATCACTACCGCCTTCAGCGGAAAAAAAGATGGTGGAGACAGTTTTTTACAACAGCACGCAGAGCACTTCAAGTTAAGATCTGTTCAACTTTCAGAACAGTGCTGTGCTTGTCAATGTCACTTGTCTCTTGCTAGCCAATCAAAATCAAGGAAGGGGTGGGACACTGCCAAGAACTCACTAACAACAATGGCAGCGTATCTGGAGCAGCTGGAGAAGATTTCATGCAGCCAATCTCGTCTCGAAGACATGTGCTAAGATGTGATTTCTCTCCATCTTGTCGACTAAACTAGCGATATCAAAGAAACACGTTGAAGTAGGAATGAACACAGAAGTGGCCGATGGCACTTTAGATAACTTAGCAACGACAAGTGCTGAGAGAAAGTGCTTAGAAATGCTCTGGAAGTGAGGTTTTGAACGCTCCTAGTGGAAAAATGTGCTTGGTGGAAACAGGTCCTAATGATGCGTTCAATGGACATGGAGAAGTGGGAATTGGGCATTAGAAATTAAGTAATTTGCGATTTAAGCACATTTGATGGTTTTTGCTATTTTAACAGATTTGATACTATTTGAAGAAAATGAAGGATGTACAAGACAGACATGCACATTTTCTCTTTCACTTTAAAACAAAAACAGCCTTACAAAAACAGAATATTTGTGGCAGGTTTGCAGCCAACTTGTGGTTAATTTGTGGCAAACAGTAGAGTTTGCCAGAATAAGTTGCCACAAGTTTCCCATTGTCAGCCACTAGTGACAACCTTGGCAATGTTCTGGCAACAATAACACGGAAGTGCCTGGTGGCGCTTTTTGTGACTTAGCAACAACAAGCACTGAGAGAAAGCGTTGAGAAAGTGCTCTGGAGGTGAGGTTTTGAGCGCTTTCAGCAAAACAAAATGTATTTGGTGGACACAAGTTGTTTGGGACATTTACAGATGTTCAGTGTTTATGACACGGCAGACGTCTACACGGTTGTCTAGTTCTCGCACAGCCTCTAGTTCTCCCATTTGCACCATACCTTTCTGAGTTACCGTATTGTATTGTGATAACATAAGCTGAAGGATAATATTAACTCAATGTAAATAAAAGAAGGTGAAGCATAAAAGACATTTAAAAAATGCTTTGTTCAAAAAGTCATTTTTCTTTTTCTATTCACATATGCAACGATTTTGATGTATTCCCCAACACTAAGTCTTTTGGACTGGAGTCTGAAGTTTACACAAGGGGCCGAGTGAGCCGAAGCCGAGAGAATGGCACTCCAAGCACTTCACTCATCTGGCATGCCGTGTTAGACGTGTTACAAAGAGCGTCTCCTGGGATCCATTAGAAATTCGGTAACAGCTTTTGTGAAATTGCAATTAATTTGCCTCTGCTGTGTCCTTCACAGCTGCCAGTGACGTGGCTTTACTCCTTCAGGGGAGGGAGAGAGGAAGAGCTCAGAGCACTGCTCAGGGTAATGTAGTTAGATAAGAGGATGATTTTTATTTGATTACTGTAATCTTGATCCATTTCTGCTAAACCTTTAAACTGTGGTTGTTTTCGTTAAACATAATTAACTTCAGCCAAAAAAACATTTTTCATCGTCATAGCTCCACCACGAACATTCCCCCTGATGCCCAGCAGAGGTCACCTCATTCTCGTCTGGTCTTGTCCGTAAGTTATTTACTGTTAGCTTTGATTGGATAGTTTGCCTTAATCAAATTTTATTAGTAACAAATCTGTGTGATTTTCAGATTCTGAACCTGAGAAAAAGAACGAGATGTTTTCTGATTATGTATTGTACACTTTACAGTTTGGATAACATCTTATCAGCTTGCAAAATCATCTCATGAGCATGAAAAAGTCAAGTCAAAGTAAACTTTGTCATCTCTTCTATATATTGTACAGATATACAGAGAGACGAGACGACGTGGCTCCAGTTTACACAGTGCAACAAGAAATAGAGAAAAAGAACATATAGGGCACATGGAATAAAGAATATATAAATAAATAGAACACAAAATATACATTTTAAGCTAGAAGTGGAAATTGACTGACAGTTTTCAATATGAAAGATTTCGATATCCAGTCTATTAATAGAAGTGTATTCTTAAAAAGTCTGACTGAAATTTAAGTTTGTACAGATATTATAGCAGCATTGGAGAACCATTCTGTGCAATACTTTTCAATAATGTGTGCAGATATAGTTAGGTAAAAAGTGACCAGTGATATATACATGTTTAACGGTTGTGCAAATAGTAGAGGCAGTGCAAAAATTGTGCAAATGTTATGGCAATGTTGTAGCAATAGTAATACTGTACAGTTTGTAAATATAGACATTATTCTTATTCTTACACATCTTTTTAGAGAGAGTTTCATTGCAAGATGAAAGAGATAGGCCGTATAGCAGCATGTGCATCACAGCAACGGTGAAGTGTAAAGTGCAGAGGTGAAAAAACATCAATGATCATGCAAAAAACTCCTGAGCATGAAAAATATCTCATGAGCATGAAAAAACATCTCAGGGGAATCTTGGGAGCATGTAAAATCAACTCATGAGCCTACAAAAACAACTCATGAGCATGCCAAAAAGTCTTGTAAACATGCAAAAATATGTTGGGTGAACACAAAAACATCTAATGAACATGTGAAAACATATCTCAAAGACATTTTCTTAAAGATGAAAGAAAACAGTACAGACAAGCATCTCATTTTAGTGCATCAGATTAATCTGTTTTCCTTCACGACTTTGTTTGCGGCTGAAGAGTGAAGTGTTAGACGGCTTGGGTCACCATCACAGGGTTTCTCATTAGTTTGTGTTTAAGAGGTATTTCCTCCTGCTAGCTTAATTAGTCTAGACTGTCTGTGCTAGTCTCCACTCTGGCATGTTAAACAGCTGTAAATGGGAGCGACGAAGCTTTTTTTCCACTGCTGTGTTCTATAAAAATAATAGGAAGAATGCAAAGCAGAAAGAGGATTTGACATGACGTTATATTAGAGAATAAAAATAACACCAACGTTGGGTTTCCGTTATGATGACAGTTGAGTCATTAGGTGTACGTTCAGATAATTTCAATAGTAACATTTTAGTGATTCCAGCTTTAATTAGTAAAAGCCCTCAATTACGTCTCATATCACACATTTCTGTGTTCTGTGAGTTCCGTGGAAAGTTGACAAAAACCAAATTGCAAACTTAGTGGTTGTTTACACGTATGTAGATATTTTTCTAAACGTGTATTTTTTATACGTTCCTTTTATTAATTGCATTTACGCAACATTCGGTTAAAAAAAAAAATCTCTGTACACACTAGGACACAAAATGATTCCAAACTCGAACGTTTACGTCTTGTCTGCTGTTATGTCAAAAATGTCATCGTTTTAAGAAAACTGCTTTTTACTTGTTTACACGTATCCACAGAATACAAACCTTTACTTTTGAGGGAATTTTGAAAAAAATTCCATTTGAGGTGGCTAAAACTCCATCTACGTGTAAACAAAAGCCCCAGACACATAAAAAATATACGTTTATACATATATCAAAACATGTTTCGAAAAATATCTACATACATGTAAACAGGCCCTTAGAAGCACCATGTTATTTGTTTTTCCATTTTGGTTTTGAAAATGAACATTGGAAAAAAACACGGTTTTTGGGGGGATTTTGACGTTTTGTATGACAATGAATGATCCACAGATTGTAACAGCGTTTTACTGCCAATCTACGATGTCCATGAACTCATGTTTACCACAACAAGCTGACTGTCACCGAGCCAACTCACATTCAGCAGCAGGGCCAAAGGCCAAAGAAGGTCAGAACCCGGAGGTCAAGACCTCATTAGACCACTTCAGTTTTGTCATGAACAATTAGGAGCAGTTGACAGGCCAATCAGAGGTGTCTGATGAGAGTAAGGGTTGGGGGCTGGGTTGGAGCGTCTGAATTCATGTAAGAAGGAACGATGGTGATTTTTAGCATGTTTTAAACGGATGTTACGTAATCTCGTCAACTGAATCTCGGATCCGATGGCAAATAGAAGGTGGTATATACTGTATATATACACACACCTACTGTACTGTTTAGTGTGGTAGTATGTGGCTCGGGACACAGCCCATGTGCAAGTTCACATTCGCTAAGTAAGGCAAGCACGCAATTTACTTGTTTTCTTGCAGAGTTGATCACGTAAAGACCAATCACGTTACCAATTTAATATCCAACTAATTTGTGACTCTCCATGGCGAAATCAGTCGCTTGACGCAAATTTTCAAGATTGAGTTATTATGTTTTCATGAAAGGGCATAAATCAAGCTTCAAAACGATACCTATATTGAATGAATGGGACGACATATGACTGAGATATCAACGTTCAAAGGAGTCGGGTTTCTCCTGTCACGCCAAGTGAGAAACAGAGAAATCTGCCTTTGAAGTTGACTATCGCCGTAGCACTCACAAACAGAAACTTTTAACATTCTGCTGGAATTGATTTCCTCACCTCAATAAAGTCACCTTTTTAGGATGGAAAGGGTAAGTTTTTCAGCCAAATTTATTCACAACAGTACAGTATAGACCTTCCACTGTTTCAAAACACTAAAAACAAAAAATCCAAAATTTTACCCCACGGAACATAAACGCTCGTTTTTCTCGGAAACCTTTGTTGCAACAAGCGACTGGTTTTGCCGTGGAGGGTAATATTTTAGCTTAATGTTGCTGAGTGGATCTTAGCAAACGGCCCCAGCAACGACTTAGGCTTTGAAAGCGTCCTTTAGACTATTTTTATGTCTTCACTTCTTTAAAAATGTTTAATTAATGATTAATCTTGAATTAATGTTTACTTGTGTATTAAATGTTCATGCACCCGGTCGCCCAGAGGAGGATGGGGTCTCTTACAGAGTCTTGGTTGGCACTGTGGCCTCAGGCTTACTTGTTAGGGGTTTAGGCTGGTTATATGTAAAGTGCTTTGTGACAATGACTGTTAAGAGCGCTATATAAATAAAATTGAATTGAATAGAATTAAAGATGAGATTTCACTGGCGGGCTTTGGACATGCCTGGTATAAGTGCAAGTTTTTTGACATGCAATAAATGCGTCATCAAATGTCGGCTGGAAATATTGGGGAAAACTAAGTCCGATGCCAATGACTTTAAAACAATTATCGGCCGATTCCAATTCTGATATTATCATGCATCCCTACTTACAGAGCCAACGTCCTAACCATGACACTACCAGCTGCCATGTGTATTGGTCACTAACAGCCAATGACAACCCAAAGTGGAATATGAGTACTCATTTTCTGTCTTTTTCCATTTTTCATTTGAACGCAAAATGGAAAATCTAAAAACAGATAGTTATTGGAGTTTTTTTGGAAACATTAGTGTTGGGGTACACAAGACCGGTCTCAAGACCAGTATTTAAAAGTCTCGGTCTTGGACTTGGACAAAAAGGACTCGGGATTTTATTATGAGACCACAACTCTGATAATATTACTATTAAAACTCTTTGAGACCGATGCAGGTATTTTGCATTGTTTATTAATTAATTAATATTAATTAATTAATAATTGTATTGTTTTAATAAATCAGAATCCCTTTAACTTACAGAAACCACACACATACCGTCAGAATCACAAGACTTTCAACTTACTGTACATTACGTTCATTCCTCTTTATGTGGAATTATTTCAAAGTAATTCTGTACACAAAACCTGTGTAAAAAGGCATTATTCGCTATGTAAACATGTTAGCGCTCGCGACTCTCATATGGAACGCCATCATGTGCAAAAATGTAGTTCTCTTTCAGAAATGTGAAAAGCAGCTCATTTTATAGACCAAAATAAGTCCAAATCGGCTGAAAATTACCCAAAACTTTAGTATTTCTTCCTTTTCAATTGTTCAGAAAGTATTTTTTCCATTATATTGTGTGAGAGTAATCAGTAGAGAAAAATTATTACATTGGTCTTGAGGAGTGTTCACTGTGGTTTGTTGAGTTTAACATGTGATGTGATCAGTTTGGATAACTGCTTTCAGTGAAGTGATTTCCTCATTATAGATATGTAAGAGAGAAATATTGAATAAACATCTTTAATGTTGCTGAGACTTTACATCTTCCACTTATTTGTCATGTGGTGTAAAACATGCATTGGGCCGGTCTCGGTCTCGCCTCGGTCTCAGTCTTGTTCTCGACCCTTTAGAGTCTTGGTCTTGTCTCGGTCTCAACACACTCTGTCCTCAGTCAGGACTTGCTCTCGGTTTAGGTGGTCTTGATCCCAACTCTAGGAAACATACTGATAAATAACATGTTTTCAGGTTTTGTTTTTGAATTTTTAACTTGAAAAATGATGGAACAAAAGAAGTTTGGTTCAAAAATGTGATAAATACCAATAAAAAAAAATCATGCTCCCCCCAAAATAAACTCTATTTGGTCACTATTTCAAGTTCAAGAATAAATCCTAAATGCAACATCGGCCATGTTTCTCTGGCCTGTTTCTTCCCTTTTTTTTCCAATCCTCAACAAACATTTCCATTCGACCAATCACAGCGCACCATTCCAAGATGCAAACTGTAATGGCAGCGCCCTGCCGTCTTTTAAGTGAGTGTTTTTAGCTCTATTAAATGATTAGCTTTGACAGTATTAATGTATTAATGGTCCAATATAAGTGGTGTTGTCCACGTTTGGGGCTTGTCATATGTATAGATAACTTTCCTTGTCATTTATGGTTATATTTCTGCTCATTTTCATAATGGAAATTAGCTTTAATTGCTGAAGTGGATTTATAGCATTTTGGGGGAAAACGCATCAAGGATATTTTGCAGTTTGAAAAAAAATCTGTTTAGTAAATCTTTTAAAATCAAAATATCGATTAGATTTTTTAAACATTATTTAAAAAAAAAGAAAATAGCAGTTTTTATACAATCACTTTTTTGGGAACGAAAGCACATTTTTCTCAGCCAAATAGTTGTAGATTTATAACGTTTTGGAACCAAACTCAAATTTTACACTATTTCATGAGTGGACATGAGATAAAACGACACTCAGACCCAAATCGGCCGCTCCATACCAAACCAGCGCCGTTTATTTCTGTCAGACAGGGACTCCAAAAGGCCGTTTTTCATCTACGTCTCGACGACAAGGATCCGAATAAGTCAGCGCCTTCTCCGTCAGGCTCCAGAGACGACCTTCTCTCTGAAGTGGCAAGAAGAAGACGGTTTGATTTGTTCTTCCTGTCAGCGGCTCAGTACCATCGGGCACGACATTCCACTGGGGAAAGGCCATGGCACAGGACTAAAGTCCAAGAAGCTGCTCAGATATTCAGGGACTGGAAAGAGAATCTTAATGCCCTCTGTGTCCCTGGGCTGTCTTCCTCTGGTATGTCTCAAGCAACTCTTCACTGTAAATTAAAATCAATAAAATTCCTTTGGTATGTTTTAACCAGTTACAAAATCCATGCCATTAGTACAACAAACTCAACTAACTCCTTACAGTAAAAATATCCATAAAATGTTCCTGCTGCATCTCAACCTACTCTTTACTGTAACAAAAAAGCCACCTCTGCCATTTCAACACCAGTCAGAAACACCCGCTAGTTGAAAATACCCGTCTTTATAAAGAGAGAAAATGTTCTTCACTGGAAAACAAAGTCCATAAATTTTCTCTATTATGCCTCAACCAAGTCTTCTCTGTAAAAACCCATAAAATTGTGCTGATATGCCTCAACCTCTTTACTGTAATTAAAAATCTGTACAAATTTCTCCAGTGTGTCTCAATGACACTTCACTGTAAAAATAAATCTGTAAAATTCCTTTGATATTTCAGTTCTTTTCTGTAAAAATATCTTTACAAATTACTCTGGTGTTTCTCAGTCATCTCTTCACTCTAAAGTAAATCTGTAAAATCCCCCTTGTATGTCTCAACCAACATTTCCTGTAAAATTAAATCTGTAAAATTCCACTGATGAGTTTTCATTGATTGTTTACTGTTAAAATAATCTGTACAGTTCCTCTGATATCTACCAACTCCTCACTGTAAAAGAAATCCATAAAAATCCTCTGGCATGTCTCAACCAGCATTGACTGTTGCACTTCTCACTTTCTCTGAGGCTCTTTTTGAAGAGATTTTGAAAAGAGGTTTTGGGAGTAAAAATAATTATGAGATGCACTTTGTATTATGATGTGTTTAAAGTCATGATTAACACACAATGAACATTTTCTACTTGGACGTTTTCTACTTGAGCATTTTCTATCTGAACATTTTCTACCTAATCAAACTTTTTCTATTTGAACATTTTCTACATTAACAACATTTTCTTTACAAACATTTTCTACTTGAATATTTTCTACTTAAACAATTTTTTTCTTGAACTTTTTCTACTTCAACATTTTCTACTTAAATGTTTATTTCTAGCTGGAAATTTCTATTTGAACATTTTCTACTTAAACAGTATTTTCTACTTGAACATTAAATGTACATTTCTTTCTACTTGAATATTTTCTACTTGGTGTGGGTGCTTATTTTGGGATTTTAAAACTGGATGTGGTGCACTTGCTTCTCTCATCCCATGACTGTCCTTCTTTTTCTACCATGTCCCCAACCAACTCCTGACAGCTGGACTCATCACTCTCGCTTGTCATTCTGTTTTCTTTCTTTGGATCGGCCGTGTTAAGATTTCGTTTTTCACACCCGGCTTCCTCAAAGGTCCCTAGAATACCAAGGAGGGAGAAGGAGAAAAAAGCAAGGAAAGATGAGCCATCCCGAGTGCATGTTTGTGACAAATGCTGTCCAGTGTGTTGCCATAATCTATGGAGGCACTTACGTCTGGGACAACGACTTACATTTGTCATATTCCTGTTCTCACAGTATCACACAAAGAGCGGAGGGGGAGTTTTATGCATCAGTTGAGGCATCAATCCTGGAAGACATTCCTCCGTGCCTTGTCTAGTTGGGTTTAAGAGAGTCATGCACCAGATGTCTGCATGGATTAGGTACCTCAGTGGTACCTTTACCAGTTTGGGACTTGAACTGGTGAGACTCTGATCATTAGGCCAACTCCCTAACCATTGCTTGGGTGGTTTTTGAACCAGCATTCCCCTAACCTTCAGTCAAGGTTCATGTCATTTAGCTACTGGAGATTATTATGAGTTGTGGGTTTGAAACCAGGTCCTCCTGTGTGTTCATGGAGTTTGCTGTTGTGGATTTCCCTCAGGTCCTCCTGTTTCCTCTCATAGTCCAAAACCTTACTTGTTACAGTAATTTGTCTTCATTGCCTGTATGTGTGACATGTGTTCATTCGTTTTTCATTTTAAAAACAGAAACCACACCCAAATATTGTTTTATTCCAATATTCTTTTCTAGCCATTTTTAAAACCAAAATGAAAAAAGCATCACGAGTTGTTTTCCCATGTTTTGGGTTCAGATAAAAACTGCATGTAACAGTGACTTCAGGGTCACGCCACTTATATTTACATTTATGGCTTATATCAGATTCCGTTATCCAGAGCGACTTCCATTTTCCAAACATCAGCACTTATTAAACAATGTGTCACTTCTCGGCCTCTGAGAGCATCAACCGCTGCTCGTTTGGAACCACCTCTACTTAAGAGAAGAGGAAAACATGCACTGAGACTCTTTGCAGTGCTGGCTCAAACATCGTCTGAAGACACACCTCTTCAAAGAGTATCTAGGGGATTAATTTACCCCTTACTATCTATGCTGTCTTACCCATCAAAAAGGGAAAAAAAAACCACTAACATGTCTGTCTGTGAACTTTTGTTTTTCACTAACCCATTTTTCATTAAAGTATAAAACTTAGGCTGCGGTAATTTGGTTTAACTACAGTTGTTGACATAGTTTACAGATCTAAGAACAGTAGTGGACTACAAAGCACTGTTGTAAGTCGCTCTGGATAACAGTGTCTGTTAAATGCTGTAAATGTAAAATGAAACGTTCCCCTGAGAGCAACTTGAGGTTATGGGTCTTGCGTAGGGACCCAATGATGTATGCTGGAGGTGTATATATCGGGGATGATTCTAGGATCTGACCTTTAGGTGTGATCAGTGCGGTTTCCATGTTTAGTCCAGATTTGGGATCTTTTAGAAACTGCTTACATTTTCAAACACAAGGTGGCTGGTCGATAGGCTTCCTATAAAGGCTATTAGCAAGATACCTTCATAAAATTGGGTTGGTGTGCTGGGTATGATAAGCCTAGTGTAACGTTGCCCAGTTGTCCACAAAAATAGATTCCATAATAATATGGGATTAAGTTCGTTTTTAAAATTATCCACAACTATTGAACCTGTATTTTAATATGTTCCTTCCACTAAACTCCATTTAGCCATCAATTTACACTTCGCTGTTGAGAACAACGACACTGAGATGCACTGTGTAACGTCTGCAGTACATTCAAATGTCCATCTGAATTAAAACAGTCAGGCAATCACAGACGCGCCAACCAATCAGAAGAGGATCCTGTCAGATTCGTCAGTGATCGTGACAGATCCGACTCGTGCAAGGATTTTGCTGGTCCATTTGGGCGTGTCTTCATTTATTTCAACTCTAAAAAGCAATTATGGCAAATCTAAGCTTTGAGAACTAGCTCATAATTATTTTTCAGGGGGTGTTTGAGCACCCCTAAAAATAGCCTAAAATCACCATATACGTATATATATTATCACATGTTATTCACAGTCTGTACGGTATCTGTGTGCAAACTAAAATTTAAACGTTGATTTGAAAAGTAAAAAAGGACTTTGAGCACAGTGGTCCAAACTAAAGAAGGCGATGACGTAGGCCATGAACTGTGTTAGTCTTCTGAATCCCCAACACAAACCAAGCGTATTTTTACCCAGCTGTCAACTGGAAAAGCACTTATCTGCTTTAAAACAACGGAGCAGTATCGCTTTTCACCGTTTGGGGGATTTTTACGAGCGTTCCGAGGCTCAAGGGTGCTAATTAAAGCCGAGTTTCGCCCCTTTTTACTGGTTTCTCCCCACAAGGTTCTGCTGTGCTTAGGTCGAATGGTGGCAACTGTGTTTTCTCAATTAAACTGCATAAAGCTGTCACTAGCTTTTCAGTGAAAGAGTGAAACTGTGTCCAGCAGCAAATTCCTCCATTTTTCTGGATGGGTGTGTGTGTGTGTGTGTCTAGAAGTAAATGTTTTGTTATTAATGTTGGCAAAACCGCGAGTCAACGTCATGGAAGATGGCTGATTGACTAATGTCTCGTAACTCAAGCGTTGTGTCCTGTATTTTCTCAGGTATTCCCACTATGAATGAATAGATGCTCCACTCTCCAAGTCTGTTCTTTAATTAGAGGAAACAACTAATGACAGGAAATTGGTCTGGAAGCGATCACGGAATTAGCTATCTATTTAATGCAGAATTTAGGTAAATACGTCTGTTTTAACAGGATGTGGTGCTTAATGACCCACAGACAGAGGGCACTCTTGTTGTCCCAACGCCACACTCCATAATGTCCCGACACTGATTGATGATACGTAAATCCACTTAATCCGGTGGTATGTTTTTATAAGAAACACTCAGGTTTGGAAGCGAGAACGACGCAGCGCCCGAAAGCCTTGGACACTGCCGCAGAAATTTCCATCAGACAAATGGGCCCATTTTGCCGCATGTCAAATATAAGTGATGGAAGCGAGCAGCCAAACGTTAAGCCAATTATCATGCGGCATTTAAATGCGATGCTGAATTTCGAGAGTGGGGGTCGTTTGCACTGTTAATGGCAATCGTCCTTAAAAATGTTGGCGGAGGAAGAAATGGATGTAATTCTGACCTACTTCTTAGACTCACAAAAAAAATTATCCTCAGACATTTGGAGAATTCCACAAAGGAAACTAAACATATTCAGGCTTTACATTGATTCACTGGACAACAGTTTGATATCTGCCTATATAAAAAAGTCTATGATACGAATTTGATTTAATTCAATTCAGGAGCCAGCAGTCGAATACCCCTTTTCCACTGCTCTGGTTCCCGTGCCGGTTCCGTGCCAGTTCCCAATTTTGGAACCACTGCCGCACTTTTCCACAGAACAAAAATTGGTGCCGGTGCCCTAAAACCGGCTCTGAACCGGCCCCTAAATTTTGCTGGTCTAGCAGCGAGAACCCGTGACGTCACGAGAGGTGGGCGGAGTGATAGGTAGCTTTAGAAGAGAAAATGGCGGAGAGCCAAAGTCCGGTACCGTGGAGCGTGGAAGAAATTAAAGCTCTTCTAGCAATATGGACGTCCAGATTCAGCAGAAATTATAAAGTGCATAATGAAATCAGAAGGCATATGAAGAAATAAGAGTTGCAGACTAAAAGTTGCAGGCTTCGTATGAACAACCGTTGGTTTAGTGGGCGTGACCTGTGATGTATTATCATGCGGTTCCTGCTGAGCTCCCTGGTCAGTGTAAATGCGGGCCGGTTCTCGGCTGGTTTTTAGTTCAGCACCGGCCGGTTCAGCACCTGGCACCAGCACCAGTGCAGTGGAAAAGAGGTAATTATGAGGCAATATCGTAAGCTGATGAAAAGGTTTATATTAAAACTGGAGCTTTTAATCAAAAGTAGCTTATAGCTTGAAAAGTCACTGTTTAAAAGTAGCTTCCACAACACTGGAGACAGGACAGGAGCTCACAAACAACTTCCTCTCTAAACAGTGCATATAGGATGTAATGCAATGTGGAGTAATGTGGAATTTAGCTGATGGCACATTTCCATCTCTCCGCATGTTTCCCATCAGCCCCTGCAGGGTACAAAGCAGCTTGCTATTTCCTGTTTCCTCTTCAGGGCAAACCACAGGTAGAAGGCCATTACAGCAATGCTGAGGCAGCTACTGTTCACTGTAAAAATGATTCAATCAATTAGTCATGTTAACACGTCTTTCATTAACTTCTCAAAACTTAAACTTAAAACAGCACAATTTAAACTGACATGAGTTTTCAGTGTAACTGACAGAAATATAATGTGGTTCTGAACAGTAATATACAACATCTTGTAGAAAAATCAATTATAACATTCATGTATAAAGGTTCTTACAGATAGCAAAGCAAAGCTAAAACTATACTAAGAATATTGAGTAATAATTAGTATTAAATTTAGCTTGAATTTTTAAGGTAGCAATTCAAATTAAGTGATTATTTGTCATTTTTGTCATTATGAGTACACCGCCGCAAAGCAGCAGCAGTGAGCAGCTTTTGGCCAACGGTTAGGGAGTTTCCCCTTGATCAGAGGGCCACTGATTTGAGTCTCAAACTGGTAAAGGTAAAGCAACACTGCTCCTCAGGCTCTCCAAGTCAGCTGCCCACTGCTCCTTCACAGATGGCAACAGAATTAGATCCTGTAAACACAAGCTGGCTATTTATGGAAACTGATATTCTTTCTCCACCGTTTCCAAAAATAACGTCGTACACACAAATCCAGACAAATACACTGTTAAGAGCTGCATAGAAATATGTCAGCCAATCAGAATTCTGGACAGGAGAGAAGCACATGACATACACATTTTTTCACGCCATTCTTCAGGTAGGACAATTTGACACTCAAAAGTTCTCCGCCATTCAGAGTCGACATCAGCAGGATATATCGTTCTTGGACGTTGGGTTGAAAGCTGTAGATAAGCAAAGCTTCTCCTCAGAACGCTCCTCCTTTTCTCCTTTTCGTACTTAATAATCAGCACAAATAACTTGAGTAAGGCAGACGAGAACCGCAGCTCTGACAGTATCCATCTTCAGTCTTTAACGTAAACTAATGTCGCACACCTGACGTCAACGTGTTTCCTGTTGCACACTTATCATGCTATGAATCTAAAATTCAGTTCTTCCCATCCACACGTAGTCACAGTTTACAGAAATCTCCACTTTGGTCTGTGTTTTCAAAAATAGCCGGTTTCAGTGGCTGAAACCTCCGTTTACGTGTGGACGATAGGTGCAACCACATAAAAAATATCCTTTTATATAAATACCCGACTATGTGTGTACGGGGCCTAACTCTCACAGCATATTAATTATTTGGGGGAGCTGGCTGGTTCATGTCCTGGACTGGTAAAAGGTGCCACTGAGGTACTTATGAGAAAGGTACCGTCTGCAAGCACTGCTCTATAGCTGCCTACTGCTCCTTCATTGATCGGTCAGATGGGTCAGGTCACATTTGTTCTGGGGCACTGTGTACCGTACTGTGCTGTGTTCACAATGACAAATACTCACTCGCTATACTGTATAAAACACAGTATTAACAAGTGAAAATAATGTGTAACAAAATTATTTGCAGGCATCATTTACCAACGTATACCCAGTCGGTTAGTCTGATGCACAATTTGCATGTATCTCAAGCTTTTTAAAAGTATAATGTGGCCTTTAGTATCTTTACATTTTAACAATTCACAGTATTTTTGCTAAAGTACCATCTCTATCTTTTCTGAAAAATGTACCTTTTGGATACAGAAACACACAATGACTTCTTTGTGTGTTTACAGAGGTAACGTGGAGGAGCTGACACCACAAAAAAATTCCTCTAGCCTCCAATCTGCTTTAACACATGGCTAAGAGTCAAACAAGGAGAAGACTTTGCTCCTTCCACTGTTTCCGGCCATGAATTTGATTAGATGAATTCACAAAGTGATAAAAAGCAAAAAAAAAATCACTCGCCGCCAAGGTTTGCCCAACGAGAGCAACGAGTCATTGGAGAATGAGGTCATTTTGGCCGACACCTCAATTAGTTAATTAAATTTTGGTCATGTAAGACGGTCATTAATAAATAAAACCATTCCTGTGCTCCAAAATGGACCATCTAAAGATGTCTGATCTTCGTAGGACGTGCATAAATCTTTTTATGACCGACAATAACTATCTGGCCGGCGCACATTTCAACAGTCAGCAAACTCTGAGGAAGCACTTCGCTAAAAGTTTGTGGTTTAAAAATATCATCTTTGTTGAGTGTCGTACTGCTGCGTTCCAATGAGTCTGACATCTTTTTCGGGAGGCATGTTGTGTCTCTATTAGAGCATCTGTGCCAGAGACAGTTGGGAAACATTTGAACAAATAGGAAGCAGGTTGGTGTGTCTTTCTCCAGCTTGTAGTGTTTTTGGAGAACTCTCCTGCCAGAGAAAATTAGCAACAGACTCTTCGAGCTTCTTGATGAAGGTCATTTGCCATTAGCTGATCTCTTGGTGCAGGTTAATCTTTAATAATCAATATTAATCAGTGTATCATTGATTATTAGTAACCTGATAAACCCAGCTTGCCAGTTGAAAAGACACAATTTGACACCACAAAATTGGAAAAATAACATTACAATTTTTTGATTAAATTAAAGTTTTAACCACTTTATTTGATGTATCAGATCCTTTATAAAACTTTATCTGAGAACTGTTAAATCTGAGTGAATTATGATAATTTAATTGAGTTGTACAATGCAAATAAAAAAGAGAGACATTTTTCATAATTCTTTAACTGTTGAATTCAGAATCGGCAACAATTCAATATAATGATTATTGACGATATAATGATTATTATATTGCAACTAACCCCTTAAATGTGTAGCTACAATATTTAGTAAAATGATAATTATCAAAAATTGTTTATTAAACTCAACTAAACTTTATTGAACTTGATTAAAATCTTAATTATCACAAACTATATTTTCATTTTATAGCTACCTGACAACTTTTAGAGTAAACGATAAAATAACAATTTATGAGCTAATTCATTTGACCAATCACAGCGCACCATTCCAAGACACAAACTATAATGGCAGCACACCGTGTTTTTCCATGTTATTTATGGTTATATTTTTGCTCATTTTCATACAGAAAATTGGATTGGAAAAGTGGATTTTTTGCATTCCGGGGGAAAAATCTGTTTGTTTAATAAATGTTTAAAAATCAAAATATGGATTTGATTCTATATGTAATTACAAACTCATGATGAAATATTGCAAGGCTTTTCATGCAGCCACTATTTTGGGAAAGAAAACACTTATTCTCTCCATTGAACATTTATAGCGTTTTGCAGCCAAACTCTTCATATATACATTCATATGTTGTATCCAAAGAGAAAGTCTTTCTTGTATTGCTTGTAATTGGTAAGAATAATGTTTTAAGTTTCAGGAAAATATCTTTGAGCATAATATTACACAAACCCTGAAGAATGCCAAAAGGCTTTTTAACGTTCACCAGAAACATTAGCCGAGTAGCAAATTGCTAGGTTGTGATGAAGTTTCACTGCAAGCCAAAGGACATGCTGTAATGCACGTTTTTAAGGCGTGGGCTCTGCAGAAAAGCAGAAGGGAATTTTAAAACCATCTTCTCATCCGGCATGTGTGGTCCGGTATCTGGGTTTTGCTCTGCTCTCTGCATGACCGCTACTCGCTAGACAGCTGCATCGATGCACAGATGATGCCAAATGTTCCATACCTAAAGCAAAAACGCACGACCTATGTAATAAAAACTTTGACGGCTGGACTTTCTACAGTGTTTCCCAAGCGTTGCTCCTGCTCACCTGCAGCAGCGGTCACGCATACCAAATCTCACAAAATTAGAATATAATGAACAATGTCATCAAAGACAGTTTAGAAGGTAAGACTTCATATACGCTATATACATGGATGATTATGGCTGAAAAATCATGAAAACTCCAGTTAGTGATTTTCCCTTACTCTGCCAGCAATTAAAGTCTCCAGAAAACCTGGATCAACTGTTGCTCATTTTTCTATTCGTGTTGTTACTTCTGTTTTTGTGTTCTAAATTTTGCATTTCCATTCATTCATTCATTATCCGAACTGCTTAATCCCAACTGGGGTCGCGGGGACCAGAACCTATCCTGGGAACTACGAGTGCAAGGCGGAGACCAACCATGGGCAGGCGCCAACACACCACAGGGCACATACACTCACACAATCACACTCACATTCACACCTTACGGGGCCAATTTAGAGTTGGCAAACAACCTACAGTACTGTGCAAAAGGTTTAGGCAGGTGTGAAAAAATGCTGTAAACAAAGAATGCTTTCAAAAATGGAAGTGTTAATCATTTATGTTCATCAATCAACAAAATGCAGTGAATGAACAAAAGAGAAATCTAAATCAAATCAATATTTGGTGTGACCACCCTTTGCCTTCAAAACAGCATCAGTTCTTCTAGGTACACTTGCACACAGTTTTTGAAGGAACTCGGCTGGTAGGTTGTTCCAAACATCTTGGAGAACTAACCACAGATCTATAATCCTATAATCCTACAAAATAACATAATGACTATAATCCTACAAAACCCCTGACTTTGTGCAAGTGTACCTATAAGAATTGATGCTGGTTTGAAGGCAAAAGGTAGTAACACCAAATATTGATTTGATTTCGATTTTTCTTTTGTTCATTCACTGCATTTTGTTGATTGATGAAAATAATTTTTTCTTTTGTTCGCTCACTTTGCATTTTGCAAATTGATAAAAATAAACAATCATTATTTATATTTCTGAAAGCATTCTTTGTTTACAGCATTTTTTCACACCTGCCCATAACTTTTGCACAGTACTGTAAATGGCATGTTTTTGGACTGTGGGAGGAAACCCACGCAAACACAGAAAGAGCATGGAAACACCACACAGAAAGGCCCCAGGGCTGACCCCAGGATCGAACCCAGGACCTTCTCGCTGTGAACCCAGCACCGTGCCGCCTCTCATTTACATTGTGTCTTTAGCATTAAAATTGTGACTTTTCGTGCTCTGTTGAACCCTCTGGGCCTCTGTAATTGACATTTCAGTCTCTAAAATGTCCGGTTTCAAGTTTAGTAAACTGCTATTGCTGTTGATCATAATCACCAAGCTTTAAGGCTTGACCTATTTAACTTAACGTATATTACCCCGCGAGCAGATGGTTGCTGATTCTAGTCGTTGACCGGTAAAGATACCACTGAGGTACACATGAGTAAGGTACCATCCCCAAGCACTGCTCCCCGGGCACGGCTCATCTCAGCTGCTCACTGCTCCTACATGGATGAGTCACATTTCGTTACGATGGGGGACCAGATTTAAATTTGTGAAAAAGAGGACACTTGACAGCGTCCCTCGGAGGTGCGGGGGGATTTGTCAATTTGGCACCATGGTGATTTCTCCTGGACGGTGGGCGTCATGAGGGGTAAGAAGAGTGAGAGGAAGTGAGAAGGGAGAGGGTGAAATAACTAGTTTACGGTTGTGTTTTTAGGAATAACCAACCAAAACAAATGACCATTTACACAATATTATATTTATTTTTAGACATCATATTTTATAAATTTTTAAAAGTCCCGCAGTGGATTTTAAGCATCAAGACACCACGCCTCCTTCCTCTGGCCCACCCTCGGACAATTTTCCCCCAAAGGCTTATAGAGCCCCCGAGTGAACTATCAGAGAATCCGTTATGTCTGCAGTGCGTAGAAAGAAGGACAATGTATTACTGTAGAACTCCTCATAACCTACTTTATTTTCCCAGAACATCCCAGTGTTCCCCAAAATTTTTATACCGACATATGTAGCTTGACCACACAGTACACGGAGGAAGGTCCTGGGGTCACTGGTCTCTATTTCCTCTGCAAATGTTAGAATTACTGCTGTGAACAACAATTCCCAAACCAGATGTTGGAGATGGCAGGTTCGCTCTAAAGTCATTCAGCATGCTCCTTTTATTGCAGTCCATGGAGGAAGAGTATAACTTGTTTTTGTCTGCAGTATCAGCCGTGTCATTTTAACGTTGGCTTAGCAATATTTATACAGTACCGTGCAAAAGGCTTGAGCCAACCTTCCTTTCTTCATATTTTGCATCCGAAGAGTGAGACTGTGGCCCTGTTTACACATAGCCTGGTATCTGGGAAAACAATGACATATCCATGCATTTTTACCTTTTTACACGAAAACGAAGTTACTAAAAATTTACTAAATTTTACTAAAAAGCATATTTCTAAAAACTGTCCAAAGTGGAGATTTTGAAAGACTGCTTTCGCGTCTTCAAACGTTACGATATGCGACAGAAAATGCATTAGCGTCAGCTGTGCAACATTTGTATTCAGTAAAAATATGAATGCTAGTCAATAGAGAGGTAACATTTATTTTCTGGTGCCATGAATTTTATTTATGTTGTGTGTGAATTTAAAAAAATTCTCGTATGGTCACACTCGGGAACAAAGTAGACCAGCATCTTGAGATCGTGATCTTTGACAGAACCAGAACGAATGGAAGGAACGCGTAGTGACGTCGTGTATGCGACTGATGAGCTTGTGGTCACTGGAGTTACAAATGTTAACAATACTGTAATTCAACAGTTACGAGACAAATTGCAGCTTTCTTTACACCAAAAAGTATGTTACAAATTCACAAACATCATAAATGTATTACAAGACTCAAACAATTATTTTCTGTCCATTGACTCCCATTCAAAATTTTTCCGATGTTAGGTCACATGACTTCACCGCTCTATTCTGATTGTCTAACATGGCCTTGACGGCATATTTATGCGGATTTTTGTAAACAAATACTTTTTGGGGAACGATTTGGTGTAAACAAGGCTATTTTTGAAAATGGAGAGGGGGAAATAGTCATTTCTGTAAATACCTGGCTATATGTAAATGTGACTTGCCTTTTTTAGCTTGAGAAAAAGTACTTGCACGCAGGTTTACACTTTGCAAAAAAACACTGTGCCATTGCCAAGTTTAGCAAAATAAAAATAATAATAATAATAATAATAATAATAATACATTTTGTATTTATAAAGCACTTTTTCAATTTTCCAAAAAACTCAGGGTGCTAGTAAACTAAACAATAAAAAAAGACCCTAGAAAACATCTAAAATAGCTAGTAAAACAAAAATTAAGAATCGTGGTATTCTGCTAAAAAGAAAGGTTCTTAAGTCCCTCGGGATTAAACGTCTATAGGATCAGTCCCAGGGAGGCGTCAGGGAGGGAATTCCACAGGGGGAGGGCAGCAGCACAGAAAGTCCAACTGCTTATAGTGCAAAGGTTTGTCCTGGGGGTGTAGAGCCGATTTGAATGCCAGTATAAGAGGGGTCATTTATGAGGTTAAAAGCGCTTCCACAGATGCACTGATGGGTGAGGAGAGAGATCTTAGATTCAATCCTAACAGCAACAGGAAGCCAGTGGAGTAGGAAGAATGGATGTTACGTGATCATATTTCCAAATGGGATGTCAGAAAATCATACATTTGTTTTTTTTTCCTATTTGAACTCAAAATTATCAAATATTTTTGCAACAATGGAAAGGTAGTGGTTTGGCGCTACCGAACACAGCGTAGAAGGTCCTGACTCGGCACTGAGTCAATGAGGGTCTTTCTGTGTGAGCTTGGTAAGCTCTCCCCATATGGCATGGTTATGTGTAAACGGGGTCTTAAATTCGAGTTGCAGCTTTGTATTCCGCTGTAACTCTCTGGGCTTCCGTGTTTACGGCTGATGATGATCAGTCCTGACCCGACATTTTCAGTCTCGGTGTCTCTTGGCTGGTTTAAGAACAGTTCAAGCGTTCCTCTACCCCAAAATGTGGACCTGATTAGAACTGGGTAGTGTCAGACGGCAAATGCCAGCGGTCTTGATTTACTGGATGCATGGAAGGTATTTGAAATTCTGTCGTCTCATTTGGGAGTTTTTTTTCCCCACTGCCTTCTGCATCTAATTTTTTACGGACTAAAGCTTGAGCTGACATAGGTCTACAAACTTTGGGCTTGAGTTTCGGCTTCCTCCGCAAAAGCGAACGAGCCATGCGTTGAGCTGAAAAGCTTTAAACACGTTCTAAGGGGACTTTAATCATTGGCAAAGATCAACCGACGCCACATTTACTAACCAACTGCTGCATTTGGTCATAGTGAATGTTTAATGATAATGCGGATTTGTGCAGCGAATTACGTCAACCTAACCATGACTTCAACAAGCGAGTCCACAAGGGTCATATGATGCTTGGCTGATGAATCAGGGAGCTTTTATTAGGTTGGGCTTCTGCAGTAGTGGGACGCATTAAAGGAGTGATTAAGCAACGTCCTGCGGATGCAGTGTGTTGTCTATCTGTCTCACTCTCGCTGGCCAAGTATCGGCCTGTTTCATTAATGTGCTTCTAAGTTTAAAGAGATCATCTAGTACAGGAATTTACACTGGTACAACCTAACATCACGTCCTAATGAAGAATTACGCTGACGTTACTTAATACTCACAAAAAACTGAGGTCATTCATTCTCATAACTTTGAATCTAATTTTGATGTAATAACTCCATAAATTTTATGACACTTATATTTTATATCATTTCAAAACAAGTAAGTAAACAAGTAAGATGTTTTCAACATTATAAGAGTGCAACATTTATTATAGTTCAAATAACAAATGCAGTAGTCGGATTCCTGACTTGCATACCTTTTATATCAAATGCAGAATTTACTTGTCCCTCAATTTGTTTACACTTAATAACTGGAACCTAGGCAGCTTGGTGTAATGGTAGGGTGTTCGGCCCCATGACTGTAGAAGGCTCAGCAGGTTTGGAATCCAGGGCCGGGTAAAGTACCACTGGAGGTACTCATCCCCAATCACTTCTCCCCCGGGGTGCTTGTTAGTTGCCCAATTGCTCCTTCTGGATGGATTAAATGCAGAGGTCACATTTTTGTGGTGGTGCAATCGTGTGTTGTGCCAGGTGTGTTTACACGACAAAACAATCACTCACTCAATTTCCATAAGAAAATGTCAATTTCATTGCTCAATGTGACCAGAGGTGGACAGCAACAAAGTACATTTACGTGAGTAGTGTACTTAAGCAGAGTTTTTGAGTATCTTCACTACATTTTATTGGGAAACTTATGACTTTCACTTCACCTTCACATTTGAAAGACAACATCACACTTTTCACTTCACTACATTTCTATCAAAGATTTTATACTAGTTACTTTCAAATCAGTGGATAAAGGGTGGAACCCTAGGCTGGTTTCCAGAACATGGGATTAAGCCTAGTCTTGGACAAAATTGCAGACAATGGAGATTCACCACTTAAAGTCAAAGCATGTCACCTGGTTTGCTCATGGATTAAGCCTAGTCTTGACGAAGTTGTAGTACCAATGGAGATTTACCATTCAAACTCAAAACTAGTCTAGACCTGGAAACTGGCCCTTATAGTCAAAGTTAGTCTAGGACTAGGCTTAATCATTGTCTGGGAAACTGGCTCTTACAGTCAAAGTTATTCTAGGACTAGGTTCAATTGTTGTCTGGGAAACTGACCCTTATAGTCAAAGTTAGTCTAGGACTAGGCTTAATCATTGTCTGGGAAATTGGCCCTTACAGTCAAAGTTACTCTAGGACTAGGTTCAGTCGTTGTCTGGGAAACTGACCCTTATACTCAAAGTTAGTCTAGGACTAGGCTTAATCATTGTCTGGGAAACTGGCCCTTATAGTCAATATAGTCAAAGTTAAACTAGGACTAAGCTTAATCTTTGTCTGGAAACTGGCCCAAATGCATTTTAAGGTAATGATTTCCTTAAACAATTTGAGTTGAACTTAGGTTTTACAGTGTACGGATTTGATTTCTGAAAAGCAGGGCAAAGATGAGGATGAAGTGAAGGAATGCAGCGCCCGTCCAAAATGTCCGTAATTTAAAGCGAAGGAGAGGGAAAGAAAGTCTGATGTGTCCATTCCTCGGTATTACTTACTCCAGAGGGGCCCGTTAAGGAAAGGTCAGTGGCCAAACATGCCCAAAAAGTCAGAAAGACAAAGTGAGATATCCACCTGTTGAATATAAACGGAGATAAGATGCACTACTGGAAGTGGGCTCCAACTTGAACCGATTTGAATCGCTCTCTTTGCAGATTTACATGCCGAGGATCTCGAATTGCCAGATGGACTTTCCTTGCACAGATCCTTTTGGTGTTCAAAGAGGAATGTAAAAGACAGCGACTCCCCTTTTCTCTCCCATCGATGATCTAGATCAACCTCGAAAGAATCCCAAGATAAAGAGCCGGTGTGTTTATGCAATAAGAGGGAATCAATCCTACAACCTGCCAAATATAAATCTCGCAGAGTACGCATCCATCTTTGGAAAGTCCAAATCCGAGTGTTATTGCAGTGATTGTGAGAACAGATGCAGACTCCCCAAAATCCTAAGGGTAAAGTCTTCACCTGAAAAGAGGGTGCTTAAGAGTTTATTTTTCAGAAGAGAAATGAAGTTGCTTTAAACAAATTGCCAACAATGGTGAAGGTTATTAGCTACACTGTTGGCGTTTAGGGGATCCTTCATCAATCTCATTTATTGTTCTTTTGGTTTATTTGTTTTGTATTATTTTATGAAAGGAAATGTTTTTAACAGAATCCTCTTAAACAGGATGAAGGATGACATCGACGCTTAACTTCAAGCTAGCTTTCGCAAGGATCGATCCTGCACAGATCAGATCGCAACACTGTGCATCATCATAGAGCAATTATTAGAGTAGAACTCTATTTATTGCTCTACGACAGCGTGTCTCAATCCCATTCATCGTGGACCCCTGCTCTGCATAGAGTCGGTATTTCCTGCACCGCTGCACGCTGATCCTACATTGCTAATTAGCTAATCAGTAGCATCAGCTGTGGGGAAACTCAAATCTGCGCAGAGAGGTGGTCCACAAGGACTGGGATTGAGGAACGCTGCTCTACGATGATGCGCAGTGTTGCGATCTGATCTGTGCGACACTGGGCATCATCGTAGAGCAATCAGTAAAGTGGAACTCATCCCTGTATGTCAGCATTGTTGACTATGAGAAAGCTTTTGACAATGTGGACAGAAAGACTCTCTGGAAGCTTCTCCGACATCATGGTGTGCCTGCCAAAATCGTTGCCATCTCCAGGAACTCATCTGAGACACTGACAGGGAAAATTATCCATGGAAGGCAGTTTACAGAGTCATTCCAAGTGAGGACTGGTGTCAGACAACGCTGCCTACTCTCAATGTTTCTCTTCCTACTGGCAATTGACTGGATTATGAAAACTGCCTCGGCACAGAGAAAGCACAGGATTCAGTGGACACCTTGTACACAACTGGATGACTTGGGTTTTGCTGATAATCTGGCACTGCTGTCACACACCCAACATCAGATGCAGGAACAGACTAATAACGTAACAGCCACCTCTGTATAAGTGGGGCTTTGCATCCACAAAAGCAAGAGCAAGATCCTCAAGACAAATACAGCCAACACCAATCCAATCACATTAGACAGTGAGGCATTGGAAGAGGTGGAAGCCTTTACCTACCTGGGCAGTGTCATTGACAAGCAGACTGTCCCTGAAACAGAGTCTGCTAAATACTGTAAATATAAATGTAATTGAAAGGTTACCAGTTCAAGTCCTGGACCAGTAAAATACCACTGAAGTACTCATGAGCAAGGTACCATCCCCAAGCACTGCTCTCCAGGCTGCCCACTGCTCCTTCACGAATGGGCAAGCTGTGTAGCAAGCTCAGAGGAGCTGTGCTTCCTGGTAGCGTAGTGAAGTGAAAACCTACCCAGCTCTTGACATCAAACTCAAACACTCTGTAACAGACGAGACAAAAGTTAGGGAAACAGTGACTGGATGACAAGCTCCAGGTTGAGCTTGCTTAAATAATAGAAAGCCAAGATGATAGAAATCAAACCCAACGTATGCACAAGACGCAAAGATTGCCGGTTCGAGTCCTGGACCAAGGTATCGTCCCCAAGCACTGCTGCTCATGTCAGCTGCCCAGATGGGTCAAATGCAGAGGTCGCATTTGGTTGTGGTGCACTGTGTGCTGTGTTGTGGTGTGTTCACAATGACAAATCATCACTCACATTCACTTCTCACTTTCACTTTTGCCAGCGCCTCACTTTGTTGAGTTTCCGTTGGCCAACACTTTTGACGGTTCTTGTATTTTTCATCCTTGCACCATTGAGAGTTTGTGCAGGTTTACAAATTCCAACTCAGCATCTGTTTAACATGATGGAACAAGTCTGATTAGTGGCGTCTCCTCCTCACCACAGACAGAAATAAAAATGGATCTGCTGCTAACATTCTGGACTCCTTCACCCGACAAGTTTTGTAGAGCCCAAGCCAGATTCAAGATTCACATATATAGTTATACACTACAACATGTACTGAAATGTACATGGTCATTCATAAAACTGGGTACAAATTAAAACTAACAGCAGATTAAGTTCAAAGCTGAATTGTAAGCCTTGCAGCTTGAGGATAAAACCTCCTACTGAGTCTCTGTGTTTTGGCCATTTTGGTAAAAACAGAGGCACAACAGCTCATAAGCTACATCAATTTTTCTCTTTTAACACGACAAGTCTGATGTTCGGCTGAGTCAGACACACCCAAATCAAGTATTTTCCTCCTACATTCTCTATAAAGCTCCAAAAGCATGAGGCATGCAGGAAAATTTGATTTGCACAAACTTTAACATAACAGATCATAGGCAAGTGGTTATGATGTTTTAGCTCATCTGCAACATTAACCTTTAAGCATGTTAGTGTATTTGTATTATTTTTCCCAAAATCGTTGGACAAATGCATACCCTCAGCTCCCCTTCCCTCAATTAGGCAAAGGCTGTTTTTGGAGTTTCATAGTATTTCATAGGGTCTGACAAGACCACTACAATGTTCTGTCATACCATTCCTAAAGTACAAGCTGCTTTTATGACTCTTCAAAAACAGAAAGTGTAGAAATACCTCTGCTATTTGCTGGTGTGCAGTGAAAAGTAAAACCTAGTAAAAGTTATTTTTGAATTGAGCCCAAAAGTTCTCGATTAGGTGCAACTTAACATTTGGTTTGCAATTGACAATGGCTATGTGTCAATGTTACAAACATGTGAGCAAACAAACTCACCGACTAGTCCAACACTCTGACCAGATAGATATTTATCTGCAGGTGAGCTGCTGCCAATGACAGTGCAGGAAACAAATCAAACTGCAGCCAATGAGAGCACAGGAAATGAGTCAATCTGTAGTAGTGAGAGTGCAGGAAACGAGACGAGCTGCATTCAATGAGAGCACAGGAAATGAGTTGAGCTGCAGCCAATGAGCGTACAGGAAGCAAGTCAAGCTGCAGTCAATAAGAGTGCCGTACAAAAGTTGAGCTGCAGCCAATAAGAGCACAGGAAACATAGTGTACATTAGCTAACATAGTGTACATTAGCAACTAATATAGTGTACATTAGCAACTAGCATACTGTACATTAGCAACTAACACAGTGTACATTAGCAACTATCATAGTGTACATTAGCAACTAGCATAGTGTACATTAGCGACTAATATAGTGTAAATTAGCAACTAACATAGTGTACATTAGCAACTAGCATACTGTACATTAGCAACTAACACAGTGTGCATTGGCAACTATCATAGTGTACATTAGCAACTAATATAGTGTACATTAGCGACTAATATAGTGTAAATTAGCAACTAACATAGTGTACATTAGCAACTAGCATAGTGTACATTAGCTAACATAGTGTACATTAGCAACTAACATAGTGTATGTTAGCAACTAGCATAGTGTACATTAGCAACTAACATAGTGTACATTAGCGACTAATATAGTGTAAATTAGCAACTAACATAGTGTACATTAGCGACTAATATAGTGTAAATTAGCAACTAGCATAGTGTACATTAGCAACTAGCATAGTGTACATTAGCAACTAACATAGTGTACATTAGCGACTAATATAGTGTAAATTAGCAACTAGCATAGTGTACATTAGCAACAGCATAGTGTACATTAGCTAACATAGTGTACATTAGCAACTAACATAGTGTACGTTAGCAACTAGCATTGTGTACATTAGCAACTAACACAGTGTACGTTAGCTGTACTAAGCTGTACTGTTTTTGTTTAACATCAGAAAGTCATCTCAGCCCATGCCTGCCCTCGACTGCAACGCCTCAATAAGCAGACACTTTGTCTCCAAGTCTTTTAAGCGTGAGGAATGGTTTTAATTCCTCCTTTGTACTTTCTCTCGCTTTGTCTCTTTACCCTTTGAGGTTAAAAAAATGCTTTTAAAACTTTTGAAGTGTTTGCTTTCTCTGCCCGAGATAGGGTGCTGAAGAAGTGAGCAGATCTCTTCTGCAGCAGGAGAGGAGGATCTGAGGCGTTATGTGCGATTTCGGCTAGACTGATGGCTCTGAGGAGCGGTGAGGGAGATCGCAGCTCATCTGTCAACCTCGCTCTCCCCTGACAGTGTGAGAAGAAAGTGGGAGGCCTGTACCATTCCACTCCGATAAAGCAAATATCAGAAATGTGGCTGTTAGTCAACTCTCTCTTTTAAGAAAAGTTTTGCCATGCGCCATATATTTTATGCTAGATTAAAATCACAAGAAGACGTATGCATTTCCTACTTCCTTCACCACATTGTAGGGAATAAAGAACGTGTAATCCGGTAACATATATAAAAATCCACTCGAGTTGCGTGGCCGATGCTTAAATCACGCCGGTTGCGTTAGCATCATAAAACGCAGCGTCTGTGAGGCGTAATTACTGTATTATGAATGTAAAAATTAATCACTGAAGGAACTACATGTTCGCTAGGGAGGATTAATTCTGTCCCAGTTATGCCAAAGGGCTAAAGGCGTTATTCATAAGCCTCATCTCTTTTTTCTCCTTTAACACACCGAGACTGATGTTTTGGCTGAGCCAGAAGCTGCCCCGAATCAAGGATTTTCCTCCAATTCGCCGTTCTCTCTAAAGCTCCGACTCGGATCCAGATGTCAGCAGCGTAAGACATGCAGGAAAATTTGATCTTGCGCAAACGACTGGCTTCTCAAAGGCGGAGAAAATCTGAGCTTTAACGTAACAGATAGTATTTGTCTCAGAGGCGGTACCTTGCTCATGAGTATCAATGTGGTACCTTTAAGAGACGGGGTCAAGACCACCTAAACCTAGACTGAGGCCTGACCGAGACCAGAGTGTGTCAAGCCTGAGACAGGACCAAGACTCTGAAGGGGCGAGTTTGAGTCGAGACGAGACCGGACCAATGCACGTTTTACACCACATGACAAATAAACGGAAGATGCAAAGCCTAAGCTACATTAAACATGTTTATTCAATATTTCTCTCTTACATATCTACAATAAGGAAATCATGTCTCTTTAAGCGGTAATCGATTTGGTACCCATCTAGATAGAGAATAAAATTATAGCAAACAATTAATTTTCTATATTTATTTTTTCCCTATTGATTACTCTCTTACATTATAAAACGGGAAAAATATTTTCTGATTAATTGAAAATAAAGAAACACTAAAGTTCTGGGTAATTTTGAGCTGATTTCGACTCACTTTGGCCTATAAAATGAACTGCTTTTGGCCTTTCTGGAAGTGAACTACGTTTTTGTGCATGATGGCGTTCCATACTAATGCGTGTGTTTACGTCTCAATCAATGTAATTAAGGCATTGTAATGCTGTTGCTTCAGTTTTTGTGCACGGAATCACTCAGAAATAATTTTACATACAGAGTAATGAATGTAATGTTAATATAATATAAAGTTCTTTATATTATAATAATATGAAGTCTTGTGATTCTGACGGTATGTGTGTGCTTTCTGAAAGTTAAAGGGATTCTGATGCTAACACTAATTAATAAACAATGCAAAATGCCTGCGTCGGTCTTAAAGAGTTAATAGTAATATTCTCAGAGTTGTGGTCTCGGCTGGTTTCCAAATAAAATGCAGACTCCTCTTTGTCCGAGTCCTTGACAAGACCGAGTACAAATACGGCCAATTCTGAGACAATATGCGAAGAATGATGCAAAAATATGCATCTTGTAAATAGAGAATAATATTGGCATTTTTTAAGCACTGCAATATTAATATTTGTAAAAAAAAAATAATGAGGTTATGACAGCACCACTTTCCAACACTTCTCCAGTCTGCGCTTTATTTGTTTCTGGGTGCTGGTGCCAAGGAAACCACAAGTGTGTGAATGAAATGATTGCAGTGTGATTTATGGCAGCTTCATATCCGACTCTGATCTCCGCACTTGTTTTCAGATATTTGTGGCAATGAAAGCAGACGTCTGCATGCGGAATTTAGCAAATCGGCAGTGCTGTGTAACCAGAGATTTTTGGAGGTCTGTTTAAAGAAAAATAAAAAAGATGATAACTTGCAGACACTCAGACCTACCGATATGATGGATATACACTCAACAGACACAATGAATAATGTAGCATCTTCATAACTGCAATTTGTTTACATATGCGTTATCAACTTGATCGATATGTTTTGTTGCTATACAACATGTTGACTTACATTGGACTCTCTCTCGACCACCATAGTCTCTACACTAAAGCCACCGCTACTGAGATCTGCTCCAAACGCCACAGCATCAAAGTGCACAGTGTTCTATTTGCGATACACTCACTGAACTTTACAGTGAAATTTAATATGCTATATATTCACCAAGCTGCCAGAGGGGGAAAATAACGTCTTTTTTTTTTTTTTTTTTTTAAACGTTGGGCATGAAGGATGCTTAAGTGAAACCATGTCACTCTCTCGCATGCCACGAGTCGGAGAATGACATGCCTCTGTGGCCAGCAAAAAGGCCTCTGTCTCCTCCACTTCTAACGTTCAGTCAGTGAAATATGAAGAACATTAGCACGCTCAAAGGGGAATTAAAGGGCTTTACTTTGTTTATTATGAAGGCTGAAAGAAGGACTGAGCTCCGTGGAATGTCACAGCGATTTATTACAGTCAGATGTGGCTAAAATAAGTGGATAAATTGGTTCATAGTGTTCTTAAACATAACTACTGTAAAGCGACACAAGGTTGAGAAACTGAGACAAAGGAAGAAAGAAAAAGAAGGAAAGACGATGGACAGACAAAAATAAATTAAGAAAAAGAAGAAAAACAAAGAAAGAAAGAAAGAAAAAGAAGGAAAAATATAAAAAGAAAAAGAGAAGTAGAAAAGAAAGAGAGAAAAATAGAAAAAGAAAGAGAGCGAGAGAAAAATATAAAAAAGAAAAATAGAAAAGAAAGAAAAATATAAAAAGAAAGAAGAAAAGAGAGAAAAATAGAAAAAAGAGAAAGAAAAAATAGAACAAGAAAGACAAAAAGCAGGCAAACAGAAAAACGAAAAACACACAGAGAGGGAAAAGACAGAAAAACAATAAAAGAAATGAAAGAAAGAGAAGGAAGACAGTCCACTGCTGAGATCTGCTGAACGAGGTCCACTCTCTTGGTTATTTGATGTACAACATTACAGAACCTCACTCCCAGTCTTATTTTCTCTCCTCGTCCTCCTCCGTCTCCATGGCGTTGTGTGCATGTTTAAATCATTCTTCACAATGTGAATACGAAGACAAATTACCCAGCATCCCTATCTGCTGGAGCTGGGCCGGCGTGCCGCGAGCTGATTGGTTGCCTGCGGACCGGTCTGCGTGTGTGACGGATTCCCGCAGTGGCTCGACGTCCCATTCGGCTGCTTGTCGGAGTGTAAAAGGAGAGTGTGTTCATTAATATAGAAAAGAGGAGAGAAAAATAAAGGAAGGAAGAAGATGGACAGACAGAAAAGCAGGAAGAAAGACAGAAGAATGGTTCTGAAGAGAGTGCTCTGGCGTTCGGTACATGTTCTCTGGTTTTAAACTGGTGTGACAACAGGAAGACGGATGAAAATGCAGGACACGGCACAGACATAAAGAAAAAACAGAGATTACAGAGAGACTTCAGCACACTCGTTCTTCACCTCCATCACTCTCTCTGATGATCATTACTACTGTGATGGGACACAAGATCAAGAGAGAGAGAAAGAGAGAGAGAGAGAGAGAGTGAGAGAAAGAAAGAAAGAAAGAAAGAAAGAAAGAAAGAAAGAAAGAGAAGGAAAATAGAAAAAGAAGGGAAAGAAAGAAGTTGGACAGACAAAAAGAGAGACAGAAAAAGAAAAAAAATGAGAGAAAGAAAGAAGGATATGGACAGAAGTAAATAAACAAAGATGGACAGACAAAAATAATGAAAAAAGAGAAGGAAAATAGAAAAAGTAAAGAAAGAAGATGGAGACACGAAAAGAAAGAAAGAAAAAGAAAGAAAGGGAAAATAGAAAAATAAAGAAAAACAGAACATTGACAGAAATTTTAAAAAGAAGGAAGGAAAGAGAAGGAAAAATAGAAAAGAAGGGAAAGAAAGAAGTTGGACAGACAAAAAGAAAGACAAAAATAAAAAAAGAAAAAATGAGAGAAAGAAAGAAGGATATGGACAGAAATAAATAAAGACAGACAAAAAGAAAGAGAAACAAAGGGAAAGAAAGAACCAAGATGGAAGAATGAAAGAAGGAAGGAAGGAAAGAGAGGGGAAAAATAGAAAAAAAGTTAAAAAAGAGATATAAAGACACCCTGCAGTCTGGAGGTTTCTCAGCGTGTTGTCTCGGTATCTGTGTCCTCTGTTCCGAGCACAACGTGACAGAATGAAACAGTAACACACTCATTATTACTCTTTATCCATTTCACATTGAAAAAGGCACCGAAGCTGTAAAGGTACCACTGAGGTACTCACAAGCAAGGTACCGTACCCAAGCACTACTGCCCAGGTGCCGCCCATGTCAGCTGCCCATTGCTCCTTCACGGATGGGTCAAATGCAGAGATCACATTAGCTTGTGTTGCACTGTGTGCTGTGCTGTGGTGTGTTCACAATGACAAATGATCACTCACGTAGGTCATGTCATTTATAACAGTTACTGAGACAACGCAGGGAAGCAGGTGCCACATTGTAAACTCTACTGGTTAAAAACGGCTGACGTGTCATCATTAATCTCTCAACAAGCGAACACGCCCTCGTGAATCCCAGCATTGTAAATATAATAAAGAGGAAGAGGAAAAACACAACAAAGGCGTCTTGATATTAACACCATCATCAGTTGTGTCAGTCGCGGCTCTGAAGTCGGGCCAAAAAGCCAGCCCTAGAAAATGTTCCACGTCGGCTGGCGGTCGCAGATAAGCGAGTGATATTTCACACTCGCGCACTAATCACATTGGAGAGTATTAACTATGATGTTTTTCTTCAGCAAAAAAAGGAAGACCACAGCTTCGGACTCAGCCTCCACATCTCCTGAACTCAGCTCAACTCAGCTCGACTGAAGTGAACCCTAGGGCTGGCCGATATGACGATTAATAGAACGTTTCACCTCGATTACGATTAACGCGCCATAGTTCACTGACAAGGTTTGGTCTGTAAATATGCTCAACTACTACACTGCAAAAAATGCCTTTTTAAAAATAAGAAAAAATTTACTATTTTTGGGAAAAAATACTTATTTCAAGCAAAATTATCTGCCAGTGCAGCAAGAAAATTGCACTTGCTAAGATTTCTTAAAACAAGAAAAAAAATACTCAAAGACTAAGCATACACAACTTAAATTAAGCAGAATATACTAGTTTTTTTCCTTCCAATTCTCTTGAAACAAGTAAAAATGTACTTACAGTCTACCTGTTAACACAACTCCTTCACCAATGTAGGTTGTTTTAAGAAAAAACTGCTCAAAATTAGTTGTATTACCTAGGTAGGATAACTCAAGATAAATATTCTTGAAACAAGTCAAATAATCTAAACAATATTCAGTCTTACCAAGAAAATAAATCCAAAAAATGGTGTAACAGGATTAAAATGCTGAATTCAAGTCAATTACACTTTTTATTTTTTGTAGTGTAAAGCTGGTATATTTCTGTAATGAAAGGAAGCATGTCTTTGTGATTTTAAAGTTAAAGACGGAAACACACACAGATGTGCACGGGTTTACAGACTGTACCGTATTGTCATTCCAAACTGCTGCTGATCATACATTTAATGCCAGATCGAAACTAAAGTTCTCTTCTCCTGACTCATGCTACAATATATACACAATTTCTGCACTGCTGCTACATATTATTTGCACAACTGTTAAACATTGCTGTACATTTCACGGATCACATTTTCTCACTGACTGTATCTGCAAAAATTACTTAAAGTATTGCACAGACTCTAGTTCTCCACTGCTGTTACAATATCTGCACTTAATAGATCCAACTTGAATGTTAGTGAGACTTTATAAGAGATGCTGTTTTATTTCATAGACTGTCTGTATAGGATTTTTCATATTGAAACTGATACTGACCTCATACACATTCTGTGTAAAAGTGAAAGTGAGTGAGTATTTGTCATTGTGAACACACCACAGCACAGCGCACAGTGCACCACAACCAAATGTGACCCCTACATACACTGCAAAAAATGAAATCTCAACAAGCCAGAAAATCTTAAAAAGAAAAAATAGATCTTGTTTTTTTATTTTAAGAATAACTGACTTGACTAAACTTGTATGTGAAAGAGAAATAATCAAATTTTAAGAAACGTTGGCTACAGTTATCTTATTAAGAAAAATTAGCTGATTATAAAAACTTCTTAAAATGAAATAAATTTAATTAAGAGAACGTACAGATTCTCATGCTCTCCACAATGAGTTAAAAGATTCATGACAACTTTGCTTATTTTAAGTATATTAAAGCTAAAAACATTGGAAAAAGGGGAAAAGGGGATTTTTTTTTGTTTTAGGAGATCTTTACAAGATAAATTTTCTCACTATATTGGCAGATACTTTTGCTTGATTCTGGAACCTTTTTTCTTATTATCCTTTTCTTTTTCTTATTTTCTGACACTGATTTTTTGCAGTGCATGACCCTTCTGTGAAGGAGTTGTGGGCAGGCAACAAGGGCAGCAACCTTCTGATCACAGGGCGAACACCCTGTTACTCTACCAACTACCCCAGCTCCAAGACCACAACTGTACCGCATCCTAATGGTCGCTCTTTCAACTTCTTGTTTAAAGTGTATATTTTAGAAAGGAAATAAAGGGAAAGAAAGAAAGAAGAAGAAGAAGAAGAAAGAAAGAAAGAAAGAAAGAAAGAAAGAAAGAAAGAAAGAAAGAAAAAGAGAATGAAAGAAAGGAAAAGAAAGAGAGAAAGAAATAAGAAAGGAAGAAACAATGGGAAAAAAGAAAGAAAACGTAAATGAAAAAAAAGAAAGAAAGAAAGAAAGAAAGTCATTTTGCACACAGTGTATATTTTCCCAGAAGCTGAAAGTCCAGTGGCTATCAACTCACATTCAAAGACACCCTGAGAAACTCACAACCATCAACACACACACACACAAACACACACACACACACTCTCACACACACACACAAACACACACAGTCTTGTATTACTATCTTTGTGAGGTCCTTCCATAGACTCCCATAATGACTAAAGTACATAATTTTACACCTGCACCTAATCCTAACCCTAACCTTAACCTCAGTAACCAAAAGCACATCTTTTACCTCTTTTAGTTTCTCAAATAAAACAAGCACATTTTCTATAAAGTCAGTTCACCTCATGGGGACCTTTCAAATGTCCCCACAAAGTCCAAAAAATGGATAAAAGTGATTTTAGGGGACAAAAGGTCCCCACAATGCGATAAATACATGAACACACACACACACACACACACATATACACTCACACTCTCTCACACACCCGTGAAACTTTAGAGTAACCAATCAACTGTGCTTTTGACAGTCACATGCCTGAACCGGGGATCAAACCCAGGACCCTGCTGTGAGGCTACAGCTCTGACCGCTGCGCCACCATACCACCAGTTAGCTACTATTTCTCTGTAACAACAGTTTGACTGTAGCTTCCCCAACACTTCTGAAAATAACAGCCTAATTCCTGAGAAAGGCGTGCAAACACAGGATGGAGAGGAGGAAGTGGAGAAGGGAGTGGAGGAAGAGGAGGAGGAGGAGGAAGGCCGCTACATACCTGCGATCTGGAATTCTTCAGGATCTGCCAGAACTCTCTCCTCATCATTTAGGATTAAGCATCATTTCTGTAGCCAGGAGTCCAAGATGCATCTGGAAAAGTGAGCTCATGGTTCTGTATTAATCACACTTATCTGGAATATCTCCAGTCCCAGAGCTCACCTGCAGCTTCACAAAACTCAGATGCAGTGCCAAAAAAATGTGGAAATTGGAATCCAGCTGATATAGAGTTTTTAAGAGCAATAGCAATCTCAATAAGTGAGTAAAGGTGTAACGATATATCAGTCTACATTGACATATTGATTAAATGATTGATGAGTTCATAGCATCAATCCAAAATAAAATCCTCAAGCAGACATCATACCACGATATCACGATGTCACTTCATAATATAACAGGACATCTATTTTTAACAGTGATTTTTCATTTCGTGTCTGATTGAGCTAAAATGTGACGTTTTGTCATTTTGATAAAAGTGTTCACTAAATTTGTGTAGCGCCTTTTGTATGGGCATGTGCGTTAGTAACTTGATAAATATGTCTTGTAGTAACAGCATGCTAATATATATATTTCCTGGTCCACCCTGTTTCTAAGAGCTGGTGCCGGCCCTGGTACACAGCAATCACACATTTTCTCTAGAAAATCTTTGCTAGTTTCCACTTTGATCCTTTTTTGCAAAGTGTAAAACAATGCAACTCGTTTCCATCTCATTCCAAGTCTGAATTTAGCAGATTTCACCCTCCCCTTCAGCTTGATGTCCCCGAGGCGGAATGATAAATAAATGAACTGGTCTTGAACTTTTGAGTCACTGTGTTTTCTCTCGGTATGAGGTGTAAGAGAATCACTTCATTAAGATTCCTCTTGGCCCCGAAGCACCGATCTCCTGCGGCTCTTCAGCCTAGCGCCGTTGTCATGGAGCTTATCGCTGTTTTCACGTCTGCGTTGTGTTTATTGTCGTTTCTCGCTCGTCTGCGTTGCTGTCGTTAGCTATCTTACGCCAACAAAGGCCTGAGGGGAATCGTCTCCATTAGCTTAGCTTCATGTCCTTCAAAAACGGGCTCGCACATATGCAGTGAAAAATACTTGTGGTCATCTTATGTTGTAAATAAATTATTTGATTATGTTTAATAAGCTATGTGTAAGATTGACTATATATACATTTTACATTTTTAAATACATGTTTTAGATTTTGCAAAATTATACATTATTTAATATAGCATGGAACTTTAAGTTTTAAAAAAGCTAAAATGTATTTAATATAAAGGCAAATTTAAGAGCACTTAAATATAATATTCAAATGTTAATTATTAATAAATACACACACACAATAATAATAACTCGTAATTTCAACATTAGCACTGCAGTAGTAGTAGTAGTAGAAGAAGTCATTTAAATTATATTATTATTATTATTACGATACATATTATTATTACATGGCTATTATTATTATTAGGCAAGGCAAGGCAAGGCAAGGCAATTATTTATATAGCACATTTTCCCATATGTCAGAGGTAATTCAAAGTGCTTTTTATAAAGGAAGTAGAATAATCATAAAACACATAAAAACAATAATCATAAAAACAATAATCATAAAAACAATGCAAAATGATTTAAAAATGATTTTAAAAAATTGATTTTAAAAATAAAAAGTTCATATTAAAGTTAAAAACAGAATGTAATCTTTGTTTTTATTTATTATACATACATATTATTATATACATATTATTATTTAAATGCTATATATGTAAAAACAGTACAATAAATGTCTCACGTACAGTATATTACAACACAACATTAAAATTATATTGCTTTTATTTTTTTTGATTATATGTTCCAATTTTAAGCACGATTTATTATAGGTTCCTAAATAATTTCCATTTCAAATTCCAGTGAATTTTTCAAAACTCTAACACTTAAACTAAAACTAAAATTTTTTGTACAAATAATGACATGCTTATTTAAAAAAAAAAAAAAAAAAAAAAGATTTAAAAATCCAGCTTTTAACATATCCTGCTTGCCACTATATGGTATAATGGGTTATGACATGATAAACAGTGTATCAGCAGCGGGCGCTTGGGTTTCCAGAAGGCTCCTCTACCACTCTTACACACATCAATTCCCAGATGAGTTCAGCACATGTATTTATCTAGCAACGCTTCAATTTGCACTGCAATGTCACCTGCAAGATTCAACTCATTCAACAATCCTTTTTCCGTATTTATCCGGACCTGGAAACTCCTCAAATCAAATTCCATACTTGTCCACACTGTGTTGGAACCCTGTTATTAGGATTTATGTGAGTCAATTTATCAAACGTCAGCAGTATTTAGCAAAAACTGAGCTTTCTGGTAGAAAGAGAAATGCAGTGATTACACGTGGTCAGGTAAAAACAGCAATCACCAGCCCCGACCTTGACTCAGACCCATATATCGGCTCTAAACTTTATTTCCTCTGTTCATACCGGTAGCTACGGTTAACACTCTCCATCATCTGCGTGAATGTTTATACGACGAGGCGCTTACTCGGAACCCACTGTTGCAGCTATATGTCATAAAACCAGGAGCACGACTTCATAAGCACCAACTTGTGATTTTGATTGTAGTCAGCAACTTTTACGCGTGCTGAAGGTATGAAGGTGTTAACAAGGTAAGAACTGATGAGGTTTCAAATAAAATAAAGAAATGTAGTAATTTATAAAATAATAGAAACAAATATATAATTCAATAAAATTATTATTATTATTGTTATTATTACTATTGTTATTATTATTACTGAAGTTAATTTGTTAATTTGTTAATTTAATATTTAGATTTATACAGATTTATTGCTGACCATGGAACCCAGGATGAGACCTGTTTGTTGTTTCTACTTCCTGGGTTCACTTCTGTGGTGTGTCTGTGGTGTGTGGTGTGTGTGGTGCGGCTCCTTGTGTCTCCCTCGGGTTAGCCTTAGTTTCTGTGTTAGCTGTTCTCACTGGGGTTCTGTAGTTCAATTGCGGCCCTTCTGAGAAGTTACTATCTGTTTATATTAAACCCCATTTCCTGGTATGTTTGCACTGCGTTCTCATCGGTAGCGGCATCTGTGTAGAACACTCGCCGTTTATTAATAATGAGTTCATTGTGTCTCTGTCTCCTGCCTTGAGTTTGGGATTAAAAGGAATTCATATGACTCTTGGCCTTATTTAAGCCAGTTTAACCTGTGGTGCTTCTGAGTCTCCCTCCTCATATCTTGTGTGGTTGTTTGTGGCTAGTCAAGCTTGCAGGGATATCCTGACCTTTCCTGCTCTGCCCCTCCGCTTGGATCTTGGACCCTTCCTGTTCTCTCCCCTGTTTGACATTGTACCATTTGACTGGTTTGGTTTTGGTTCTGCTTCTTGGATTACCCTTGTCTCATCACCCTCACGCCCCTCTCTTGTGTTTTCTCCCTAGGCTCGTGACTCCCAGTGTGCTTTCCTGGCTGGCCAGACTGGGCGCTTGGAGGCTGGCAGAGTCTGGCCTTTGTTAGCTCGCCTCCCTAGCTCCCCAAGCGTGAGGACTCCACTTGTCTCAAGCTTACTCGGGAGTTCTCCACATTTCAACGGCGACTGGGAGCATGGAGGCCTCACCTTTCTTTTGGTACTTTGTTCTTGGTTTTTTTGTGTGTTTTTGGACTTGTTTTTCCCCTTTGTGTTTACCTGCCCTTCAATAAACACTGTCACTTAGCCTGCAACAGTGTCCTCGTTCCCTTCCCTCATCCTCACCGCAACCACACCCATGATGAGCCCAGACTGATTAAGATTTATGTGAATAGTTAAAGTTAATTGTTTCTTAAAAATTACAATTTACTATGCGTTTTCTATTAATTATTTGTTATATAAAATCACATGTGTATATAATAGTTACATAGGAAAGAGGTTGAATAGCTAAAATCTAAAAACTGAGTTTTCTGAATTAGTCTAAAAATATAAAGTACTATTAAATGTGAGTAAATAAATGTAGTGAATGTATATTGCAACTGCACAGATTTAAATGTTTTGATTTATTTCAATGTTTGACGATGGTACAGGTGTATTAATATTAAACCCAATTAGATATTAAAGTATAGTAAATATTAAAGATCCAATTTTAAATTAATCCTCGTGTTCCTTACATTTGAATAACTCCAATTCTCTCCTCTCTCTGAGAAGTTCACTAATTAGGTTGAAACTGTTAGCGCTTCGTGATCCACCATGTTTTCTTGCAAATGCTAGTGTAGGAATCACAATGAAGAAGTCTAGCGGTGGAGTGTTGTGTTGAACATGTTTGGCTGTATGGATGGTCTGTTAGCAGCAGCCATGTTGATTATTTTCACGTGAGGTAAACTCTTCACCCCAGTTCCGGAGTGGGACGTGGGCAGCAGCATCTCATTTGCATTTAGAATACTAATGAGAAACAGTTCTGATCTAAGAACTTAGCCAAAGAGGAAAAAGGCAGGTAAATGCTTCAATCTGAGAGGGGTATTTACAGCGTAATCACGCCAGAGACATGCTTAGTGAGCTCATAGACCTATTTTAACTTGACAAAAAATGTATAATATGTGACCTTTAATATGTGAGTTGCTTTACAGTTCCATAATTCAGTTTGATAGAAATTTGTCATAAAATTGAAATTAATTTATTTTAATTTATAAATGTATTTTTTCAGTGTGGTGACTTTTCCAGTTTAGCCAAAAAGACCAGACATATTCAAATGTTACTCAGTGGAACACGTCTCACCCTAAATATGACTCGTTAACCGTTCCTAATATCACAGAATGAACTTCTCACTGCCTTTTCTAATGACAGTTAAAGTGTTAACACTCTCCATCATCTGCAGAATGTTTATACCCATTTGCGTTGCAGCCACTGGGGAACCACGGCGCAAGTAAGCTGGCAAGCGGGAAAGTAAATGACTTCATATACGCGCCTTGCCTCATGCTCTTTTGATTGCAGTCAGCACTGATGCTGTACTTAAAGTTAAAAAAGGAAGGTAAGTACGGTGTAGGAAATTTCTGGGCTGGATGGAAACAATTTGCTAAGTTTATAAGTGGAGGCTGATTTTTATCCACACTCATTTTCCACTGTCAATCCTCGGCTTCCTCTCATGACATGGCAGCTGTATGATTACTGCAATCACGACGGTCAGTAATTTGTCACCAAAGAAAAAAAGGTGCATTAACTGGTCTGCATTAGACTGAGTCGGAATGAGATAAACCAAGAAACAACGCGAAAAGAGCAAAATATTAACGGTTCTTGCAGATATCGGAACAAATGTTTAAATTAGTGATTATTTGTCATTATGAACACAGCACACAGTGCACCAAATGTGAGCTCTGCATTCGACCCATCCAGTTTTTACAGAAAGGGCCCAGGTAAAGCAGTGCTTGGGAATGCTACTATGCTGATGTGTACCCCTGCGGTACCTTTATCTGTCTGGGGACTTAAACCAACGAATTCTTCACACTACCAACAAACTGGTGAGGTGAGGCCGCCACCACCATTATATCAGCGCAGGTGGCACGGTAGGGTGTTTCTGGTTCTGCGGACTGCAGGTCGCAGGTTCGAATCCAGCGCCGGTAAAGTTACCACTGAGGTACTCATGAGCAAGGTACCGTCCCCTAAGCACTGCTCCCTGGGCACCTTCATGCCCACTGCTCCTTCACAGATAGGTCATATTTCGTTGTAGCACTCTGTGCTGTGGTGTGTGTATTCCACAATGACAAATACCAAATCACTCACTTTCACTAATGTCTGCTCATCACACAAAAAGCCCTACAATATGACTTTGATTCCATTCAGTTCTGGAGTCAGAGATTGATATGTAACATATGAAGCATATGCTGATTTAACACAATCACACTCTTCATGAAATCGATAAAAAGCAAATTAAATACTATTTGACGTTATTCCTTGAACTCAACCAGACATTTAAATGGAAAAGCACTCTTCTCTTTAATATAGTGTGGCGTATACAATGATATGCCTTGTATTAATGCTATGGGCTCACTGATCATTTAATCATTGTATCAATGTAGATTGATGTATCGTTCCATCCCTTTACATCCGAAACTGGGATTCTAGTTAATAGCACAACAAGAAAATTGCAATCAAATTACTCATTTTTGTTCTTAGTCCATATATACTGTGTTCACAATTTTAATGCAAGTGAGGTTTTCTGACCATATGACTATTTTGGTGCGTATTTTCCCACTCAAAGCTTTATAAACCTATTGGATTTAGCATCTCAGCTGAGGTGGCTTTGTGTTATTAAAGTTAGGATGTTAGCCAAAATGAGAATACTCTGTCAAGGTCTGCATAATTAATATACGACTTCTTTACCGTAGGCAGAAATGGGCCAAAAAAGAGATTTAACTGACAATGAAAAGTCAACAATTGTAAAATGCTTCTCAGAGGGAGGCACTCTTGAAATAGCTAAGCTACTAAGCCATGAAAAAAGTCAGTAGAGTAATAAAAAACACAGGTGGAGAAGAAAGATGCAAATTAACTGCAAAAGACTTGAGAAGAATTAAATGTATGCTAATGTAGAACCTTTTTCAGCACTACAATATTTTACACCGTAGCACAGCAAAAGGCATAGAAGTACTACAGGAGTTCATAGTTAGACTTAAAACATGCACAGAAATAATGATGTGTCAAAAGCCTCCCTAGCATAATAATTGTGCATATATATATATATATATATATATATATATATATATATATATATATATATATATATATATATATATATATATATATATATATTTCATACATATTATATATACATATATATATTCCAATATAGAGTGGCCTCTCTCATAAATATTAGCATTAAAGTGTTCTACACTCCTTCCATCTGCAGACGCTAAGAGCATCAGGTCTCTATCCTCCAGGATGTTGATAGCTTCTTCCACAAGCCATCAGACTTAACTTACTCCCTGCCATCACACTTCACATTAATTCTGGATCAGAAACTGTTTTGCTTGCACCACTGCACTTTATCACTTACTATTACCACCGCCACTTTGATGCAGTCACAACTACTGTTATGATACTGCATTGCTGCCACTTATTTGCACAAACATTATACGCTGCTGTACAAATGTTTGCACATACACTGAGTATTGTACATAACAGCCAAATACAGGTCTAGTTATATATATAACCTTTCACCTCGCAAGGCACATCCATAATTTAAATGTCAGTTTGCACCTGCTTTAAATGTTTGCATATTTGCACATATACTGAACATTGTACTTGGAAATAGTCCGGATATAGTATATCTGTCTATTATAACTCTGCATCTTGCACATTCAGTGTAAATGTCAATTTCAACCTGTTAAGAATACTGCATCCTGACTTGACAAACATTTCTACCTCTGTGTTTATTTCTAGCCTCTAATATATATATATAAGAAATCCCTGTCTAGTTTAAAATGTATATTGTATATTGTCTGGTTTAAAAAAGCATATTGTTTAATGTATATTTTAGCATTTCTACTTTATTTATTGTCTATCCCATGTGCCTAGTCGCAGCCACTGCCTATTTTGTTCTCTCTCTGCCTCATTGTTCTTGTTTCTTTGCACTGGAAATAACTCTGGAGCCACGCTGCCTCAGTGGTTCTCTATGTGTATCTGTACAGTATATAGCAGAGATGACAATAAAGTTGACTTTGACTTTGACTTTGACTTTGAAGTGGTTATAAGAATTGTTTAGTAAAATCTGACATTGAGAAGATTGCAGGATTGGACCAGGTTTAGGCGTAAGACTACAAATGGAAAGGCTTTACAAAGCAGAAATAGGTGTGCAACTTCACTGAGCAGATAACAGATAAGATCACTACAAACGAGCATCATTTCTTTTCGGCAGAAAGAAAGAAAGAAGGAGGACCTGGGTCTAGACCAGATAGAGATGCAAATGAGGTTTTAAGAAAATGAATGCTATGTTTGACCTATGGAAAAGGCTGAATGATGTTGGCAGGCGGTACATCCTTCCCAAAAGCTGTACAATAAATGGAGCTCTCTCAACAACATCGAGAGGAAGCAGCCCCTCGTAAAGCTTTTTCAAACTTCATGTCTATAAAAAGAGAGAGGGAGAGGAGAAAGAACGAGAGAGAGATGGACGGAGAGAGAGAGGATTATTGAATGTGTTATCCACCAGACTACAGAGCATTATTGTCTATTAATAAGTTCCATGACAATGCAAAATGTTTAAATACAACAAAAATATTGTGTTTCAGGGAAACAAACTCTGTAATTTGGAAATGCAAGTCACTCCAGATAAGAGCATCAGCTAAATGTCATTAAATTAATGTAGTGTAACGTAAATCTAAATTCAGCTTTTACAAAGTGTGTATTGTAGCAAAATATACCAAATGTGCAAATAAATTATTACTTAATCATACAGCAGCAATATCAGTATTTTACAGGAATATTAATATTAATGGTGCAAATTAATATTATATTTTGACTTTTGGTGTAACAGTCTAGTGTCGTCAAAGTAAACTTTATTGTCATTCCTCGTTATATACTGTATATAGTGGCCAATAAAGTTATATCGCAGAGATGACGTGGGTTTCAGTTTTACCAGAAAAGTACCAGAACAAAGAACAACATACAAATAAGGCACATAGAATAAAAATATATACACTACCAGTCAAAAGTTTGGACACACCTTCCCGTTCAATGTTTTATTCTTTATTATCATGACTATTTCCATTGTAGATTCACTGAAGGCACTAAAGAAACGAACACATATGGAATTATGTAGTAAAACAAAATGTGTGAAATAACCTGAGAACATGTTTTATACTTAGATTCTTGAAAATAACCAGCCTTTTGCTTTTAATTACCGCTTTGTACACTCTTGGCATTCTCTCGATGAGTCATGAGGTGAAAGTCACTCTGAAATGGTTTTCAACAGTCTTGAAGGTAGTTCCCAGAGATGCTGACTGACTTGTTGTCCTTGCCTTTCACTTCATATGTCCATCTCATCCCAAAGCATCTCGAATAGCTAATAGGTGATCAGGAAGGTACATTCATATTCTTTTACACAATTCATTCCATAGTTTGGATGCTTAGTGAGAATCTACAATGCAAATAGTAACTTGAAATAAAGAAAAACAACAATGGGAAGGTAAAAATCCAAACTTTTAATTTGGTATGTAAATAGAATATAAATTTACACTTTTTAATATAATGCTAATAGGACGCTGCCCTCAATTCAAGAGGTTGTGGTTTGGGTCTCACCCAGCACTAGACCACCACAGTCCCCTGAGCAAGACTTTAACCTGTACCCATTACAGGAGAGTGTCCCTGGAATTAGAAAATGGAAGTTTGCCTCTGGGATAAATCTGTCACTGAGTCTTGGGGTAGGTTAGTTTGAGCCTCAACATACACTTTGTGACTGGCGCTGGACCTTCCTCCTGTATTGTACAGAACTAAAGCTAAAAAGTAGCATGCTCTAACAGAGAAACAAGTTATGGCTGTATCACTACAATGAGTTAGCTACTCCACAACATCATTTGCCAGAAAGAAACTAGTTTCAGGTCGTGTCTGCTGGTAATGTCCTCCATGACCAAGAATAATAACCATGTTGGGTTTATGACTTTGCAATTTAAAAGAGTTAAGTTACTGTCATTAGTGAAATAGTGCTTTGTTACGTGAAGGTTCTCTGCTGCGTTTCTGTGTTTGCAGCCAATATGATGCAGTGGAATAATATGCTTGCTGCATTGTGCATTTATAAAGGTTGGACCATGGTATATGAGTAAGAAAACTACGTACACGTATGTCGATGTTGATCAGACTTTGGGATCACTGCCTTCCGGCCCAATATATCTACGCCTCAAATCTCTCTGCACTTAGCCCAAATAGTGCTATGAACCGCAGGTCATGCCTGCTGTCACATGTAAGTTTTTGGTTTTTCAAGACAGTTGATTCATTTCACAAAGCTGAGCTATGCTCCAAGGCAACACTTGCTGAAGACGGTCAATTGCTGGTCACTGACATGGCATGCTATCGTCTGAAGAAGGATGCATTAATTCCAACCATTCGTCTCATTTATACACAACAAATTCATAAAGGTTAAGGGTCAGAGAGTCCAGATTACTGCTGTGTAGTTAATTTAAAAATGAAGTGGAGGAAACATAAACCTGCCCACTGTTTATAGAAACCGATATGAGGAACCGAGATGGTAGCATAATAGTTAGTGGGTTCACCCTGTGAGTTCCGGACCAGTAAAGGTACCACTGAGGTACTCATGAGAAAATGTTTATTCCCCTTCTATATTAGTATATTTCAGAAATTCCTGCTTATGGACAATGATGTTATTTAATTATCCAACATGGGAGCAGTTTGCATGATAATTGCCAGGGATTCACCCTGGATCAGTACTGAATTTAACGCAAGGTACCAGATGATGCCTATGAGCAAGGTAGCATCCCCGCCGCTGTCCAGTGTCAGCCATCTGCCTTCACAAGGGAAATGCAGAGGTTGATTTTTAGAAAATGTGGTGTGTTCACAACGACAACTAATCACCAACTTTAAAGACACAGGCCCTTAGCGAGTGGGCCCCACGATCAGAGGGTCACCGATTCAACCAGATCAGTTAACACTGAGGTACTTGAAGAATGAGGGTGCTGCCTCCCTAAGCATTTTCATTCTATATGACGCCATAAAAAATGCTGCTCAATGCTCTTCACGGATGGGTCAAATGCAGAGTCACATTTGGTTTGGTGCACTGTGTGCTGTGCTGTATTCACAATGACAAATAATCACACTTCACTTCACTATAAAATAAGTGTTTAAATATCGGAGTGAACAGAAGTCTGACAGGGGATAAAAAGATCATCTACCTGAGATCAAACACTTTGTATTTACATCTTTATTCCCAACAGGACCTGAGCAGGAAAGTTATCTGTTTGTGGCCAAGCGACCCTAGTTGATTTAATTTCACCCCAGCAGCAGCCGAGTAAACATTATGCTCCACCAACGACTCAAACATTACGTATCCAGGTTGGGTTTCGCCTGAATTCAACTGTATACAATGGGGCCATGGTGGGTTTAGGACATTATTTACTGTGAAGAAGTACCTGTAGAACATTAGTTTTAAAATATGTGCACAATTTTTGCTCAAAAATATTAATTGGGGTGTTCTTTGGAAACCATTTTGGACACAGGAACGAGGGTTGGTGATTGCCCTGCTTTTATTGGCTGACCACAGACATGCAAAGGAGTGCACAAATTGAAAGCGTGGGCGCGGCCTGTTCACATTGCAAAAAGGCCTCCGCTTTCTCTCTTGGTGATTCTCGGATTGGTCCAGATGATGGGTTCGCTTGATCCGCGGCGCTAAACAAAGCCTAGAGGTTGGTTTTGGCCTGATGAGCTACCAAAGCAACTGCCTCAGATAAAGACTTAAACGAGCCTCGCTGAAAATGGGAAATATTTGTAATGATCAGTTTGATAATGATTAGAAGGCAAACCATTTTACATTTTTAAGATGTTTTGAAGTAAAATATGATGTTCATAAACTGAGAAAGAGACACGTTAAAAATATGTCTTCCTCAGATGTTAGGGTCTCAAAATAAAATTTGTAAAGAACTCATCACTGCACGGTCAAATTAAATTCAAAGACTCAAAACTCACAGGATTCAAAGACTCAAGAACTCAACACAAAAATATCAGTCGGCCACCAGACTGGCGTTGAGCTGAAAGGTTGCGTCTGACCTGAACCCTCTCAACAGGACGTGTTTTTACAGCAGACCTACAAACGTCTGGCTTCGGTAACTTGAGCCGAGACGATAGCCATCTTCCTCCATCAACTTACAACCAGCGGCGCTCGGACTCTTCTCTCTTTTCCCCTTAAATGAACTCCTATAGAAAGAACTACGTCCAACTTCAGATCAAGACTTTGACTGTCCCCGGTTGATCAGACCAGTTTAAAATGAGATGCATTTGCAAAAGTAACATGTTGCTATCAAACCGATTAAATACTTTGATGTTTAAAACGCACTCTGCTTCTTTGCTGTTAACCTTGGTAGTGTTTGTTAAAATTCCAGCACGCAACAAGTATGTTCAGCATGCAAATTAGGAAAATGTGGTGGACTTCAGCAAAACTTTGTGCATCTGGGCAAAATTTCGTGGTAAGCCCTTCATTAGTTACAATTGTTTTCGAAAAATCACTGGCAAATGCATTCTAATTAGTGGTATTCTGCCATTGTTGTCAGAAGACATATTAGTTTAATACCAGTGTTCGACAACAACAAACTTGTGGCAAATATTATTCTTGGCAACCCAATTGTTGCCGCCAAATTAACAAATCGATGCGAACCTGCCCCCAAACATCTCTGTTTTTTGTAGTGTATACCCAGTCCCGCTTCGAGATCAGTTTTAAAAGTCTCGTCTTGTTTTTGACTCAGCTTATATTTGTACTCGTCTTGTCATGGACTCCAGACAAAGAGACCACAGTCGTATATAACAACCTCGGATAATACGTCATTAAAACTCTTTGAGACCGACGCGACATTTGGCGAATTAGTGTTTTATAACTCAGAATCCCTTTAACTTGGCGGCAGAAACCACACATAATCAAAATCATGCAAGATGATTCTATCTTCTGTATGTGAAAATTAATTCCGTACAGAGGTATTTGTGTAAACGACGACATATTTATTTGCAATGACGATTTAGCGCTTGGTGACTTCTTAATGGAACACCATCATAAAACATATTCTTCCAGAATGTCCCAAATGAGTTCAAAATTGGTTCAAAATTACCAAAATCTTTCAAGTATTTTAGCATTTCTTCATTGTCAATTGATTTTATAATGTTAGAAAGTAATCAATGGGAAAAATAAATATAGGAAAATACATTATTTTGGTCACTAGTGCGGCGGTGAGGGACTGACGGACGGGGCCAACACACTAGCAGACACGCCACACAAATACACTCCACATTCATGCCTTAAGGGGGGCAATTTAGAGTAATCAATCAACCTGAACTGGCTTTTGGACTGTGGAAGGGAACTGGAGCAAACCCACGCAAACACAGGAAGAACATGTAAACTCCCTGCAGAAAGACCACATTCCGACCTGGGAATCAAATCCAGAACCATCTTGCTGTGAAGCGACAGCACTAACCATCACACAATCGAGCCGCACCATATCTACAATATAAGTATTAGTATAAAAATTAGCGTAACGGAGCAGTTGGTGGCAAGGGCATGTGACGGGTGGTGTGGTGGTGTGACGGTTGCCCCGTGATCAGAAGGTCACCGGTTCGAATCCCAGACAGGTAACTTTACCACTGAGGTACTATAAGCAGTGGACCATCCCCAAGCACTGCTCCCCGGGCGCTGCCCTCGTTAGCCGCCCACTGCTCCTTCGACGGATGGGTCAAATGCAGAGGTCACATTTGGTTATGGTGCACTGTGTGCTGTGCTGTGTTCACAATGACAAATAATCACTCACTCACAACTGAACTGTAATCAGTGTCACTATGCGTTTATCATAAAACATGTCATTCTTGCTGACTTCCCTCATGGCTTTTGCATTTGTTTTTGGATTTTATATTTTCTGAATCCTGACCGGCTATCTCAGCAGCATCTCTACTGAAACCCACTCGCCTCTCTACAGGTTCCATTTGCACTTCTTCTTTCCGCAACCAACTTCAGCGCCAAAAAAGTGGCTTTCACCACTATTTGGGATCTGCAATCTGCAAATCTGAGATCGGTTTCAGCTTCTCCACGTCACAAATGTCAGCAGCAGTAACCTCAACACTTCTGGAATGAAGTCTGACATTTCTAACTTATCAAATCAGGTCCAGTTAGCGCTCCACCTTCAGCATAGCCGGAATTTAGGTTTTTCTCTTTGGATGTATATACAGTGAGTGTTTTAAGTGAATTATACTAGAATCCAGAGTCTAGCTCTTTTCCAACGTGAGCCAACTGATGGCAACTGATATCTCTACAGTCCTGTCGCATTGCTTTTCAGTATTTTTCCTCTCAAGTGGCTCCTCCTGTGTTTGCTACCCATTTGTGAGGAATTTAGATTTATCCTCTGTGTTCTACGCCTTCTTCCAAAAACAGCTGGAAATTAAGACCAGCGATCTTCTTGGCTCAAAGTTCAATAGTTATATTACCAGTCAGAAGAGCAAATCACATCATGAGATCTACCATTTCAGTTTTTAAAATTGAGTTTAATTTAAAAAGCCATAAACGCTTGTTTTATGGAGATGACTAATAATGTGAGTTTTTTCCTCAATCCCTTTTTTTTTCCTTAATTACTAGAGCTCAGCCAGCAAAATGGAGTTTTTGCACCATCCAAATACTTTGTATACGAATAACACACATATATGATACTTATATTGCTGAAATCTAGAGAACCCTCCCACTGCGCTCATCTTATTCCAAGTCAGTTTATTCCAAGTATATCAGTATTCCAGAGATCGGCTCATTTCTATCTGACAAAATGCATGTATTTTGTTCATTACAATAAACTTATAATGTCGCAGCTTGAAAATATTATATTTTTTATATTATATTATATTATATATCTCTGTGGTGGAAATTGACCATAAAAAACATCAAAAGATCTCCAGTCTTCTGAGCCTGTGTTTCTCTTCACACCTCCCCTCTTGATTCAGGTCACCCGTGTCCAGTTCACTTTTCCCCTTTAGCCCCTGTCTCACTGGTAAAACATTAATCACCTTGTTTAGTTCTCGTTCAGGTTAATGTCCTTCTGCTTTCTCCTTGTTTGTTGGTTATTATTTAAGCCAGTGTCGACCCGGCAGTCAGCGTCCGCTCACCCCCATGCTAACCCGTGTGTTCGGTGCTTGTAGAAGCTGTGACTGCCACCACCACAACCAGCCGGGCTCGCCACGCTGTGTTGTTTGTAAAACACTGAAGAAGCCATGCGTGTGCTTGGCGCCCACCTGACCCGCTTTGCTGAGGACTTCAGAGTTTATGTTTATTTACCGCTTTGGTTTTGTTTCATTGTTTGACCTCGAGATTCCATTAAATCTCACTAATTATGCGTCCAGTACTGCATAACATGACAAATATGCATATATAAGTATAAATATGCATATATTAGAGTTTATATTTTATACCTATAAAGCAGTATTGGCAAACAGCAGTCAAGTGGTGTGGTGGTGGACTAGTGGATACCTTCACCCTGACCAAGATGTGCTGTGAGTTTGAATCCTTCTCCAAAGTACCAATTTCATCGTTGGGATTCATGTTGCTGTTGTTGTGATATTTGCAGTTATTACATTATTTGCTAGGCACATTGGTTTAGTTTTCCATTTAACATCTGTCAATACATATTTGTATATATTATTAAATAGTTAACACTATAAAGATACTAGAGGTGCACGATTCCGAAAATCTCATGATTCGATTCTGATTCATGGGCTCATGATTTCATTCAAAACCGATGCATGATTCATAAACAATCTGCTAACTAATACATAGACTAATTTGTTTCCAGATTGCTGATTTGAGCCACTTTTCCTATTTGACTGTGGCAGATCAACACAGAATCAAATGTAGTTTAGGGTTAGGGTTATGAAGCGGTTTTTTTTGGAAGGCATGAATCGATTTTGAACCGAAAGAGAAAGAATCATGTTTTGATTCAAATCGATTCTTTTATACACCTCTAAAAGATACTGTTATTTATTCAATAGACCACCTGTTTAGAATTTTCATATTCAATAGCTGCAGATCATATGTGACTGTGCACGGCAAAACCAGTCACTTGTCGCAAATTTTCAAAATTGAGTTATTACGCTTTCATAAATCAAGCTTCAAAACGACACTCTATAAATGAATCGGACGACATATGACTGAGATATCAACATTCAAAGGAGTCGGGTTTCTCCTGTCACGCCAAGTGAGAAACGGAGAAATCTGCCTTTGAAGTTGACTATCGCCGTAGCACTCACAGACGCTTGGTGCGGTCGCGGCTACGTTTGTATTTACGGTAGCCTACGCTGCATTCACAGCCACACGGATAGCCTACCTGCGTTAGGTTAACTGAACTCGGGAGACGAAGATGGATTCCGGAGAAATATCTTCACGCTAGTCAACCAGTGGATTTACCGTAAATATTGAAGTAGAGCGGTCAAAACAGAAACTTTTAACATTCTGCTGGAATTGAATTCCTCACATCAAGAAAGTCACGTTTTTAGGATGGAAAGGGTAAGTTTTTCAGCCAAATTTATTCACAACAGTACAGTATAGACCTTCCACTGTTTCAAAACACTAAAAACAAAAAATCCAAAATTTTATCCCACGCAACATAAACACTCGTTTTTCTCAGAAACTTTCGTTGCGACAAGCGACTGGTTTTGCCGTGGAGGGTCACAAATGCACATGCAAAGCAAAAAGATAATCCCAGGACTAAAATTGTAGTTTGAATTCCGTGTGTAACCAATTTGTCTCTTTTTCTATCTCTACTTTAGAGTTTTTATTTTTTATAGTCTATGTATATTTATTTGCTTACTCTGTGTGCCTTATTTGTTCTTTGAACTGTAGAAACTGGAGTCATGTTGTCTTGTTTCTTGACGTATACTTCTATCTACTGTAGTAGAGATGACAATAAAGTTTACTGTGACTTGACTAATGTAAGTGGAGAAAATTACAGCTACAGAATTGTCTTTTGCAATGAATGTGTGTAAGATCAGCAGCAGTTTAATCTGAGAATTTTACACAGACAATCTATTAAATAATAAACAGTAACTCAAAGTAAAGTCAAAGCTAGAAGTAGAAAATAAACGTGCAGATAAGTTATTTGAGGAGTGCAATAATATGTGCAAATATTTTAACAGCAGTCGATTGGAGAAAACTACAATTGCGATCATGGAATGTACCTTTGTGAATTAAATGTGCAGCAGTTTGACCTGAGTATACTGTAATTAGATCAATAAGAAAAATAAACAGCATCTATAAGACAGTACAATGTGGCATGGATGGGTTTGTTCATGTAGCAGCGTGTGCATCATAACGACAGTGATGTGTAGAAAAGTCTTCAGTGAAAATAAAATATTTCATATCAAGTAAATAATAAATGAAAGCAAAAATGAGCTCGTTAAAAAGATAACACACGGTTTGTCTGGACATTTTCACATCAAATACATACATCAACGAGTAGCTCTGGGTTTCATATAAGCCGTGCGTTTCTAGCATGTGCTATTCCAATAATCTAGACCAATAAATAAAGGGATAGACGTTGAAGATCTCAAAAGGTTTACTCCTTTTCTCTCTTAATTAATTTCTCTGCAGCTGTTAACAGATGTTGCCCGAAATCTGTTTCATTAAAAGTGTAATGGGTGACCAGGGAGAGGCCCGTAAAAACGGGGACGTGCGAAAGAAAACTCAGGGCGAGAAGAGACGCTGCCACGGAAACGTTTACGCACAGCAACGGAGGGTCTGAGATGGAAAAAAATGTCGTAAGTGATTTGTGGAGCTCGGAAAGGTTTTGCTCGTTCTCCGACCAAGACAAATAGCTCTAAAACATATATGAATCTGTGAACACGCTTTTAAAATCGTCAAGACGGAGAAATCAAAGTGCAGAGCTGTGGTTTCTGTGTTCTGTTGATATAACCGCTGTCTGTCGGCGTGAAGGTACATCAATTCAGCACTAAATCGTCCCTAAAATCATGTGTCACGGAAAGTAAGCGTCCGTGCGGAGTAGCGGTGTTGAGTTTTATTTGTTTGGACGCTTGAGGCTTTGCTTGAAAGGTGACAAATGAAGTAACTAAGACATTACAGACCCATTTGTGATTTATCTGTGATTGAACCTAAACACAGAAGTCAGGGCAAAACCAAAAGCTTCCTGGCAGAACGGGTTCATAAATGTGCTCCACAGCAGTTAATGACTCGCTATGCAATGTCAAAATTCACACCACTATATGAGGCAACACATACTATGAATTTGCTTTGAATTTAAGTGAGTGATTATTTGTGAACACAGCACAGCATACAGCGCACCACAACCAAATGTGACCTCTGCATTTGACCCATCCGTGAAGGAGCGGTGGGCAGCGTTTTTTTTTTTTTTTTGGCAGCACCCGGGGAGCAGTGCTTGGGGACGGTATCTTGCTCATGAGTACCACAGTGGTACCTTTACCAGTCTTGAACCGGCGACGCTCTGATCACAGGGCCAACTCCCTAACCCTTACACTACCATCTGCCCATTTATAAAGGGAAATACGCTATCCAAAGCTGGCAAATTGAAAGTTGGCATTGTCTTATTCCAGAATGCAATATTGGGCGCAGTTGGTAGTGCAATGCGTTAGAGAGTTGGCCCTGTGATCAGAGGGTTGCCGGTTCAAGTCCCCTACCAGTAAAGGTACCTCTCAAGACCTAGCTTTAAAAGGGACCCAGCTTTTTTACAAAAATTTTTTTTCTTACATAACTAAAAATAAATAAATATTTTCACTCTTTTCAAAGATCTTAAAATTGCAAGTGGCATCTGATTGGCTACCACAGTGCCCACGCATTGCATGCTGCGCAACAGCCCACTCTTCACAGCGAAGTGGAGTCTGAGGATGGTGTTGCTTCACAGCTTGCTTTCGTTACTTGGCAGCAAAAGGGATTGTCTTCTTCATCTGAGACACTTTTTATAGCTGAAAAATCATTCATTTGCTTTTTTTCATGAAGGTTTGGACACAGTTTGTATGTAGGGCTAATAGTGCCAAAAATAAATAAATAAAAACATCAAGAATTAATTAATTAATTGTGTCATGAATTATTTCAAATGTGAAATAAAAACATCATTAAATAAACGTGTAAATATATAATTATGTCTGTATTTATTTAGTTAATTTTGTCACTATTAGCCCTCCATAATTTGGAGATTTTTCACTTTTATGTGATTTTATTTAATGTATTTTTGTATTTTTAGCTGAAAAATAAATGAAGGAATGATAAACTGATTGTCCACCGGTAATGTCACGTCGGCCTGACGATTTCCTTTAATTTACTCAGCGACTCAGCAAGTCGAAGAAATCATGGAGAGATTACTTAGAAGCTGAGAGATAAATGTTAAATGTAGAAGGAGGATTAAAGAGAGCGGGATACAGTGCGAAGGTGAAAGTACCGTAGGGAAAATTGGAAGGTTAAATGAGCACAGACGTAAAGCAAAACACAGCCTGTTTCCACTGGCTTATTACCATTCCTTCCATTGTCCATTTCGGAGCATAATAATCCCAAATGAACAATGGCTCCGTCTCCTGTCAAACCCTCTGACTTTAATAAAAAACAAAAATGAATTCAATTATGAAAACCATGACTGTACACTCTCCAAAGACATTATACTTAGCCATGGAATGTTAAATGAACTTGTATTAAAATTTCACCACAACAAAGTGACACAATGACGTCCCACGGACTCTATTAAATGTCTTCGCAGCGACGACACCAACGTCCCGCATTTACTGGACTGGAAAAACCCCTCGCGTCCCATCAACTGGCAACTCAAATTGGCCTTGCGTGCATCAAAGCCGACCGGTTAACGAGTCCATTCGGAGGTTACGAACCGGCCCGAGTACTGAACGGAGAGCAAAAATTATGGTGAGACAGAGTTTGTGAAGATGAGGAATATTAGTGTTGGAGGCACTCGCTATAAATCAGGTCCTGCATCGGTAAAGGTACCGCTGAGGTACTCATGAGTGAGGTCCCATCCCCAAGTACTGCTGCGCCTTCAAGGAGGGGTCAAATAAAAGTGAAAGTGAGCGATTATTTGTCATTGTGAACAAACCACAGCGCACCACAACCAAATGTGACCTCTGTATTTGACCCATCCATGAAGGAGCAGCGGGCAGGGGGCGGTACCTTACTCATGAGTACCTCAGTGGCAACTTTACCAATCTGGGATTCAAACTGGGGACCTTCTGATCATGGTGCGAACGCCTTAACCAATAGGCCACCAACTGCCCCAAATGCAGAGCATCAGATTTGGTTGCGGTTGTGGATCAGGGTGCAGCTGACATGCAGGTCCTGGGGAGCAGTGTTTGGGGATGGTACCTTGCTCAACCGTGACACTACCAACTGCTCCTGTATCAGCCAGGACTATCCAAGATCAACATCACTGATCCAAAAAGCTTCATGAAAACAGCACCTGGAGATGAAGATGAAGAAGAAGAAGCAGCCGAAGACATGGAAGAGTTCCAGAAATCTTTCAATAAAATTGATATTAAATCAGGAAACTACTTGACACCTGCACAGCACGTCATCTACACTGACTCATCCTGTACGTCTGCACCATCAGCCTGATCTCACGCTATATTTGTTGTAGCTTTAAAGAAGCCTCCGTGTTTTTGTTGGTTTTTTGATTAAGTCGGCAGTTGGCAGCGCAACGCAACGCTCCCACCAGCATGCTGTCGTACACCGCGTGGGCTTCTTTACAGTTCATGTTTCTGCCTTCTATAGAAATCACTCTCGCCGTAAACACAAGGAGCATGTGGGATTTTACAGCAGGGAAAATGTGACAGACGCCACGTCCTTCCACACCTGCTCATTTCCGTGAGAGGTTATAAAAGTTATCTCAAACAGAGTCTGCAGTAATAATATAGTGATGAAGTACAGTAAAAGTCTTACGAGCAAGTAGAACTGTTTCTTTTACCTTTTGCATGTTTAAAGATGGAACGGTAATGTAAAATATGCAGTGCTGTAAAAACGTTGTTTAGACGGTTTTGTTATTTTTGGGGTTTCACTGAGACTTTCACTTCATTTTTTTTTTGGTCTTGTCTATGGGGTCGGAGTCAACAGTAAATCTGGACATGAAGCAAAACTGCTTTTTTCCAAAAAAAAATTTAGGTTGCAATTCTACCTACGATGCATATCCACCTTATTACGCCCTGCCACTTTTAACCGCTTTTTTTTAACAATTAGTGTTGGAACTTCCGGTCAGCTGGTCAGCTACAAGGTCTAGACCACTTCAAGATGGACTTTACCTGGGAGGAGACCATGGACACAGTCCATAGCTCTGAAGGTAAAATATTACCACACTCGAGGTGACTAATAGAGTTGGTAGATGACATGAGAAGGTGGGCTCCAGTCACTAACAACGACATTTTTAATTACGTGGTGTTGTTGTAGTATTTCTATATCTATATTCTGAAAGCACTTTACTCTTAAACGAAATATGGTTTAAAACCGTGTGTTTACAAGCAATCAGTCCCAACTCAGCACCGCTAACCAGAGCATAGATACCTTAATCTAGCGAGCTCGGTCATGTTAGCGCTCGGAGTTACGGTAAACTTAAGGTAAACTTACCTGACAGCCTCACAAGCACCCAACGCGGACGCTTCACCGGAGCTTCATAGCCAAGCCTTTTCTCTGGAAACGGGTGTTGTGTAGTAGCTTTTCCCTCCACAAAATAAATAGAACACACATACAGCATTTTCGGAGGTGTTTTAAATTCAGCGTCCTCAGCCAAAGACGCCGGTCATCATCTTCTTCATTGGAAGGAGGCAGGTAGAGGATAAAAGCTGCAACATTTCAAACCTCTTCTTTTTGTGAGTAAAGCACTCCTGCTGAAGAGAAAATCACCTCTTTTTACAATTATTGTGACAACCCCGGACTGAAATTCCCTGTGATATTAATGAGCGCCAGTCAATCTTTCATAAGTTCGAACACAAAGTAAACAAAGATGGCGTCCCCCTTGTGACCATAACTTCACCAAAGTGAATACAGAGGTTTGGCTTAAAATTGAGTTTGAGAAAAAAGAGTTCGAATCCAGGGCCGGTAAAGTTACCACTGAGGTACTCATGAATAAGGCAGTGTCGCCAAGCACTGTTCCCAGGGTGCTGCCCATGTCAGCTGCCCACTGCTCCTTCACGGATGGGTCAAATGCAGAGGTCACATTTGGTTGTGGTGCACTGTGTGCTGTGCTGTGGTGTGTTCACAATGACATAATCACCCAAACCCTGATTTGAAAGCTGATTCAACATTTTTAATGCAGAAGTTTATACCTGTGTCTATATCTAATAATCATTGTTTGCTGACCCATTTTATAGGAGAAAGTATACTCACCTTCTTTATTAGTGTATTTCAAAAATCCTTGATTATGGATCATAATATGTGACCCTCCACGGCAAAACCAGTCGCTTGTCACAAATTTTCAAAACTGAGTTATTATGTTTTCATGAAAGGGCATAAATCAACCTTCAAAACGATACCTATATGGAATGAATGGGACGACATATGACTGAGATATCAACATTCAAAGGAGTCGGGTTTCTCCTGTCACGCCGAGTGAGAAACGGAGAAATCTGCCTTTGAAGTTGACTATCGTCGTAGCACTCACAGACGCTTGGTGCGGTCGCGGCTACGTTTGCATTTACGGTAGCCTACGCTGCATTCACAGCCACACGGATAGCCTACCTGCGTTAGGTTAACTGAACTCGGGAGACGAAATATCTTCACGCTAGTCAACCAGTGGATTTAGCGTAAATATTGAAGTAGAGCGGTCAAAATAGAAACTTTTAACATTCTGCTGGAATTGAATTCCTCACTTCAAGAAAGTCACGTTTTTAGGATGGAAAGGGTAAGTTTTTCAGCCAAATTCATTCACAACAGTACAGTATAGACCTTCCACTGTTTCAAAACACTAAAAACTAAAAATCCAAAAATTTCACCCCACGCAACATAAACGCTCGTTTTTCTCAGAAACCTCCATTGAGATAAGCGACTGCTTTTGCCGTGGAGGGTCACATATTATTTAATTCATTAATTTAATTAATTAATTTTGCATCATTTTGCACTCGCTAACACTAACTTCAACGAGTAAGAAAGTCACCTAAATAAAACAAGCAGCATTTTAGTTTTTGCCTATTATTTACCAGATGTTAATATATAACAGTATAATCAACCGCACACAGCCAAAAGTAAGTCCTCGTATTGAATTGTGACGTGGTGTAATACTGTATACAGGGTTTGCAGTGTGACTTAACGTACACATAACTCTCCTTCACAAACATGAAGCAGTTCTCACAAAAGGAATGAGAGATGATAAAGTAGGCAATTATGGCTTGTGGAAGTTTGACTTGGTGCTCACATTAAACGAGAGCAGAATATTTATCTATCGCTCGGTGGTTGTGGCTGATGCTTGTTTAATGGGGAATGGGCTTTGGGCCTCCAACCGCACGTATATGTTTCATTGTTCCGTCCCTGTGATGTTTGGCTCCACTGAACTCCAGCCAAGTCCCTCTCTCTTTCTCTATCTCTTGAGGAGCTCGTCCCCTCTGGAGCGGAGGCCCAGTTTAAGATCATAAGTCGAGTGCAAATCGTCTGACACGTCTCCAACGTCCTTCTCTGCAACAGGAGACACTTAAGAGGCAGCGTTTTCTCCCCTGATAACGTGCATGTGCATTTGGAAATGTGATTTTGGATTGATGTCATGTGCAGTCAGAGTGTGTTATTGCGTTAGTATAATGTGTGGTATAGTGTGCGTTCACTATAAATATATTGAAGTGAGTGATTATTTGTCATTGTGAACACACCATGATGAAACGTGACCTCTGCATTTGACCCATCCATGAAGGAGAACTAGTTAGTACTCATGAGCAAGGTACCATTCCTGGGTGCTGCATGTCAACTGCCCACTGCTCCTTCACAGATGGGTCAAATGCAGAGGTCACAGTTTATTGTGGTGCACTGTGTGCTGTGCTGTGTTCACAATCTCTCACTTATGTCTATGTAGCATCCCCAAAGATACAGTAACGTAAGTAAGTGTGTGTTTGTGAGTGAGTAAATGTGCAAGGCCTCTTTTCCGAAGCTTCAGTGTTGCACTCTTATCAGATGAAGCAGCTCCTCTGCTGCTGCTATCAGGCTAATTGCAGGCTAAAGAAGGATTAAGTGCAGGACGGAGCATGAAGGAGAGCAGATAAAGCCTTGCATTAGTCACTCTGCTCCTGGAACACCACTCACCAAGCAGCGCTGGTTATTAGACCTCAAAACTACAGTGAAAATGTATTCAGAACTGTCCATTAACTTCCTTGCTGCCAGTTCTAACGAGGTTAAAATCTCCACTGTTCTCTACTGCCTTTGTTTAAATATATACAGTGTTATTCTACTCGTTCGCTTCTTTCAATATATTCTGCTTAAATTCACCAACCACCCTTAAGAAGATATAAATAAGAATGGGTGATTTTTTTTTACAAAAAAACATTGAACGACCTCTGTGCATAATAAGGTGCTATATAAATAAACATGCCTACATATATGCAAATATATACTGTATATACATATACTCTCTGATTCCGATTATGGTACAGTATCAGCACTTTGGCTATGCGTAAAGATAAAAGGTGTGTGTGGGGGGGGGGTGCGTGTGTGTGTTTGGGGAGGAATATTTTTAGGTGTTTGTGATGGTCTATTAAACACATTAATAATGTGTTTATTTAGCATTTATTTGAAAATAAATAAGTAAATAAAAAATAAAAAAGTACTTAAGGTCATTGTTAGATTAGTTGTAGATATTGATTAATAATGATTCCCTAATCCCTATATAATCATTCTAGTTTAATGAGCCCCAATAACACTGTCATCTATATATATTTTCTATATATTAATGTGTTTTAGTACCTAAAATACTTCTGATCTTTATATTGTAAATATATACAAACAAATAAATGACAAAAATAACTTTAAGGGTACTTAGGGTACTTGTTAGATTTAGATTAGTATTTTGAGAGAGAGAGAGAAAGAGAGAGAGAAAGATTAGTGTTTTTGGGGCTCATTCCCTAATCATAAAAAAGATCTTTAAAATCTTTAAAAAGATAAAGATAGTAGCACATAATAATGCTGTAAACAAGTTAACTTGTCTTGACAGAATCACGGAAAGAGGAGGTTTAATTTTACAGGTGGGAGTATTACCTGGATATTACACAGCTTTCATGGAAAGTTTCGGGAGAGGGTTTGTGCAGGCCTGTCTGCAAGTCATTTTCCCCAGTGAGGTCACTAAGAGCCCACTCAGTTCGACAATGTAGTCGCACCGTAACAAAATATATGGGTCAAATTCAAGACAGCTGGGTTTGATGTCAACATAAATGCCCAAGAGGGATTTAAAAGGAGCATGAAACCCTCCGAATCATTTTTGTGATGTTCAGTAACACATACGTCCTGCCTGGAACTGGAAAACTATCGGAGTTATTGTAAATGTGGCTTTTGTTTAGGTAAATGCAATTCTGTCTCCTTGTTTTTACAATATTGAAAATGAAGTAATAAACAAGAAAAAGGGTATCTATCTATCTGTCTGTCTGTCTGTCTATTTATCTATCTATCTATGTGTGTGTGTGTTTGTATGTATATATACTGTATATACAGGTATGTATATATACTGAATCTTTGATCCATATACATAAAATATTTATCAAATGCATATAATTAACAGCATTTATTATATATATTTTTATGTTATGTGTTCAGGTTGGGTTGCGAAACTGCGAAAAACATAAATAAAATAAAACATTTACCTTTTTATAGCTTTGCATATTGTGCAGAACTATTTTTTCCTAGTTTTCCTCTGTTACATCTCTTAACAAGATTATATAAGTGGGATCACACCCGCCTTTCATAAAAGAAACAATATAATTTTCATTAGCCTTTCCATATTCATCCCAAACTATTCTACACTTTTATGTGCACATGTAAAAGGATATGAAAATATATTTGAAACACTTAGCGTGCCTTATTAAAGTCTACATCAATTTTAGACAAAGCCACAGCCACGCGAACCCAGAGTCTAACCTCGTGTGTCTGTTTAATAAAAGAATACTATTTATTTAACCCTCTTCACTACAGCTCCTGGACCGCCTTCCAGAATAAAAAGAAAGGGGTTTGTCAAATTGCGTTACCATTAATTTTGTGGGCAGGAAGTTGGGGGCCAGTGGCTGCTTACGTTAACCTTTCCTGTGTGAATTGGCCGCTTGTTTCTGGCTAACTCCAAGTCAGAGCTCTGACCAATCAGGATGTTTTATAACCGTCACCTTTGACCCATCCATCTCTCTATTTATGCCTCGGAAAACCGGTCACGTTACGTTGCTCATCGCAGTCACCTCACAGAGTCTCAGTCAGGAGTCTAGTCAGGACTGAGAGCTTTTGTAAAGAGCGGTCAGTATCATTTTACTTTGTGTATACGAGCACATTGCAGTTTTTCTGCATTGCTAAGAGACATTTTCTCAAAAGTGCATGACCCAATTCTCATACCCTGTATCACAAGGGCAAAAGAACCAAAAATTTCCAAAACATTAACATGTTCCAAAACACACAAAATAAGTCATGAATAAAATATTGAAAAGAAAAATAACGTTCATGCGTGTCCTAAACTTCCGTAACTCAGACCCTAATTTTTACATTTTGTTGCATGCGTATTTTGCCCTGCGGTGTATTGGCGCCTGCTCAGGGTTGGTCCCCGCCTTGTGCCCATAGTTCCCGGGTTAGACTCCGGTCCCCGCGACCCTGATAGGGATTAAGTGGTTCCGATGATGAAATAAATGCAAATGCATATTTATGAAATATACTACATTTATGCTCTTCCTTCCCCACACCTGTTTCCCTCTTCATGCTACTGGGTTTGAGCAACAGCATTCAGGGTTCCCTTCGATACAAAGTTGACATCTGAAATCCCTTCTGACAGTATTTTACTGATGATTATTCTGTAAGTTTTGACACGTTCTAATATTACATACTGAATGTGGTGGCTTTGTAACATTTGTGCGACTGTAGTGAAGTGAAGTGAGTGATTATTTGTCATTGTGAACACAGCACACCACACAGTGCACCACAACGAAATGTGACCTCTGCATTTGCCCCACCCATGAAGGAGCAGTGGGCAGCTGACATGGCAGTGCACGGGGTGCAGTGCTTGGGGACGGTACCTTGCTCATGAGTACCTCAGTGGTACCTTTACCAATCCGGGACTTGAACTGCCGACCTTTCGATCATGGGTCCCGAATCGGGACTCTACCAACTGCTCCTGTATCAGCCAGTGCTATCCAAGATCAACATCACTGATCCAAAAAGCTTCATGAAAACAGCAGCTGGAGATGAAGATGAAGAAGAAGCAGCCGAAGACATGGAAGAGTTCCAGAAATCTTTCAATAAAATTGATATTAAATCAGGAAACTACTTGACACCTGCACAGCACGTCATCTACACTGACTCATCCTGCACGTCTGCACCATCAGCCTGATCTCACGCTATATTTGTTGGGGATTCAAACTTCCAATAACAGGGCGAACACCCTATCCGTTATGATACCCACTACCTGAGTGGTGTAATGAACCTAATTAGCTAATGTTTTGCAAAAACAGACATGCAATAAAAGCGCTCTTCAGCAGAACAAGGCTCAAATAAGAAAACACTAGTGATTGTCAGATTGTTTGTGAAAATTGTGTTAGATGGTTTTATGAACAAATTTCATCTTAAGAACGTTTTGCGAGTTAGGCCCAATTTTTCTTGGTTCTTCACACATTCTCACCACAATTAAACTTGAGTTATTAAAGCAGAGGTTTGTCCGTAAAAATTAATAAAGGCCTGCGTATTAGAATACATTTAAGTTATAAAAGTAAACAAAGAGAGTGAAAGACTGACTTTGTTCTCAAAACAAAGTTTTAAATAGCAAATCCATTTGGAGCAGTTAATATCATAACAGTTAGGGAGTTGGCCCCCTGACTGGAGGCTTGCTGGTTCAAGTTCTGGACTGGATGGGTAAAGGTACCACAGAGGTACTCACGAGCGAGGTACTGTCCCCAAGCGCTGCTTGCAGGGGGCTGCCAAAATTGGCAACTCTAAATTTGTCCCCGTAAGATGTGACTGAGAGTGTGCTTGTGTGAGAGTGGGTGCCCTGCCGAAGAAAACCCAATAAGTTGGTGTTCCGTTGGTGCCCGCCCAGCGTTGATCCTCGCCCCGCGCCTGTTGTCCCGGGATAGGCTCCGGTCTCTGGAGTTACCTCAACTTTTGTTATAGTGCGGCTAAATGCAGTAAACAGAATGTGAGAGACTGACTCTAATGAAAGTGAGTGATTATTTTATCACTGTGAACACACCACAGCACAGCACACAGTGCACCACAACCAAATGTCAAAGTCAAAGTAAACTTTGACCTCTGCATTTGACTCATCCGTGAAGTAGCAGCGGGCAGCTGACATGAGCAGCGCCCAGGGAGCAGTGCTTAGGGACAGTACCTTCCTCATGAGTACCTGGGATTCGAACCGGTGATCTTCCAATCACGGGGCGAACGCCGTTACGCTAACAACTGCCTCTAATAATGACGGAGGAAACTTTTATCACCGTATAGGGATTTAAACTCACTTAAACACCTAACGTCATACTGTCACACCACTCGACAAACTTTCGGAAAGGGAACAAAAGTGCTGTCAGGGTCAGTCTGTCTGCCGCTGCTCTCCAACGTGAAGGACTCCAGAACTTCGAGAGAAGATAAAGAGAGAGAGAATGCGCAGCAGATGGACGTAGGAGGGCGAGGGTTGGAGGGCTGGATGTGGTGCGTTTGCTGCTAACTCAGACAGCATGTTAAATGGCAGGCGGATAAGTAAAGGTACTACAGAGGGGGAGAGAGAGAGAGAGAGAGAGAGGAGGGGGATGACAGAGGAAAACAGGGTTTTTACATGGAAATAATGACATGCTGCTGCACCAGGCTGCTAAATCATTTATAAGCAGCAGAAGCTGGAGCACTGCTCACACTCCAGAAACTCGTCGCGGGCCACGTGTGGAGCGAGAGCCCCACCTAAAGGGGAGATTTAATCCAGAGCACGAACCCAACGTTCTAGAGAAAAATGTGTCTTTCACTGCATTTCCCTCTTTCGTCATGTACATTTGTTGAAGTATCATAAAGTATCATCGTCACTGTTCCTCTTCGTGACCCGAGGGAAGAAGCTGAGAAGCTGGTATTTAAAAAGTCCTGTGTATGTGTGTGGAGAGAGAGAGAGAGAGATCAGACGTTATAAACACCCCATCATCCTCCATCACACCGAAACTCCACACACCGCTCCTCACCGCTGCGGTCACTCGGCTTAATCAGGAGCTCTCAGCCCCAATTACACTCACCCGGGTCAGAAGGCCAGCCATCAGCCAGCGATCCCTTGCTCCTCACGCACTTCTGCTATTTTAACCAGTCTCAATATCACGTTCATGTATAAAAACACTTAAAGCATTCCCCAAATCCATAAAATATGTGAGCTACACTGAGAACACTTTTGCGTTGTTTTCATACAAATAGCATTCAGTAACAAGTTGCAAAGACCTCTGTATGCGACCCACCCGTGAAGGAGCAGTGGGCAGGTTTTTTTGCCAGTGCCCTAGGAGCAGTGCTTCCCCATGAGTACCACAGTGGTACCTTATCATGAGTCCAACTTCAACTGTTACGTTACTCCAATTTGTATCAACAGGTAAAATATTTTCTGGCTGGTCAGCAAGCAGTCGACTTCCTGCCCAGAGGGAGCTCCCCCAAAATAATTGTCTATAAAGGTCTTGAAAGGAAATGGACTTTTAGAATGGCGTATGTCATAATCTGAAAAATGTGTAAGTGGGTTTAAAGAACCTTAAAAAGTTAGTGATTGTCATTGTGATCACAGCACAGCACAACCAAATGTGACAGCCCTGGGCAGCAGATATGGACAGCACACGGGGAGCAGTGCTTGGGGACGGTACCTTGTTTATGAGTACCTCAGTGGTACCTTTACCGGTCCTGCTATTCAAACCGGCAACGTTCGGATCACAGGGTGTGCGCCCTAACTGCTACTCTACCAATGGTTGGTGTAAGAGGCCCAACGTTTTTAGGTGGTTTGGTCATCTGACCGTCATGGGAAAGCTATGTTGGGGAGCAGTTAACTAAAATGATGGTGGTCTACTGGTTAGTCCTCAACAACTGTTCCCCAGGCGGTGTCATTTTTCCTTTGTGGACGAGTCAAATGTAGAGGTCACATTTCGTTGTGGTGCACGGTGTGCTGGGGTGTAACCCTTCACTTGTCTCACGATTCGATTCGATATGATATCTCAATGCATCACAATGCATGTCATCAATTTTTCTACATTACTTCACATTGCTTGCAGATTAGGCCATAGTTGATGGTTAACCATAGCTACAGTTAGACATAGTTGCTACCGGGATGTTCTTTTTAACCAGAATTTTTTATGCCGTAGCCAGAAAATCACCAAGCAATGTCATTATCATGTACAGTACTGTGCAAAAGGTTTAGGCAGGTGTGAAAAAATGCTGTAAACAAAGAATGCTTTCAAAAATGGAAGTGTTAATCATTTATTTTCATCAATCAACAAAATGCAGTGAATGAACAAAAGAGAAATCTAAATCAAATTAATATTTGGTGTGACCACCTTTTGCCTTCAAAACAGCATCAATTCTTCTAGGTACACTTGCACACAGTTTTTGAAGGAACCCGGCTGGTAGGTTGTTCCAAACATCTTGGAGAACTAACCACAGATCTATAATCCTATAATCCTACAAAATAATATAATGACTATAATCCTACAAAATCCCTGACTTTGTGCAAGTGTACCTATAAGAATTGATGCTGGTTTGAAGGCAAAAGGGAGTAACACCAAATATTGATTTGATTTAGATTTTTCTTTTGTTCGCTCACTTTGCATTTTGTAAATTGATAAAAATAAACATTATTTATATTTCTGAAAGCATTCTTTGTTTACAGCATTTTTTCACACCTGCCTAAAACTTTTGCACAGTACTGTAATTTCAACTACTTCTGTCCCAGGGACCACCACTCAGACTAAGCAGCCTATTTTTTTAATTACTTTACAGATATTTGCATTAAATTCATTATTCATTAAATCATCTGGAAATATTTTGAAAATGAAAAAAAAAAAAAAGTAATAATTTGAAAAAAAAGTGATTTCAGTAGTGAAACGTCTGCAATTTCGCTGCGGACCAATAGGGGCCATCGGACAGCCGGTAGAAAACCCCTAAAATATTCGATTGTGGTCTGCCATTGCATCGAACCAGAATCGTCCGAGTCTGCATTGGGAAGCATCGATTGGTGATTGGTGATTTATTTCAACACCCTTATCGTGTGCTGTGTTCACAATAACAAATAATCACTCACTTAAATAAAATAATTTGCGTCCTCCAGCATGCTACTATATAAAAGTCTGGGAAGTCGTTTGAAGGTCTGCCGTTTCCCCTCGAGTCGAAATAATTTGAGCAGATATCTGTAAGAAATCAATATAGGATTTCTTCATGTCCTCACAGGGGCATGGTGTCTGGGTGGCCCGGGGGCAGTTCTGTCCAGCGTCTGAATGCCATGCAAATATGCAGTCACTTAAGAGCTTAATCCCAACCGCAGGGACCGCATGGCCACGGCCCCCCGACTACCACCGACGTGCCGTCACCCAAATTCGATTTGACAGGTTGCGCTAACCAAATCTCTCCAGCTCCCACTCACATGCAGATGCGAAAGGTCAGCCAGTGTGGTGTCGTTCACAAAGGACGCATTTGCCATTCCACCAACCTCCTTGTGTTTAAACGTAGCTGCAGCCAACCGTTAGGGAGTTGGTCTCTGGTCACCTGTTCAAGTTCTGGAACAATACGTTTACCAGGTACTCATGAGAAAGGTACCGTCCCCAAACACTGCTCCCTGTGCACACTGCTCCTTCACGGGAGGGTCAAACGCAGAGGTTACATTTAGCTGTGGTGTGTTCACAATGACAATTCACTTGTAGCTGTTCCCCAAAACAGTCTATGGGTAGGTAGATTTTGCAGCACGCCCATACGTAAGTCGCTCCAACCTAAACTTAATTGCCAAAAGTATTGAGACACCTGCCGTTACACACACATAACACACCGACTTGAAATCCCATTCTTAATCCATAGTCTTTAATGTGGAGTTGGCCACCCTTTCCCACTATAACAGCTTCAGCTCTTCTGGGAAGTCTGTCCACAAGGTTTAGGAGTGTGTTTATGGGATTTTTGACCATTCTTCCAGAGGAGCAATGTGAGGGTTAGTGACTGATGTAGGATGAGAAGGCCACTCCGCTCTAATTGTTCCCAAAGGTGTTCTATCCCGGGGGGACAGTTGGTGAGATATCGGTTGAGCGTTTGCCCTGTGATCTGGAGGTTGCCTGGTTCAAATCCCAGACCGGTAAAGTTACCACTCATGAACAAGGTACCGTCACCAAGCACTGCTCCGCGGGTGCTGCCCATGTTAGCTGTCCACTGCTCCTTCACAGACAGGTCAAATGCAGAGGTCACATTTGGTTGTGGTGCACCGTGTGCTGTTGGGCACCAAACTCCCTCATCACCCATGTCTTGCTTTGTGCACGGGTGTGGTGCAGTCATGTTGGAACAGGAAGGGATCGTCCCCAAACTCTTCTCACAAAGTTGGGAACATGAAATTGTCCAAAATCTCTTGGTGTGCTGACGCATTACGAGTTCCTTTCACTGGAACTAAGGGGTCAAACCCCTGAAAATCAACCCCCACTGGAACATCTGAATTAAGTAATTTGGAGGGGTGTCCCAATACTTTTGGCAATATTGTGTATAGGGTTAAACATGAGCAATATTCGGAATATTTTCAATTAAAGTCAAGCATCACTAAGCTAATTTCCCAAATCCCGGGTTGGACGTGAGGCGCCGCCATGCGAAGACTTTCTCTTGCTCACCGCCGCTGCGACTTCACACTCGTTACCACACCATATGATCCAGTGACCACAGACAAAAACAGTGAGGCTACCTGGGGGAGGGGGGAGCCGGAGAGGGAGTTGGAGAGAGTTTCCGCTAGCTGGACTTTATAAAACTGGAAAGGGGAGGGGCCCGGGTTATTGTCCGTCTTCCGCAGGGATTAGAGGGTGACCCCGTAAAGCCCAATTTTATTCAGATTAAACAAATTAGCACCTGACAAAAGGGAGATTTTCAGAGTGAGGTGGGGGCTGCTTTACCATCGCCTAATTTTAGTCCCCCTGAAATCTGTTCACCCCCAGCTGCACAGCTGCTGAAAGGACGAGGACCGTGAATGGCCTTAAGGGACAAAGCCAGAGAGGTCATTTATTTGCTGGGTTTGTAAAATGAACAGTCAATGTGGCAAATAGCGGGCAAATTCTACACTGTAGCTGCTGTAGATCCATTTCATTTTTATTATTATTTATTAATTTTACTATATTTACAGCCTGTAAACATATTGCGCAAACCACTAATTAACGCAATTTCAACTAACTTTGCTGAGCAGTCAGCGTTACAACTATAAGAATGAATGTGTTAATGTGGCACAGAGGAAATTAGCAAAATTGTGTATTGTATTGTTGTTTGTGAATTGTATTATTGTACACTGCAAAAAATGCCTTTTTAAAAATAAGAAAAAAATTACTATTTTTGCGAAAAAAAATACTTATTTCAAGCAAAATTATCTGCCAGTGCAGCAAGAAAATTGCACTTGCTAAGATTTCTTAAAACAAGAAAAGAAATACTCAAAGACTAAGCATACACAACTGAAATTAAGCAGAATATACTAGTTTTTTTCCTCCAATTCTCTTGAAACAAGTAAAAATATACTTACAGTCTACCTGTTAACACAACTCCTTTACCAATGTAGGTTGTTTTAAGAAAAAACTGCTCAAAATTAGTTGTATTACCTAGGTAGGATAACTCAAGATAAATTTTCTTGAAACAAGTCAAATAATCTAAACAATATTCAGTCTTACCAAGAAAATAAATCCAAAAAATGGTGTAACAGGATTAAAATGCTGAATTCAAGTCACTTGTACAGATTTTTATTTTTTGCAGTGTATGTATTGTTTTTTTTCAGTAACACAACATTCATTCATTCATTCATTATTAGTTAAATCTGATTTCTTACAGAAAGCAACAGAGTTAGACTAAACTAAAACTAGACTTAAAATAATGAGTTAAATAGTCTGTATATACAATTTTACTTAACAATTTAAGGCAGAAATCAAACTTAGGTTTTAACGTTGAACCAGATGAAATTACATTTTTACAGTGTAGTTGCAGATTGTTTGTTATAACCCTAATATTTCAAATATTTTATAGATTTTTAGACTTGTTTTTGAGTTTTTGCAGCGTGCAAGTCCTTTTTAATATGAAGAATAAGAAATGTATTAATGTATAAATGTATTGTCAGTGTGTGAGTATTGAGTGTGGGTCTGTGCTGCCCTCTAGAGCATTACAGATGATAACAACTAAGACGGGGTCCAAGATTTGCTTTCACTGGGCCATATGCAGGAACACAATGTATGTAATAATTTAGTGCATCTCGAAAATTTAGTCTATCGTGAAAAAGCTCATGTGTTCTGAAAAAATACATCTTTTTCTTAATTAATGCCTAATGCAAGTTTTGACCTCTGACCACTGACCTCATGCACATTCAGTGTAAAAGACAACTCCAAGATCATAATTGTAGGCTGAGTACCGCATCCTAATTGTCTCTCTTTCTACTTCTAGTTTAAAGTGTATATTTTATATTCTATTTATATATTGCCTGTTCTATGTGCCTTATTTGTTTTTTGCTGCTTGTTCTTTTTTCTGTGCTACAACTGGAACCACGTCGTCTCGTCTCTCTGTATAACTTGTACAGTAAATAGAAGAGATGACAATACAGTTTATTTTAACACAGACTTTTATTTAATGTTGATGATTAAGGCCAGCGTGCGGCACGTTGGCACGGTGGTTAGCGCTGCCGCCTCACAGCCAGAAGGTTCAGGGTTCGATCTCCGGGTCGGTCGTAAGGTTTTTCTGTGTGGATTTTACATGCTCTCCATATGTTTGTGTGGGTTTCCTCCAGGTGCTCTGGTTTCCTCCCACAGTCCAAAAGCATGCAATATAGGTTATTTGGGGAGTCTAAATTGTGAATGAGAATGTTATTGTGTGAGAGTGTGTGCCCTGCAGTGTGTTGGCACCTGCCCAGGGTTGATCGCCACCTTGTGCCCGTAGTCCCAGCGACCCCAATAGGGATTCAGCGGTTCGGATAATAAATGAATTAATAATATAGTCGTTTTGCTTCATGCCGCCTATACTACTTTGTGATAAACGTTTGCCTGCTTTTACCTATGAACATGGGAGGAGTCTGGACATTCTCCTGCGCTGTGGTGGTTAAGGCTCCAACCCTGCGTATGGCACATGAGGTTTGGGCTCGTTTGGTTTCTCGAAGGGGCGTTTTTTCCCACAAGCCGGAATCCGTCTGAGGACGGTGGAAAGCCAGGCTCCGGGTTTGTTCAAGGTTGGAAGCTGGAGGAGGAAACGATAGAGTTTGGGAACTGGTTGAAGACGGTCCCCAGGAGTCCCGTACCGATGCGTTGCGCTTCATGTTGAAGGTCGCCAGGTCCTCGTTGGGCGACTGAGGAGTGGGACGAACCGTTAAAAGCACCTGGACGAGGGTCACCGGTTTATGGGGCCCTCTCTTTCTCACCCGCTCCCGTGCTGCTCTCTCACTGGCCATTAAGGCGGTCGAGGCTTCTGGAAGATCAAAATGTTTATTTAGCAACTATAAGCTACATTAGTGTGAATGTAATAGTGAAATGACAGCAGAACTCACCTGCACTATCATGCATTTTTGTCATTACAAAAATTAGAGTATGGCCTTACGATGTGACCAAAATCTCATATTGTAGTAAATCACAATGTAGTATGTTCCACAAATGTAAAAGAATTAATAGTTTAAATATAATGAATTAAGTGAATTAAACTAAGTCAGTGATTTGTCATTGTGAACACACCACAGCTCACAGTGAACCACAACGAAATGTGAGCTCTGCTTTTTACCCATCCATGAAGGAGCAGTAGGGAGCACCCGGGAAGCAGTGCTTAGGGACTGTACCTTGCTCATGAGTACCTCAGCGGTACCTTTATCTGTCCGGGTCTTGAACTGGCGACCCTCTGATCACGGGGCCAACTCTCTAATGGTTATTTTACCATCTACCCACATGAAAAGGACTATCTTTTCATATTTTAAATCATATTAAAAATATATTAGAATATGAAATATTAAATTTAAAAAATCCACTGGTAGTCTGGCATAACATGGCAGGAAAATAAGTAGGATAAATTTTTTTGCATTGCATTTTGCATTGTTTTACAGAACAATGTCATGCTTCAATAGTCAAAGTGTCCAGCACATGTCACCATGGAGATAGTGGACAATTTGGAATGTTTGAAAAATTCCAACAGCTACACATCTGCCTGCATCCTTGTGGTGGCTACATTGCAAACCCTCAGCCACATAAAGAAAAACTATTGCTGTAAACCACGAAATATACAAGAGAGCATAATATGAAACAACAGACTTTTTAATTTTGCCGTACAATACATATAGTCATCCTAATTGACAAGTTTAACTTACCTGAGCAGGTAACTTTGCTCGTGGAGGTACAACATGTCCGGCTACAGACATCTCGACTGTGTGCAGTGGCAGGTCTGCCAGGAGTCATTGCGGAAGTCAGATCCCCGATAAACTTTGATGGCGGGTCAGTGTAAGCCCTGCTTACACTGACCATTTTTGGGTGTATGGGTTCCTGCTGGACGGCTAAAGAGATACGGAGACACAGTTAATTCTGTAGAATTAATCACGCTTAATTAAATATTTTACCTCGATTACGATTAATTTAATAAACGATTTTGCTTCTGGGTTTTTGTTTATTTTTTCCTCCTAGTTTACTGACAGGGTTTTTACAGTGAATATGCTCAATTAATAAAGTGGGGACATTTTTCTAAAGAATAAAACATACAAATATGATTTTAAAATAAATGATAACATACAAAGACAGCACTAGGGACAATATTATTTAAATTGTTTTTTTTAAGTGTTAACAGAATTTTAAAAAATAATTGAAATATTCATGATGTGAAAGCTTATGTTGATTAAATGTTCTGTTTGATGGTTTTGATTAATTGCCCAGCCCTATATTTTAGTATATGCCCATTAGCCATAACATTATGCCTAATACTGAGCAGGTCTGTGTCTGCACCGACCTGAGTCTGCTCCACCACTGAGTCTCGGTTTTCCATCCTTGGACCACTTAGTAGTAGTGACCACTGCATAATGGGAACATCACACAAGAGCCGCTGCAGTTTTGGAGGTGCTCTGACCAAGTCGTCTAGCCATCATCACAATTTAGCTTAGGGCTGTATAATATGACCAAAATTTCATATTCAAATATATCATTTCATCACAATTTGGTACATTTTCTATAGATTCAGTGGAACCTTCGCAAGCAAAATCTTGTGCCTGTGCGCGCTCCACTCTGCCTATGTCATGACCTCCCTGGACTTTGGCCATCGCAGGCCCCGTTTGACTTTGCTAAACGGCCAGCAGATGCCGCCATTGTTTAATTTTGATGTGTTCAGTTCAGTCCAGTGTCTCCTCTCTGTCAAGTTGTTGTCCCACCTTCCCTTTGTGTCTGATTGGTAGATCAGTGTTCATTAGTTATCCCACCTGGTTCTTGTCTGTTTCGGTCCAGCCCCGTTCCTATTGGTTCTCCCTTCATTGGTCATTTCTGATTGTTTTCTGATTGGTTTTCCTCGTCTGATTAATCCTGTTCATTGTTTCTCTTCCCCTTTATAAGCTCAGTTTTCCCAGTGTCTCCTGTCGGTCCACCCTCACACTACCCTCCCTGTGTCGGTGTGCTACAGGTGGTTTTGAAGAGCCAAGAAAGTTTGGTTTTGTTTGTGGCCCTCATGCCTTTTTCTGTTCAAGTTTTGTCAATAAATGGCGTGCGCCCATATCTCGCCTCGTGTCATGCTGACTGGACTCGTGACAGCCTACATGCAATCAAAACACTCCACGTGTGCTCATATGGAACGCCAAAGGTGCCACACTTTGCCTATAATTTTAAGCAACTGACAGTAAAATACTGATAAATGTCTGTAAAAAGCTGCTTAATACAGTGTTTCCCAATCCCGGTCCTCACGGAACATCGCTCTGCGCAGATTCGGTATTTCCTGCACCTCCGCACGCCGATCCTACGGTGCTAATTAGCTAATCGGTAGCATCAGCTGTGCTGTGGGTCGGAAAACTCGAATCTGTGCAGAGCGGTGTTGCGTGAGGACTGGGGTTGGGAAACGCTGGCTTAATATATGCCAACTCACAGCCATGTGTCACAGTAACCATTAACAGAGGTCATAATGTTACGGCTGATCAGTGCATATCGTTTTGTGGTGTGTATTACACCAGTTCAGGTTCTTAACATGAATGGTCATTCTCAACACAAAATCAGAGGTCAACACTAACAATCTCTGTAACGCATGCTGGGAGCTGAGACGCTCCTGGCGTGTTGGTAGAGAGCCGCCATTGGAGGATTTCTTCTCCGAGTGTAAAGCCTGCTGCTGGAGGACGTGACACGAGCAAAGCGCTCGGTGTCTACTCTGGGTGAGGTGTGAGCAGGAGCTGGTGTACTTCTCCCAAATTTACGCTCGGGCCGTGCACTGTAATCCCAACAGGTCTGACTAAACTTCAGCAGCACGACGCGACTACTGCAGTTCACTACAATGCTGAAAGATACACACAGAAAGAGAGTACTGTTAAACTGTCGACCAAGTGTGTGTAATGTAATGTGTAAGAGTGCTGGATATGTCACCACATACACTCAGCGGCCAGTGAACATTTTAGGGGTCCAAGCACAAAGTGCTACGGAACCCTCTTGTAATTGTTGTGTTTTTGTTTGTTTTGTTTTTCCTACAAAACGGATTGTGCAGCGTAAACTAAGTTGCAGCAAGCTGAAATTTAGTGGGTAAATGGGAATGCTGTACATCTCAACACATCAGATCAGCCTTTAATTGATTTAAATTAGCAAATTAATTGCAGCGGGCATGGGTTATTTTGCTTAAACAGCTGTATGTTTGGACTGCTTTGGCCCCGCTGGCATCAATGGTGCCAATCGAACCATAGGGGGAGCTATAAATGCTAAATGCCTATATCTCAAGAACCATAAGTCTGAAATTTGGTATAAACAATCAAAATTAAGATATGGAAGAGGAAATTATACATGGTTGATATTCCAACAATAGGGGGCGCTAATTATACGATGCCTCTATTTGAACAATAGGGGGCACTAAAAATGCTACAAAAATTTATGCAGTCTGATTCACTGACTCCTTTCTTGGACGCTTACTGCATCAGCTGTGTTCGTGCTGCTTTTTGCGACTTGGGCTTGGACCCCTCTCGTAACCACTTGCAGCAATATTCCGATATGTTATAGTTTGCGATGTGTGAGGGTTTGTGCGTTAATAGACCACAATGCTATTATATTGTAATATTGTTTTTACTTGTGGAATCAGAGTTGAATCTGAATTCTAAGTAAACTCACTTATCTTGGTGTGTGTGCAAAGAGAACACAGGGCTCTTGTGGCTACAAACTTGGATGACTCTAAGACAGTCGCCACTGAGGAAGTTGAAGATCCGGACTTTTCCGTCCACACAACCAGTGATGATGCACAGGAAGAGGAAAGACATGGTGAGCACCGCCCTGGAAGAGACAGTATCTCATATTAAATTTCCAGGTCATTAACATTAAATGAACACAAATGAACAAAGCCTGGTCTATCATTTGAAATTTGGTTCTAGTTTTTGTCGGCAGACGTACAGTTCTCACCCTGGGTGGTGAAATGAAATGAGGCACTTCTTAAAGTCAAAGTTGGTGCTCCAAGCCAGGACTTGTCCATCTGACCCTCCAGACAAAATGTGCCACTGGTCAAAGAACAGACACTTCACACAGCCGTCATGACCTTTCAGGATCTAAACAGAGGCATGTCCATGCATTACAAATAATTACACATACTAATGATGGCATTACGTTGCTTTTAACCTGAGTTTAGTGTGTGTTTTGTTTGGGCGTTTCCAGAAGCGTGAGAGAGCTTGACTTCTGTTTTGGCCATCGTGCCTTTTTTTCTGTTGCTGAATAAAATCCCTAGACGTCATGATCTGCAGCTGTGTCTCAATTCCTTCAGTCACACTAAACTGTGAGTCTGTGACACTATGTTACACTATGGTGGCATAGTTACATTTTAGGCTGTCAATTAACAATCTAAAATTGGAACTGTGTCTGGAATTTAATACATACGTGTATGTTTTGTAAAGAATGTTTAATGTAGTGAATTTATGTTCATACCCTGAGAAGAGTTGCAGTTTCCACGTCCCACACTTTGACCAGGCCTCCTTCACAGCCACTGAGCAGCAGAGATGCATCAACCTTCACACAAACTACAGGCTTACGATGCCTACATTTCAGTGTCTTATAACACTGTCCAGTCTGCAGGTTCCACACTAACACACAACAACACAAAGCAAACAAATTAATCTGCTCCAGTGATGCTCCAAAATCAAAATCCTTACTGTTACACTGTCAGTGGCACTCCAGACAATTCAGAGCAATTTTTAGATGCTTTATTTTTAAATCTTCAAAAAAGTTTAAAACATTTAAAGAGTGATGTGCACGCAAATTCTAAATGATGGAATTAAGGTACAGATGTATCTTTCTGGACTCTGTATGTAAAGACCCAATAACATGGATCAGTAGTTTGGACACTCTGATTGTAATACCCCTAATTTAATGTTTTTTTTTCTTTACCCTTGACTTTGCAGTCTCTGGCCCCTGAAACCAGACGTTCTCCGTGCAGGTCCAGACAGGTGATCGTGCCCATATGTCCAGAGAAGATCTTAGTGCATGAACCTGTTTTGAGGCTCCAGCACCTCCCAAAGAGAGTTCAAGAAAATCTATACTTAACAGTACACATGAATATTATTTGCAAGCCCTGTGAGGACGTTAAAGACTGAAGCCTCATCCAAACCATTTAAAAATATTGCTGTAAACAGTGTATTTTGCCACACGACGAAATGAACGACAGCGTATAATATGAAGCAGCAGACAATTTAATTTCATCATCCGATATATTTCATCATATCGCTCAGTCCTACTTGTTACCAGTGTTGAGGAGAATCTAGCTGTAAATATCAACACTTTAAGTAACTTCACCTCCTTTTCCAGTAGCTAAACAGTAGCAAAGCTAGTTTTTACATGTAATGTGGCAAAATGCTACATTGTCATAAAAAAAATAATAATTTTCTCGCTGTTCAAAGATAGATATCTTGAACTAGCAGGTGTTTCTGGTTGGTGTTGAAATGGCAGAGGTTACATATGATAGGCTGCGCTACTCTTTGCATCACAGTACCCTCTTGGCAGCTGCAAGAAGGACTCGGATGATGGAGTCCAAGCTTGTCAAAAGTGGAAGCAAGAATCTGTTGTCTTGTAATAGCCTGGAAGAAGTTATCTTTTCCTCTGTAACTTGTAGTGTAACTAACTTACTACATTAAAACAGTATCTTGGCTGAAGCTTAAATACTTTTAATCATAAGCAGTTGATTAAAAGGTGCTTTTAATCATACATCACATATTTTACCTAGAGATGGCACTGATCGGTATCAGTACGATAACGACTCAAACAGCATACAACGGCATTAGGCTGAAGTATGGATCTGATTTGTAAATAGTACGTTTGCCGATGTTTGCGTATGCGCACACGCACAATTGGTTCTGCGTGGGAAGTGTTACTGCAGTAAAGCTGGTTTATTGTTCAACATTCACACTAACTCCTACATATTGATATGACAATGAGCAGAACAAGCACAAACACAACACACTACAACCCCAAAAACAAATCGCACCATTATACTGTTTAATTTCCTCAACAACACCAGCTCTCACTCACAATCTCTGTGTTCCTGATGGTTTTAGCGCCGCAGGATTAGGGAGCGTCATCTAAATTACACAACTGTGTTTAAACGAATAAATTTGGAGATGTTATTTTAATAATAAATCATTTAGCATATACATATGGATGTATAATTATTACATTGTTTTAGTAGGAAAGCAGTAGTTAAGTCAAGTATTCCTTAAGCAGAACAGAATAATCTGTGTCTTCTCACAGAGAAATACACAACTTATTAAGTAAAAACTGGTATCGGATCAGTACTCGGGATCGACCAATACCCAAAGCCCAAGTATCAGCATCGATATCGGAACTGAAAAAGTGGGATCGGTGCATCCCTAACTCAACCATACATCATACATTTTGCAATGTCAGTATTGTAAGTAGTTTTAAACTGATTGTTAAATAAAAAAGGGTTCTGTAAAGCCATTTTTCTGTGATCAGAAAGCGAAATGAAACCTGATAGTGAGGTCGTAACTGGCGCTGATGAGCAGGTCTCTGTCCTGGCGCAGCAGCACTGCCCGGATGCTGGCGGCGTGGCCCTGCATCACAGGGGGAACCTCCTTCAGCAGCGTCAGATCGAACAGACGCACCATACCATCTCTGGAGCCCACGGCCACCGTCTGGCCCCCGCTGTAACCGATCACTCTGCTGGGGTCCTCTCTGTAGGGGAACCAGAGGCATGGTTCGAATTACAGGGTGCACTGAGGGGGTCTGATCCCCCCGACCAAGACCCAGGCACCTCCTCATGAGACAAGAAGAACAGCTTTGAGGGTTGAAACATTCAGTATTTTCTTCTGTTACTGTAAAACAATATGATAATACAAGTGCCATTGTTAGGATGTGGGAACACTGTAGTGTAACAGGATTTCAGACGGCTCTAACGTGGAGCGTAGCACTTCTTAACCTCTTCAGCGTTACTAGAAGCAGCAACTTGTTGACTGATTCTCATCAGTGACTGGTTGGTTGGTGTTGTCTGTCATGGTGCTGTAAATTTTTCTATGATTATTATTAAATTCTTATTTTTTACATTTAGTTTCTTTAAATTAATTTGTTAGTTTCTGTTTTGATTTGCATTTTACTATGTTTTATACTTGTATAACCATGTGTTACAAGAAATCTTGAATCTTACTCTTTTCAAGCAGAGTTCACAATAGGTACATGTTATTTATTGTTCCTTGTTGATCACTAAATGTTAAAATTAACATCACCTGTTCAGCAAAACCAGGACGTTGAAGTCTCCGCAGTAAACATTGCGCTCCTCCATTTCCACCACCTTAGTTTTAAAACCTGTGTAAACCGACTCCAACCCTCTGGTTTCCTGTAGTAATACACATGCAGAGCTTAGAGATTCCTGCACGCTGTACTCTCACTTTAGTAACACCACTTAAACGGGTTAGATACCTTTTTGTTGGAAATCTCGGGAGCCTGAATGTCCTTCTCCTCTTCTATCAAGGGCACTAGCACCTCTCGGATTTTGGCATAGGCAGGGTTGACTCCAGATGAGCTGCCCTAAGTTAGTATAGACCATATTTCCACTTAAATTTATGGCATTTAGCACACGCTCTTATCCAGAGTGACTTCCTTTTTCTAATTTCAGGTTCAGTTTCGCTGAGACCAACTTGGGGTTAAGGGTCTTACTCAGGGACCCAGCGATGGTGGTGCTGGAGGGAGGATTCAAACCCACAACCTATTGATCTAGAGGCAAGTATCATAACCACTAGACCACCACCACCCAGATCCAACCTTTTCAGTTCCAATACTGATAGTGATATCAGTGATACAGATACTTAGGCTCTGGGTGCGGGCCGACCCTGAGTATCAATATGATACCAGTGTTTAATTAATAAGTTGTATATTCCGGTATATTTCTCTGTGAGGAGGAGACTGAGGATATAAATCTCTGGATTTGTTTAAACACATTCTGTAATTTTTGCGACAGTCCCTAACACTGCAGCACTAAAACCATCATGAACACCTAGATCGCCAGAAAGACCCGGTGTAATTAAGCTAAATAGTACCGCAGTACTGCTGCCCGCGCATAACAAAGTGCACACATCCTGAACGTAGTTTCCATGTGCGTACACAAAGCTAGAAAAACTTGCAATTTAACTGAATAGATCGGTCCCATATTGGTGCGTCCCTAATAAAGACAAGTACATTTGACAAAACAATCATGAATATCCAAAGAAATAATTGGAAAACTGGAACAAAAACTTTACCTGCAAAAACTTCACCTTGTTTTCCAGCATTTTAATCACCTGAAGCTCTTCTACAATTTCCTCTGCTAGGTACTGCCAATGCTTGGACACACCTTTACAGCTCTGAAGTGTTTCACTGTCCAACAAGCCTGACAAAGACAAAAACAAACATTAATATTCCAGTTTACCGCTGTATTTCACAACACTTTCATCAAGTAAATGCCGCAAATTCCGGGCCTAACCCTCTGATCCACTACACTTCTGATCTACATCATGTTTGCAATAAAGAATACATATTGGTTCTACATCTTATATTTTTACCATTAGAAATAGACATTATAACAGATTAGACATGTCATGCTTTAGTGCTGTATTTGCAGAGAAATGACTTGAAAACACAAGTTTGCTATAGATTTACAGCAATTCTTTTATAAAGCACAGCATTTTACTGTCTTATGAAACACAATCAAAAACTGTAGGCAAATAACATTTACATTTACGTTTTATTCTGTTCAGTCTCACCTAAAATCCTCTTGGCAATTTCCACCGGTAGACTTCGTATGAAATCCCGGTAGAGACTGAGCCCCGACGTGGATTTGGATGACGTGGGGAGTACCATGAGGGCAGGATCCTCACAGCTGTCTGAGTCTGGGTCATCCCATTTTGCTTTCTGATCCTCCAACTCGCCCCGGCTGGACTTTTCTGTTAAAGTGGAAAAACACTTGAACATTACATTTCTGCTTAAATTAATTAATGAAATGTCTATGGCTTTGAAGTAGATATACTGTAAATAAGTACTATATATTTGCAGAGTGCAGATATGCCAGCTATCTTTTTATATTTTTACAGCAGGTACCATATTGGATATGAACAGCACAATACTGGAGTTATATAACACTGTATTTCATTGTAAAAGTATTTGATATTTACAGTAACACTATATCTTGCGGTGTTGTGCTGTGTTGCCTGCTGCCAATATTTGTCTTTTTACAGGAGCAATACGTCAAAACATTTAGATATTTGAATGAAAATAATATTTCTTCTTAATCTTGGAATGCTGTTTAGAATGCAGTTTACATTTCACCTTCTTTAAACTAAGTTTAGCTATCTATGTCTACATATACACTGCCCTCCAAAAGTTTGGAAACGCCCCTGGCCAAGTGGGGTTCTGGACAGTATTGCCATGAATCCTTTTTAATTTGTGATAATATTGCACTGATAAGGGACAACACAAACTACGAAAACATATTTTATTACATAAACAGCTTATTAAAAAGTTTATACATAGAAAATACTTAATTTTTGGATTCATCAAAATATCCACCATTAGCAGCTATTACAGCTCTGCATAATCTGGGCGTCCGAGCTGTCAGTGAACCAATCAGTTGTTGGAGTTATTAAGGTGTGCTGACCCAAAAATCTTTTAAAAACCTGGACCAAGCTTAAACCAGTAACCAGACATCACAGCTGGCAAAGGGGCATGTCTGACTCTGACATGGATATATTGCCATTATTATGTAATCAAAATAAAAATGATTACTGCTGGTATCCAAAGATAATGTCAAGTTACTTTAATGTATTTGCACCAAAAAATTATGAGGATTTATGCTGATATCGTCCACAACCCCACTTTGCCAGGGGCGTTTCCAAACTTTTGGAGGGCAGTGTACATCTATATCTTTTTGAAGTGTTGTGATGAAATGTAGGGACACAAGTTTGCTGGAGATTTACAGCCTGTTTTAAAACATACATTGTGGGCTGGTTTCTCGGACGTAGATTAAACATAGTTTTGGACTAAATTGTAGTACCAATTGAGATTTACCACTAAAACTCTTTAGGCTTAATCCTAAACTGGGAAATTTGCACTAAGTGTTCTGAAAATACAGTAAAATTCTATAGAGAAATAACTATAAATTTACAGCAGATGTTTACAGCATATGAATATAATCAAAAGTTCACAGATTTGTTACTCTTAATTATCTAATGTTTGGTTAATATCACCGCCACTGTAGAAACATGAGGAAAACAGACTTACTAGGTTTTGAATTATCCAGAATCTCTGTTGAGCTGTTATTATTTTGGGTTTCATAAACATCACTGGAAGACTCGCAGTCTGAGCTAATCTGGGTTGAGAAGTCCAGCTCTGGCTCACCAACATGGAGGCGGGACGGTTTTTCTGTAAAAGATCTGCTGCCCTCAATGCCTGCAGAAACTATAAATAAATAATTTTAAAAATAATTTGACTCACTTTTTGAAGCAAAGCACTGGATATCATTACTGCATGATATATCACGTCTGCACTGGCATTGTGATGTGTGCAAAAGTCATACGTGTTTTTTTTTGCTACTTGAAACAAAAGGAAAATTCATGTTCTCATTTTTCATGACTAACCTACATGAGACTTTTACTCTGATACAAGCTGAGTATGTATATGATAAATAAGAAGTGTCATTATGTATATGATAAATTAGAAAATACTGATTATTTAAAGGTCGCATGTTAGGAAAAATGTACTTTTTTCTGTTCTTTGGACATCCATTTGGGGCTGTGCTGCCTCTAAACACACTGTAAGGTTGTTATTAATTGGTCAATTGTGTTAGTATTAATTTACAAATGTCAGAAATCGTATGCTTAAACATGCCGTTTAGATTTCTCCCCTACTTCTATGTCACATTAGGGGACATTTGAATAACTCCACCCTCCTATCTGAGAAGCTCCACTCACCAAGTAGAACTGCTAGCGCTTCCTGATCTGCCATGTAGTGTAGGAATCACAGTGAAGAAGTCTAGCAGCGGAGTGTTGTGTTAAACATGTCTGGCTGTATGGATGGTCTGTCAGCAGCAGCCATGTGGATTATTTTCACGTGAGGTTAACTTTCGCCGTGCTGTCTACACTACACCCAGTTCCGGAGTGGGACGCATGTGGGCAGCAGCTCATTTGTTTTTAGGAATACTAATGAGAAACAGCCTGTTCTAAAAGGGACGTTAAATAGAGGAGTAAAAAGCAGGTAAAAATGCCTAATCTGAGAGGTATTTTTAGCAAACTACTTCAGAGACATGGTTAGTGGAGCTCATAGACCTGTTTTAACTGAAAAATATACAATAATATGGGCCTTTTAAGATATGAAAATGTTGGTTTTATATTTGAATGTTATTTTATCACTTGTATTATGTGCATTTGGCTTTAAAGTTAATATGAGTGAAAGTCAAAAATGCATGGGTTTGTGTTTCATTAAACTGCAATGTTACACAACAATTTAATGTTTGAGTAATATAAAAAAAACGGGGGAACATAGGCTTTAAAACAGAATAGGGAAAATCATCCATTCATTCTAGAAATATTAATTCTAAGCCAGACACACATCCGCGACTAATAACAAGCAGAAACGGAACTATGATGCACCCACAAACGGCTTTTCTCCTTTACCTGGGCAGAACTGGAGGAAGTTGAGTTTCTTTCGAGCTATGAGAACCTGAACCAGATTGCCCAGAGCATGGAGGAGTGCAGTATCACACAAGCATAAAATCCTCAGCACATAGTTGGTTTTGGTCCAGTCCGGGCTGTTGTTGAACCATTCCCAGGTCTGGACCATGTCCTGTCCCAGTTGTTTGGTGTCCAACGCTCTGTCTGAGTTCAAATCCCAGTCTTCTCTGTCCTCCAGCATGACAGGATTATGGCTGGACCTGGAGATAGGGGTGTAATGGTACATCAGTCTACATTGATGTAGTGATCAGCAAGTCTACAGCATCAATTCATAATTAAAATATTGAACAGACATCATACATATTGTAACAAGTAGGGGTTCAATGATATATTCATCTTTGCTGATACAATGATTTGGTGTTCAATAAACACAAAGCACTGATCCAAAATGAAAACATCACTCAGATATCACATTGTAATGTCACGTTATATTGAACTGAACTATTTTTTGTTTTGCATTTAAATGTTTAGTTGAGGTCAGAAATAAAAATGTAAAGATATTTTAGTTGCTTTTTGTAATTTGATATGAGGGGAACCTTGCTTATGAGTACCTCAGTGGTAACTTTACCGGTCAGGGACTTGAACCAGTGACCTTCAAATCACAGTGACAACTCCGTAAGCGTTACATTTACAGCATTTAGCAGGCGCTCTTTTCCAGAGCGACTTACACTTCCTAATTTCAGGGACGGTTCCCCTGAGAGCAACTTAGGGTTAAGGGTCTTGCTCAGGGACCCAGTGTTGGTAACACCAGAGGTTGGATTCAAACCCACAACCTCTTGGTCCAAAGGTGAGTGTCCTACCACAAGGCCACCAACACATTTCATGTTACATTAAGCTTGAAGTCCAGGTCCAAATCTGAGTTATCAGTAGTTAGTCGGTAGTCGGAGTAGGCAGCAAAACGGTTAGGTCGTTCGCCCTGTGGTCGGAAGGTCGCCGCTTCAAATCCCTGTAAAGGAACCACTGAGGTACTCATGAGCAAGGTACTGTTCCCCGGGCACTGCCCATGTCAGCTGCCCACTGCACCTTCACAGATGGGTCAAATGCAGAGGTCACATTTTGTTGTGATTCACATTTACATTTTTGGCACTTAGCATCTTATCCAGAGCAACTTTCAATCCCTAATTTCAGGAATAGTTCTGCAGAAATTAACTTAAGGATAAAGGTCTTGCTCAGTGACCCAGTGTAATGCCAGAGGTCAGATTGGAATCTATAACCTCTCGTTCCAGAGGCGAGTGTCCTATTACTGGGCCACCAACACTGTGTATTGGTGTGCATTCACAATGATAAATAATCACTCAATTTTTTTTTTAATAATCATTTTTTAAACCAGCAGTGTTAGGTGCTCAGGGATGCAGTTTAGTCCCGAAAATCCTCACAGGCCGATAATGTGAATGTGCTTTTGTTATGTATCGATTCTCCTGAACTTGTCGAATCGTTATCCACCGAATCGATTTGATATTGTATCAGGATGTAACTTGTCATATACTCCCCTACCTGGAGTAGGTAAAGTCCTTCCCCAAAGTCACTCGCAGGACATTATGGACCCTCTGGAGGATCTCCAAACTGCCACATCGGAGCAGAATCCCGGTGAGGAAGCTGCGTTTAGACGCGTCTCCAGCTCGCCAGAGCCACTGAGAGGAATCACGCAGCCTGGACTTCAATGTGCACGACTGACATTCTCCACAGACCTTAAACTCGTCATCTCCGCTCGTACAGCTCGACTTTGCCGAGTTCTCCACACTCCATTCGCTCAGCTTTAGCATCTTAAATACTCCAGATGGGTCTTTTAGTAATTTTCATGTTATTCTCTCACATTTATGTTACGATTTATGACTGACTAACTGTAGCTCCGCGCATTTTGTAGGAAGTAACTTCCGCGGTTTTCTCTGCCCGTTGCTAGGCAACTAACAACGCAGCAGTAGAGATTTGGCGGAGCGTTTTGGGCTAATATTTTTAACTTTTTAGGTGATTATTGCTATCGAACTCCACACATGACTCGAATCCTAATTTTAATAAGTATTATTTCTAGTGATGACTTAATTTTCTTGTGGTCTCTAATCAAGATCCTTCATTCCTTCATCCTTCATAGTTAGTCATTATCATTTAAGGTAATAAAAACCTGGTTTACTCCAGAGAATATCTATGTATTCTCTAAGTATCTAAGTACATTTAAGAAAATCTATTAGGTAAAGGCTAACCTAAAATTATTATAAATTCTTATAAGTATTATAAAATATATCATATATAATACTTAAAATCATATTATAATCTATTTGTAGGCCCTAAGAAGTCCCAAGCTTTTATTTTTTATATTTTGATAGGGAAGTATAATATTACATAATCTACACACTCAGTCACATTATATTGTCATCTTAGCTACTGTATATATAAGTATATGGACGCGACAGCTCATTTCTCTATATACAAGTATAGAGAAAGACGAGATGAATTGTTTCCAGTTTCCACAAAGTATATATGCAAAATATACATTTACAAATAAACTATAAATATAAACTCTGAACTAGATGTGTGGTATTCAATATATGTGCAACAAATATTGCAACAGCAGACAAGCACAAAAGCAAGCAATTACAATACTGGAGTGTCTTTTTGCATTAAATGTGCATAAGATCTGCAGGTAGTTTAATATGAATATTCTAAACAATCTAGAAACTTTATTGCTTATCAGCCAATGCAGGTGTCAAGTGAAGCTACATGTTAGTAACTGTTAGTTACTGTTTTCTCAAAAATACAAGCACACACCAACCTAATGCTAAATAATTACTTTTCTCTATTCCATTTTCCTTAATTATATCGATTAACTTAATTTTCAGTCTTAGGTTTACAGTTCAATCCCGGTATGTGGCTGTATATAGCAAATAAAAAAATCTTAGATCTGGGATTTACATCATTAATTTAAGTTTTCTCATTCTTTTGCATTTCAATCATTTGCACATTTGCTTTTTTAAAAGATTTTTGTTTACACGTTTGGCATTTTAAAGAGGCTTTGCGGAGGTAAAACTGGTGCGCTGCCCGGGAATCGAACCTGGTCGCAAGAATGGGAATCTGCATGATACTACTACACCAGCGGCGCTGTAAGAGAACGGGGAGATCTCCCTCATGTAAGCCCCACGACTCACTTGCAATTTACTATTTATTATAGCAAAAGACATTAACATTGATTAAATGAGCTACACGATCAAATGTCTCCAAAAATCAAAGCATTCAGTTACTTTCCCGATTGTGTGGCTTTCAAGCAACGCTGGGTTGTTATTCCTACAAAGTGCTTATGGCTAGGTTTTTATATCCTACCCTTGAGTATTTGACTCAAAAATGCATTTTGCCACTGCACGTACAAATATGCATTGCTTGATAATGTTATTTTGCGCTGCTTTGCTACCGTGACGAGCAGCAGAAATGGCGTGGTGTCGCTAGAGTTCTGAAACAGACGAGGGAAGGCGGACTTGCGTTGCTTCTCTGGACAGAATGCAGTGTGCATTGAGTTGAGATGTAACGAATCATCGATCCACATCGATACATCGATTCACCTGACACAGCCGATATCGTCGATCAGACATCTCATATGTATGTATGTATATATATATATATATATATATATATATATATATATATATATATATATATATATATGATGTCTGATTATATATATATATATATATATATATATATATATATATATATATATATATATATATATATATATATATATATATATATATATACATATATATCTATATATGTACTTCCGTGTATATGTGTATATATGTATATATGTATACACACACAGTTGCACTCAAAATTATTCAATCCCCATTGCAAATTAGGGTTATTTGCAAAATTTACAAACTTTCACCTGTAACTCTTTAACGCATACATCTTTTAGTACTTTGCAAAGCACTTTTTTGGTTGTTATGGACCTGCTGCAAACGTGATGCATTGCCAGACACCAGCTTCTGGCATCGCTCTTAAGGAATCTTAGCCCATTCCTCATGGGCAATCACCTCCAGCTCACTAATGTTCTTAGTTTTGCATGCTGCAACCACCTTCTTCAGATCCCACCAGAGATTTTCTATGGGGTTGAAGTCGGGCAACAGGATGGCCACTCTACAATCTTTCCAGGACCTTTTCTGAAACCAAGCTTTGGTGGTCATTGAGGCATGCTTGGAATCATTGTCCTGTTGGAAGGACGAGTGATGCCCAAGCTTCAGCTTCATCACAGACGGCATAACATTTTCTCCAAGTATTTTCTGATATTTGATTGAATCTATCTTGCCCTCCGCTGCAAGTTTCCAGTGCCAGAAGAGGAAGCAGCCACAGAGCCACCGCCACTGCCATGCTTCAGTATAGGCAGGGTGTTCTGTTCAGCATATACTTCATTCTTGCTCTTCCAGACATACTGTTGATCCATAGGTCCAAAAGGTCTCAGTTTCAGTTTAATCACTCCACAGCTGGGCTGGTGAATCCCCAAAAAGTTCTGTGGCTTATTTATATGGTTTTATAATACCTGGCACTGACTTGTCTTGTGATTTGGTGTTAATCTTGGAGTTTGGGCACACTTTAGCATTTAGTGTGCACCATACGTGGAAACTGAAACCTCAGTTGCTGCTGCCACCAAGTCTTGCTGCAGGTCTTTTGCAGTCACTTGAGGGTTTTTGCCACCTGCCTTCTCAGAAACCTAGTGACAGTGGTTGATAGATTCCTCTTTCTGCCACATCCATGTAGTGTAGCCACTGTTCTTTTAACTTTAAACTTGCCAACTATGCTTCCGATGGTATCTCTAGGAACATTCAATGGCTTTAATATCTTTCTGTGTCCTTTCCCTTGTTTGTGCAAGGCACGATCTCTTCTAGACTTTCTGGACTATTCTTTGACTTAACCATGTTTTTAGCATGCAGTCAAACGTCACTGTGATCATACGCCTAGCCATTCTAGGTATTTGATGAGTTCTAGCTCACGCACACCTGATGCAGCTTATGAGGCTAGTTATAATGCTAACAATAATGCTTGAGACAACACCTGATGTGCAACCTGTGCTCTTATGAGGGATTCTATTCATAGGGTTGAATAATTTTGAAACTGCAGTAGTCATTAAAAGTGACACTGTGTTGAATGTACAAAAAACACTTGTAATGTTAGTTGTGTTGAGCTGTTTAAATTGTTCTTATTTATTGCAAACAGCTGAAATATAAATTTTGCCAATAACCCTAATTTGCAATGGGTTGAATAATTTTGAGTAACTATATATATATATATATATATATATATATATATATATATATATATATATATATATATATATATATATACACACTACCAGTCAAAATTTTGGACACACCTTCCCATTCAATGTTTTATTCTTTATTATCATGACTATTGACATTGTAGATTCTCACTGAAGTCACTATGAATGAACACATATGGAATTGCGTAGTAAACAAAAAGTGTGAAATAACCCAAAACATGTTTTATATCTTAGATTCTTGAAAATAAACTACCTTCACTTTGATCACTGCTTTACACACTCTGGCATTCTCTCTCGATAAGCCTAAGGAGGTAGTCACCTGAAATGGTTTTTCCAACAGTCTTGAAGGAGTTCTTAGAGATGCTGGACTACTTGTTGTCCTTTTTGCTCTTCACTGTGGTCCATCTCATCCTAAACCATCTTCGGCTGAGTTTGGCCAGATGACCGTGAGGCCAGGCACCACACAGCACTCCATCACTTTCCTTGGGTCAAATAGCCTTTACATGTTTATTCATAGTTTAGATGTTGTTAGTGAGAATCTACAATGTAAATAGTAATGAAAATAAAGAAAAAAACATTGAACGGGAAGGTGTGTCCAAACTTTTGACTGCTAGTGTATATATATACACCATCTCAAAAAATTAGAATATTGTGAAAAGTTCATTATTTTTTGTCACTCATTTCAGAAAGTGGAACTCATATATTATATATAGATTCATCATTAATACAGAGTGAAATATTTCAAGCCTTTATTTCTTGTAATGTTGATATTGCGAAGCTTACAGATAATAAAAACCCAAAAATTCAGTAAGGTCTCAGAAAATTAGAATATTACATAAGATCAATTAAAAGGATATTTTAAACAGAAATGTCAGGTTTCTGAGAAGTATGTTCATTTCTATGCACTCAATACTTGGTTGAGCCTCCTTGCATGAATTAAAAGCCCAGGTTGCTTTGATAGCGGCCTTCAGGTCATCTGATATATGATCTGATATATGATGTCTAATCAATGTTATCATCATTTTGGATCGATGCTATGGACTACATATATATATATATATGTTAATGTCATTTTATATTGAACAGGTCTATTTTAAGTGAATTCTATGTAATCTATGTGATGAACCTCTTAATTTGAGGCATCTGCAACTATTGTAATTTAATGAAACAATATTCAAATGAAGACTGTTGACACAATAGCCTCATATTTTCTTTATGTTTTTTCAATCTATTTGTTCTGTATAAAATTAAGACATTAAAACTGTATAATGTTCTACAAATGTAGAAACCCAATAAGCTAATGTTTGCACAAATATGCATGAAATAAAATAATTTGACCTCTGCATTTGATTGCATTTTTGGCAGTGCTTTGAGGACCACATTATATCAGAAAGTAGACTTTTGTGATATCGGCAGACATCAAATCATATTCATTGAATCAATATATTGTATTGTGATAAAACGTGCAGTTTACACTCTTTAGCTTTTTACAAGGAGGGGATGGGGTGTTAATTTGTGGCACAATATCAGATCTAGGGCTAGTTACAGATGATATCTCACTATCACCTGATTTGCTGCGCCTTTCTGATTTGCTTTTTTCTGAGTTCTCCACACTTCTTGCAGCATTTTAGCATTCATCCAATTTCTTCCTTTTTTTGAACGTCTTTCCTTTTATAGCATTGTCACTTACGAGCATGTAGTAGTTTGTGTTGTATATTCTGCACTGTAACCCATTCATGTAACTGCAGTTATTTCCCTTCTGTATTTTGCTGTATACTGTGTGCAGTTTCATAATACAGTAAAACACTAAACTTATTAAAGGAAAACCTGTAAATCTACAGCAAACTCGTGTTTTCAAGTCATTTCTTTGCAAATACAGTAACATCTTGTACTGTACAGTACACATTTACAGTGGCATACTCTATTTTAATTATAGCACTGTAATATAAAGATACAATACACAGTATGAAGTGTGCTGTAAAAATATCAAACATGGCTGCCAGGATTATACTGTTAATTCACTGTGATAAAGGTGTGAACATGTAATACTCATGTTTACACTCTTCAATACACATTTACTTGCTTTGCTTTGATATGAACCGTAAACAATGCTGAGGTTCACAAATGTTTTTTACACTATGCAAAATGACTAGATTATTTATTATCTGAAATATAAGGCTTGCATTGTTGCACGAGATCCACAAAATGAGAGCCAAGGGTAGAATGCATTAGTGTGTTTGTGTTTTGATGTATAACATTTTTTGTTAATATTTTTATAACATATTTTTACACATTAGAGCCAAGAATGGATTTTGTTGTGTAACATATTTTACAGATGCAAGTTAACACATTATAGCACAGAATGCTTTAGTATGTGCCTGTTTTGGCATATGACATGGTTTTATAGATGCAAGACCACACATAGAGCCCAGAATGCATTGGTGTGTCTGTTTAAGTGTGATGTTTAATAGATGCGAGGCAAATATACTGAGCACGATTAGGGTCTATGTGTTATCGTGTGATACTTTTCCAAAGGCAAGGCAACATATTAGAGCCCAGAATGCATATATGTGTGTCTTTGTTTTGATGTATGAAGGGCAACACATTAGAGCACAGCATGCATAAGTGCGTGTCTGTTTTGGTGTGCAACATGCTTTTACAGACCCAAGGCAACATGTTAGAGCATGCATTAGGTCTATTTGTTTGTGTGTTACGTTTTTACAGATGCATGGCAGACTCATTAACATCTATTTGCAAGTGACTATTTAGGTCAGCTGTAATGATACAGATGAGATCTGATCAGAGTTGAGGCTGCCGAGGGGAGGAAGGAAGATGAAGAGAGCGAGCAGAGCAGAGAGGCTGTGAGATAACGGGCGCTGCTGTAAGAGGCTGATGAAGAAACAGTTAGAAGTCACAGGACCCAGCCAACAGGAAACGCCTACTTCCGCACACACTTAAAGACTCGCATACAGACGATGTACAGCTGTTCCTCGAGTCTCTGTACAGGCCAGTTTTCTGTCGTGAATTCGTTGGAGTCGGCGCTCTTGACAACACTGGATGTTAGGCCGAGAAGACGCTCTGCTGTTGTAATCATTTAGACTGCTGGTGTTTAAGGAGCAAGCATTTGGAGATTCAGCAACATGGTACCAGTCCAGGACGGGCCGAATGCAGAGAAACTGCTGGTCCCCCCTCAAGAGGCAAGTCCTTCCAACAACCAGCACTTAGTTTATGAAGATCTTAGAGTTTAATGCCAGTTCATTGAGAATCAACAGGTGAAATATCCAGGACCTTGCCTCTATTATTTTATAATTTATACTGTAGTCATATTAACATTCTTTCAACGAATGCAATTTCTTATCTAACTTTTATGAGTTTTTATGGCTACGTTTAAGAGTGTATGTGCTAATATGCCATACAGGAACTATTTTAAAATTTGAAAATCAATATAATGTGGTTTCTTACCAGTAATATACAGCATCTTACAGATTAATCAGATATCATGCTTCTGAGTAAAACCCTAAACCAGGATTTCTTTCAGAGAACAATATGAAGCTAAAACAAGACTTAACATAATGGGCTGGTTCCTTGAACATGGATTAAGCCTAGTCTTGTACTAAGTTGCAGTGCCATTAGATTCCCAGTTAGTCCAGGACTAGGACTATCCAACTTGATTTTAGAAAGCAACACAGTTGAACCTAAGATTTGGTTAATCCCCAGATGGAATTTTTACAGTGTGTTTGATACATGTATTAGCATATTCACTTAAACCCAACCAACATTGTGAATAAAGTTAGAACGTCTGTCATTTTCAGATTTTTGGCTTAAAACCAAACTTATGACACTGAATACCTGCGAAAGTGGTTAGTTAGGCCACGCTCGTCCACTCCGTCATCTAATTTTTTGCTACGCCACACAGTCACCTGAGGTCGCTCTGTGAGATGGAGTCTCGGTGCAGGAGCGTAGGTTCTTATGGTGGAATAGAAATTAATCACTTTTGTAAAAACTCGGAGGCTGACGGCGAGCGCCGTTACTAAGCTTCCTAACCACGGTACAAAATAAACGAGGAAGCATTTTAGAGAACTTCTGACCTTCGCCATCGCCGCTCGGGTCTATTTGCATGGGCATGTTCCTCGCGGCATGACTTAAGACATCACATGTTTCTGAACGATAAACTCACTTATTTCACCCAGCACACGGCCATAAAACAATAAAACAAGGGAATTTTATTGATCAAAATGACGTTTGCACTTAAACTAGCTTTTTAACAAAATGGGAAAATTGGCTATTGTAAACGTGTATAATGACTTTTAAAAAGACAGTTCAGCAAATTCAGTTCAGTTCAGAGAATCTCCAGGAACATAAAATGTTGTTAAATCAGGTTTTAAAACCTGATTTAACAACATTTTATGTTCCTGGAGATTTTCCAATTACTCACAACACATCCTGATAAATTAGTCATTTCATTTAGTGCTGTATTACTCCAGTCTTTAAAAGTCCAGTTCAGTTTTTGAAAGTCTCGGTCTTGTCTCCGACTCGGTAGTGTTCACTGTAGTTTGTTGAGTTTAACATATGATGTGATCAGTTTGGATAACTGCTTCCAGTGAAGTGATTTTCTCCTTATAGATATGTAAGAGAGAAATATTGAATAAACATCTTTAATGTTGGTTAGGCTTTGCATGTTCCATTTATTTGTCATGTGGTGTAAAACGTGCATTGGTCTCTTGGTCTCTGCCCCGGCCCTTCAGAGTCTTGGTCTTGTCTCGGTCTCGACACACTCTGGTCTTTAGTCTGGTCTCGGTCTTGGCTTAGGTGGTTTTGCTCCCAACTCTACTTTCATTATTGTTGTTGTTGACAACAACAAACAGAAGGGAATTGAAACATCATATAATTATGAATAATGGATAATGAATAATCATGCTAAATGTGCCTTAAAGTGAGCTTCATAAGATTCAGCTGAAATAAATAAAAGTTTCTCATACAATCTTTATGACGCAGTTCTGAATCAAATTAGGTAGCAATTATGAAGAACTTGGACAATTTGGAGGAAAGTTTTGTAAGAATTTTGACATGTATCTAGCATAATGTTAATTACATAACTACATGATTCATTTACATGAAACACAGCATCAACCAGCACTGGCTTGGTGTAAACACAACAATTTTTGCTAGGACAGCCAAATGGTGTCTGATACCGATAATATTGTAAAATATTCAACTGTAAATTTACAGGAGGACACTGGCAGCAGGGTATTTTTACATCAGGTGCACTGTATTTGGTTTGCTTACTATTCAATACTGTGGGTCATAAACTATATCACGCCACTGTAAAAATATTTGATCTTTACACTAGTACTGTAATTTTTGCAGTGTTGTCTGCAAATATTCTTTTTTTTCAGAGGCAATGCCTTCTTTAGAAGCTTATTTAAATGATTTTTTAATGCAGTAAAAGTAAATACTGTTTATTTTTCACTTTCTTTCAACTATCTTTAGTAGCATTTTATCACAGAACATGGATTCCGAAATCAGAAAAAAAAATGATACTACAAATCATGGTTAGGGCTGCTGAGTAAGTGCTGGGTTCGATCTCCGGGTCGGCCGTAGGGTCTTTTTGTGTGGAGTTTGAATGCTCTCGATGTTCGTGTTCTACAGTCCAAAAGCATGCAATATAGGTTAACTGGCGTATCGTAAATTGGCCTCTACAGTGTGAATGTGTGAGCGTGAGTGTGTGTGCTGTGGTTCCTGGGATAGGCTCTGGTCAACCCCACGAACCCAGTTGGGATTAAGCGGTTTGGATAATGAATGAATGAATATTACTACAAATCAATTAAAAAAGCTTTTTGTAGTGGTGTGTTGATATGATGAACAGGTGAAATAAATATGTGCATGACACCTTGAATGCTTTTTAGTGTACAGTATGTTAATGCATTTGCAAAGAAAGCACTTGAAAACACGAGTTTGCTGTAGAACAGCATTTTACTGTCATGAAAATACAGCAAAATACTGTAGGGAAACAACTGTAAAAATATGGTAAATCGTGAAAAAATTGTTATAATGACATGGTTTACTGACATGATTTTTATTCTTTTTCTTTTTTTCCGCCCCTGATTTCACAGTCCCACTCAACAGGTCCCGGGTCTCCTCGAAACAGGCATAGACAGGTGCTGTGTCACTTAACTTTCCTATTACATATGCCTGCAGAGTATTAATGCACAAATACTTAATGTTTTCGTTCATTATGTAAGACAGACCCTCAGGAATTCATTAGACCCCCAGTATGGGTGCTTGTTAAGACTGGGAGGAACTTTTGAGTAGTAAATTATATTCCTGTTGGTATAAATTAAATTTCTTTTATTTATTGTTGTGTTCAGGGGTCACCTGCACGAAAACTGGGCATGACCAGAAGACAGAAGGACAGAAAGGTAAAAACTTGAGCTGGGATTATAGAATATAAACCATGGTATTTCGTGCTTAATTATGGCAAGAAAAAAAGCAGTTCCATGTGGTCTCTTTTTACCACCCAAATTTGATGTTCTGAATCCGGGAGATTCCTTCTAATCTGTCGCATTATTTTGCACCTGTAAGTCACTAATGTCTGAACATATTTTGGGTGAGCATGAGTCGCTGCCTCTATATCCCAAGATTATGCAGCTGTGCGGATTATGCAATTTTTTCTACTTAATTAATGTTTACTGGCAAATGTTAAGTTGAAACATGTCAAGTACAAACCTAGAAACCAGATTTCAGCCAGATTAAATTTGGATTAAAGTGTGAGACTATCTGTCATTGTGAACACACCACAGCGTAGCACACAGTGCAGCACAATCTAATGTGACCTCTGCATTTGACCCATCTGCGAAAAGCATTGTGCAGCTAATGTGCAATACCCGGGGAGTAGTGCATGGAGAGGGTAACTTCCTTATGAGTAGCTTAGTGGTACGTTTACTGGTTTGGGACTAACCGGCAACCTTCTGATCACGCTACCGTTATACTACCACGGCCACTAATAAACAGAATACAACAATTGGACCAGACCTTCCAGAAATCTGCACTTAGCAATGGTGGGATTTGAACCCACGCCCCCAAAGGGACTGGAGCCTAAATCCACTCGGTCACACTACCAACCTGCCAAACATGGCCATTATTCATGTGCATTAAATCATTAATATGGAAGTCTGTTGAGGACACGTCAACATTATTATTTTCTCCTCGTAATCTCGAGATCACGACTTATGTTTCTTATGATCTCAACAAAACAAAAGTTGTTTTTCGAGAACACGAGTTGGTAAATATGCAAATGTCTGAGCCTCCTTCTCAGCTGACAGACACTGACATGATAATTGTTCGAGCATCAATAGACATGATTCTTCGTGCCGTCCATGATGATAATGACATGACAACTTTGTTTTGTCCAGATCACAATAAAAATATACTGTGATCTCGAAATAATAAGTTAATAATGAAATAAGTTTTATTTCTCTTGAGATCATTAGGATAACTAAGTAATGCCTTTTGCCTTTCTTTTTTTCAAATCCTAAGAAAAAAACTTGTGATCTCAGAAAAACAACTTCTGTTATGTCGAGATCATGAGATAAATAAGTTGTGGTCTCGAGATATTGAAAAGAAAATAATGTTACTGCATGTCTTTTTTCAAGAAATAAAACTGCATGTCCTCTGTCAACTTCTTTGGCACTCTGTAAAACACATTTCCCTGCCAGGTTCTAGACTGCAAAATCATTCTCAAATTTCAAATTTATCTCTCTTTTCATGGAAATTCCTTTACAGTCCACCTTTCCTGTGGAGTGTTAAAATCTACAAACAAATCCCACACTTTCACTGATATCTGATCTGATTAACTATTAGAACCCAAGACTCTTGCTTTGACAAGAATAAGACAGTCAATATTTTTCTGTATAGAGAGACTGCTATATTTTCGATAGTAGTTCATATTTAAGGAACTAAATATTAAATATATTTGCATGTGGCATTAATACGCCATTATTTGTTATCTCTGACTGAAGGATTTCAGAGATCCAGAAAACCCAGAGGAGAGGGATAAGAGACACAAAGAGCAAGAGGTAAGCAACCCCAGCAAGAAAATGCTTTTCATTTGCTCTGTAACCCTGAATTCAATTAATTCATTTAAATCTGTAATGGATGAGATTAACCAGATTAAGTTCAATGTACTTAAGTTTTTCATACATTAATTTAATGAAACTATGGATGAATGAATGAACACATAAGTGAACAAATGTTCTATGAAATATGTGCAGCTCAAACCACTGTACAAGGAGCTTCTGTACACCATTAAACACCGACTGGGGAAACCAACCAGCAATACAGAGTACACAGCCTCTCAACTACAGGGCTACATTAAAGAGGTGAGTTTAACACACACTAAATTAGTTTCCACAAACAAATAAGCTTACTAAACCTTCTTCATTTTATTCTTTTTTTTAATGCAGGCATTTCGAATGACGGATGAAGAACACCTGAGTCTCTCAGAAAAAGTGAAAAATATTGAGGTGATTAATTGAATTTCTTTTCTAATCTGAGCATGGTAGACCGTGTTTCTTAGCATTTTTACATTTTGACGTTTGTTGTTACAGCCCCCAGGTTACTGCCTGAAGGTTACTGTCAAAGAAGCCAAACACATTTTGGGGAAGGACATAAGCGGTATGTGTTTATTGATGCTGAAGATTTTCATTTCTAGCATTAGTGTCCACTCATGTACATGGTCACATGAGACAATGTCAATTTTGAGGTCTATATTAAAATATTTTCATTGAAAAAAGGAAGTAAAAAAATTTATATCAAAAATATCCCTTTCCTAAATATGGTCTAATACTACTACTACTACTAATAGTAATAATAATAATCATCATCTTTCTTTTATTTTTAAATGACATTTCACATAGTGCAGTCCAGTATTCTTTACATTGAGAATCAGGGCAGCGCTGGACTGGCCATCGGGCATACCAGGCATTTAAATTACGCAGATAAGAAGTCATAATTATGAGATAAAAAGTCAAATTATGAGATAAAAAGTCATAATTATGAGATAAACAGTATAAATTATGAGATAAAAGTCATGATTATGAGATAAACAGTCAAATTACTTAGATAAAAAAGTCAAATTACGAGATAAAAAGTCGAAATTATGAGATAAAAAGTCATAACTATGAGATTAAAAAAGCTCGAAATTATGAGATAAAAAGTCATAATTATGAGATAAAAGCTCGAAATTGCGAGATAAAAAAGCTCTAAATTATGAGATAAGAAGTCATAACTATGAGATTAAAAAGCCTCGAAATTATGAAATAAAAAGTCATAAATATGAGATAAAAAGTCGAAATTATGAGAAAGGAAGTGCGCATGCGCGCCAGTGGTGCTAAACTTGTTGGAAGTGTTTGCAGAGGCAATCTTGTGAATCTACAAATGCAGTATTTACTGTTGTAGAAGCCACGCTTAAAATAGTCCTCATGTATTTACAATCCATTTGAATCAAGTCAAGCCAAAAACGCCAAGTTTGGCGTGTAAGTGACAACGGCAGGTTAGCACCACTGGCGCGCATGCGCACTTCCTTTCTCATAATTTCGACTTTTTTAGCTGTAATTTCGACTTTTTTATCTCACACTCACTTTTATCTCATAATTATGACTTTTTATCCTCGTAATTTTTGACTTTTTTATCTCATAATTATGACTTTTATCTCGCAATTTCGGACTTTTTATCTCATAATTATGGCTTTTTATCTCGTAATTTCGACTTTTTTTCGTTCGGATTTTTTTTCTTTTAGTGGCTTCCAATATACAGTGATGGATGGTATTAGTCATTATACCTATTGGTACACAAACCGTAGATCGGCCCATTACACATGATTGATTATGGGCTGGACCAATTACAGACGAGATCAGCTAAATGGAGACTGGCAATTTCTTTAATTAACTAGACCAAGCAGCCTTGCTGGCATTTAAGTAAGTAGCCCACTGTGTACAATAACGGGCCTATTGTCTTTCCATCATCACTCAGGCCGGGTCTCGGCTCAAAATACCCGGGCTGATTTTTAGTCCCAGTCCAGCCCTGAATCAGAGGGAAATGAAATGCGAAAATAAACATAGTAGGCCAAGCAATGTTGGTAATACGCAGTATATAATGGTTTAAACTGTGTTTTCAATTTGTATTTAACTCCCAAATGAAGGTCAAAACCTTTTTTTATTAAATTTCATATATATATATATATATATGTGTGTGTGTGTGTGTATAATAAACCCTTTTTTACACCCATTTTAGCAGACATGTAGAGCAAAAAACGGCAAATCTTCACTGCTAAGCCTGTAACATACGCTAATTTTCATTAGCTAATACTAATTTCCACTTAAGTACCTCTGAAAATCACAATGTGAAATCTCTATTAGCACTTAGTTTTCGGATAGCGGATATTAGCATTACCTGGCTTACATTTTGCGCTAGCTTGCGTATATTAGCTTCACTTAGCAGACATTCGAATTAGCTATCGGATATTAGCATTAGCCAGCGGACATTAGCATTAGCTAGTTGTCTGGCATTAGTTGGCTGATTTAAGCATGTTAGCGCATATTAGCATAAGCTAGCTAGCGGAAGCTAGGCAGAAAGCCTTTAAAGAACAGATGGGGGTAAATAGAACTTCAAATACAATGAAATGATTACCAATGAGAAGCAGCTAAAATATGGATATGACAAATAAAATAATACATATTAAAAGCTCTTAACAGCTTTTTAAAAGAGGAAGGTGATTCAGGTTCTGTAATTGCTGATGGTAGTGTGTTCCATAGTTTTGGGGCAAAAATACTGGAGTAAAAACACCACCAAATGTGTTTTTGTGCCCCACTAAATTGGTTTTACCTCTTGCCATGTGGAAACTTAGAGAACTAGTGTAGACAATTAAAATACCAGCAATTTAGGATGAAATTACACTATACAGTATATTAAATTACGGTAATTAAGACATACTGGTGAAATATAAGGGGCAGTGAATAATAGTGGACTAATAATAATTTGAAGATTGCCGGTTCAAGTCCCGGACCAGTAAAGGTACCACTGAGATACTCATGAGCAAGATACCGTCCCCAAGCTACTGCTCATTTTGTTGTGGTGCATTGGTGTGCATTGTGTGTTGTGCTGTGGTGTGTTCACAATGACAAATAATCACTCACTTTAATTCGCTTTAGTAATTCTTGTTTCCTCTTTTACATGGGTCTGAAAGGATTCAGTGACCCCTACTGCCTGCTGACCATCCTGCAGAAAGGCCAGGAGGGCCAGAGCAGCAGCAGTGCCACTGCCAAACCGCAGAAGGCCATGGTGAAGGACTCGGCTCAAGAAGGACACATTTTCCAAACCAACGTCAAAAAACAGACACTCAACCCGGTCTGGGATGAAACCTTTCAACTGTGAGTTAAAAAACTGTTTTTTGTTTATTACTTGCACTTAAAATCACTGCAAATTTTCAGTTAAAATTTTTACAGTACAATATTGTAATTACAAAATACAGTAAGTCACTGTAAAGGTATGGGTTTGTATGTGCAATGGTTCACATTGATGTAGACTGTGAAACTTGTATTGCAGTTTTTTGTCATTATTTGAACTCGTGATTTTATTCTTTTTTGCTCACATTCAGGATGTTTCAAGACATAAACAGCGGCAACTTCCACATGGAAATGTGGTGAGTAGATTATTTCCCTCCACGTAACAGGGGCAAGCCCCTCGCTTTCGCTGAGTCACTGCGGTTGCACAAGGTGGAACTGAAAAAGCATAACGGGGTTGGAGGAGGTCTCATCATAACACTCTACATCTTGCTTTGCAGGGATAAAGATGAAGAAGTGTCGCTCGCTCAGAAACTTGACGAGTTCCGGACAAACTTTCACGGCCTGAAAAGGTCACCATGCCACTCGCCTACCTTTCTCATACACACTCGGCCGCCCACATCCTCATTTACAGTTACAAGAGTTTGATTTGATTGTTTGTAAGCGACGTGACATGATTTTTTTTTGTCTGTGCACTGTTACAGAATGTTAAAGGATGCGAAAAAGGAGAAGGGGCAGGATGACTTTTTGGGAAACATCATTCTCAAACTACAGGTACACGACCACAGTTTTGAGCAATTCAATTTTTATATTTTATTCAAGTTTCAGCACATATAAATCAAGAACTACAGCATGGCTATTAAGGAAAAAAAAAAAAATTGTATTAAATGACAAGCTAAAACTTCTACAGATGTGCCTATAAATGGGTCCATAATATTTGCTGTACCTTTTTTTTTTTTAATAAACCATTTTTTATCCTTTATTCCCAAAAGGGGTAGATGATGATGCAGGCTATGTCATGTCTTTAACTTATTCTTCTTGCCTAAAACGTTTCTAACAGAGATTGAAGTTATTGCTCCGTCAAATTGCTTACAGCAACTAAAATGCTAGAAGATATTTTAAAGACTTGTTAGTATATGATCAGAAACGTCAGGCAATCTTTAAGCATATGACATTCAAGAGATGTCACATATACAAAGTACACAGAGATCTGAAATAGCGATCTCTGGAGCAAAATTCTGTAATGTTTAACATCACAAGTGCAGAGAAGGTTGAACAAGACAATCCACCAAATCAAAAACTGTAGTGCAAAACTTGCATGGTTACACGCGAGTTATGGTCTGTAAATGAACAGTCAAGGCCAAATTCACTGGATTGTGCGTACCTGAAATGACAAAACATTAATTTCCCTTATCAATTTATAGGACCTGCACTGTACAGAGGACAGATGGTATATCCTCCAACCTCGAACAGAGACGTACCCAGACCGAGGGCAATGTCACCTGCAACTAAAATTGATCCACAAAAATGTGAGCTCCTTTAGTTTACTATTGGCCATTTAATCACACCATGCAGAGAAGACTGAACCAAGAAGTCCACCAAAATCATGATATGCTGTAAACTGATTTATCACATCTGAATTTGTGGGTTTCTACTTCTGAGAGAAAGTAGCTGTTAGAATAGAGTAAGGACAGTTTAAACTGCAAATGTTATTTTGGACATTATTAAACATAACTTAAGGAAGGAGCCTTGAATATTTGTAGTATTAGCATGGGAATAACTACACACTTTGTACATAATGTATTTTAGAACCCAAACAACTGAAACCCTCCACTGCTAGTTTTAACAGACGGTAATTTCCCGTAGCTAATGCTACTCCCCGCTAACTCACCTGTGGAAATAACATGTGAATTCGCCTTTACCACTTAGCCTTAGCAGATAGCATTCTAGCGGATATTAGGATTAGTTAGCGGATACTAGCATTAGCTAGCGGATTTTATCCTTAGCCTGCCGATATTAGCGTTAGCTAGCTGACTTCAGTATTAGCTAGCTAGCGGAAATTAATAGCGTACTCGATTCCCACTCTCTTGAGTAAACCGTTGTGAATCAATAGAGTCAACTCCAAGAGTGTCTTCCTTTATGGGTTATTGCTAATTTCACATGCTTCTAGTGAGCGCCGTTTAAAGAATTTTCATTTCATTTCTTTTAATTTTCAGCAGTGAATCATTTTGAAACGCTTTGAAAAGGTCACTGAACCCAACCGTTAAAACTCTTAGCTTTCCACATTGTTTCACCTAAATCAGTCTTCTGTTGGTCTTTAACGGTAAACTACGAATTTATTGGAGAGCTGCTAAGCAAATGTGTGGAGTCGACTCTGAAACCTCCAACTCGATTGTCGATTTAAACTTACACGGAAATGATGAATCGATTCTTCAGGATTCAGAGGATGGTGTTGGTTCGCTTAAGTTTTCAACAAGCGGAACGCACTTTAATTTTTGTCTCTTAAAATGTTTTGGACAAAATGACTGTCCAGATGAAACTTCTGAAGAGATAATGTGAGAATGTGATGACTGTGTTTGTGTTTGTCAGAGGGAGGAGATCGCAGGCCGCAGCCCGTATGTGAACTACAGCGGGATTTTGCAGCAGTTTGTTCATGCTCACATCTCCAAACAACAGGTAGTTTACACCATTAAAGATGTATGGCTTTATACATGTTTTATCCTTATTTTTCTTTAATCAGTAGAAAATGAGAAGTTCAGGGAGGTGTTCAGGTTTCCCGCTGGTCATTGGTTCCAGAATGAGTCAAGAAGTGAAATAGATCATATAACTGATCCAAGCATACAGTATATGAAACAGTAGTTCTGCATTTTGTCCTTTGTAATGTTTTCTGATCTTTTTTGTTGAGACAATGTGTCAAAACTATTGGGTAAGACAAACACCATTAAACAAATCTAAACAATTTAATTTACTCATCAAAAAGGCCATCAGAGAAAATGACACAATGCATACAGTGATTTATTGCATCTTGTGCAGATGTAAATACTATTCATCAAGACAATATTAAAAACATAAGAAGTCATGTCTTGTTGGAAGCAAACATGAATAATTAAGTGTAGAGTCAAGACTTTTGCCTAGGACAATGTGTTAATAATGGTATTTATAAAAAATGTAGATTAGAAAACTAGTCTTAGTAGCAATTTTCTTTGTCACACATTTCAGGATTAAAAAACAGTTTTTCTTAAAGAATATCATATTACACTTTACTTACATTCCCTTCAGAGTTGCCTAAAATGTGATAAAGCACAAATGTATATTAATTTGTTTTTGATCATGTCAGAATAAAATTTAGCTGCAGATATGACATAACTGTTTTATCATAAATGTATTAAAATAGCAAATTGAGTAGAATGTCTTGTTTCCTTTCTTTAATTTAATGCTTTATCCTTGAAATTTTTGCACTTTTCCAGGATGGCAGTCTGTGGAAGGGTGAGCTGTGTGGAGAGGGCACTGCCCTGCTGGAATATTACGCTGCTCAGAACGACATTTCACCCTTTCTGCAGGACCTGGCGTGAGTTTCAGACCACCTTCCCTCATCCTGTTATATCATTCTGTTTACTCAGGTCACTTTCGTGCTTTTTACTGCTTGAGTTAGGCCTTGGTTTGTGTGTGTGTATGTGTGTGTTTAGAAAGTGGGTTGCGTACAGTAAGCTGTATCAGACTTTGGAAGTGGACTCTACAGTGTTGTTTCAGCAGCTGACCAGCATAGAGTACCACTGGGACCAGCAGGAACTTCCCTACCAACAGGTCAGATTACTGTCTTCTTAAAATGTGCTTTTAGTTAGTTAGCTAGAGGAAAACAGGGCAGAACAGGGACTCACTAGCTAGCAAAGTGCTGAAACGTGAATGCATCATCCACCCTGCTGTTTAATTGCAAATAAAGGTTTTTTATGGTGCAGGGGTCAAATATGTGCTGTTTGACAGCAACGTTAATATTTTCAGTGGTAGAACAAATCTAATATTCTCTGTGTAAACTTATCATCAGAAGTCTCCATATGCTGAATAATTTAGGCCAGTAGTGCATGCAACAATTGATTTTTAATATTTTAATATTTTACTTCATAAGACCACCCCAAATAAAACATGGGCATATGTTCACATTACCTTCACATTCATTATCACAGTTGTTGTTTATTTTCTAACCAATTCTTAAGGACAAAACCTGTTTGCTGCAGCGGTGTAACTGAGGCATTGCACTGTAGAGTTGCCTTTTTTGTTTTACTGATGGGACTTTCTTGTTAGATTATTTTCTGCACTTCATCTAGCTGTTGATGTGAAGTAGATTGTTCCGCACTAGACTCGCCATAAGAAACAGTAATGCACATATAGCTGATTTAATATTACCACACTTCTGTTCACTTCATGAAGCTGTGCAACATTTTCCAGTGTGTGGGAGAGTGTGTTAGTAGATGCACAAAATGCTACTGTGAGCTAAAAAAAAAAAGTGAGTGATTACTTGTCATTGTGAACACACCACAGCACAGTACACAGTGCACCACAACGAAATGTGACCTCTGCATTTAACCCCTCCGCGAAGGAGCGGTGGGCAGCTAACAAGTGCCCGAGGAGCAGTGCTTGGGGTACCTCAATGGTAACTTTACTGGCCCTGGATTCAAACCTGCGACCTTCTGATCACGGGGCCAACGCCCTACCGTTATGCCACCAACTGCCCCCAGCTGATGTTGCAATAGATTCTTATGAAGTGTATGTTGCTCATTCATCTGAGAAGGTTACATGCATTTCCACTTTACAGATGACACGATTCTGTGATGAAGTCTCTTTACAAACTGAATTGTGTGCAAGTACAAAACCAGTCATACACTTACATTTGTAAAATTCCATAACTGTAGCGAAACACAACAGTTGTTACGGGGGCAGTAGGCAGTGTAATGGTTTGCCAGTTCAAGTCCCGGACCGGTTAAGGTGCCGCTGAGTTGCTCATGAGCAAGGTACTGTCCCCAAGCGCTGCTCCACGGCTGCAGCCAAAAAATCTGCCCACTTCTCCTTCACGGATAGGTCAAATGCAAAGGTCACATTTAGTTGTGGTGCGCTGTGCTCTGTGTTGTGTTGACAATGGCAAATAATCACTCAAAAATTTAGGCTCAATTTAGCAACAAAGTGATTACTGCATAGCCCTCTAGTCAGCAGTATAATACCCCAATCTGTAAGTAAGAAACTAAGCTTGGTAGTAGAGCTGGGCGATATGAACAAAAACATTATCACGATATTTTTTGTCATATTGATCGATTTCGATAATTATCACGATATATTGTCATATTGTGGTTTTTTTATGTTTTTTTTTTTTTGGGATTCTTATACAGACTGAATGAACAAGTTAAAATAAACAAACAGTATTAAACAAATAATTTCCAACAAATTTCTACTTGAAGAGCCCTGAGAACTGGGGTAAAAAAAATTGCCGCTGCCAAAGAACAGCTAAAGAGAGCTGTCAACACCTCACTTCCAGAGCGCTTTCTCAGTGCTTGTTGTTGCTAAGTTACGAAAAGCATCATCTGGTACTTTCACGTTCGTATTTTATTAGTTTTTTCCCAGGCGGCATTTGTTGTCAAAGCGTCCGCCGTAACTATAAAGTGCTGCATCTTCATCGCCTTTTTTTCCACTCACCGCGGCATCTTTTCTAAGGGCCGCGACATACTCAACGCTACGTGACGGGTGCGCTTGCGCTTAATCTTGAGGACTCCAACAGGTGGCAGCGTACACCATAAAAGCGTCCAGTCTGCCGTTAAGTGACAGAAGAAGACGAAGAAGTAGAAAGCGGCAGTGAGAGAAAACATTTTGCTGTGAAATGAGGAAGATAAAAAAATATTTGCATTCGGATGTCACAAAGGTGCAAAAAAAACGGCGAAACCGTTCAGCCGTGTTGATAGTAAACAACGATGCTGACGCCATGTGGCAAAACTTTAACATACAGCTGCCCCAATTTTTCAAGAGGTACTGCAACTCTCATAAATTTATGACGACATGCTCAGCGGATGCGTCAAGAGAACGCGTGCCAGCCATGATGCGCGTGCATCGCTTTGAACGTTAAGTATATCTGGGCACGTGACCACTAATGTTTACCGCGCAGCTTTTTCATGTGTTATGGGCAAATTTGCATCATTGGGTGTGATTGGCTGTTGTGCTGGCGTTATGCCAAGCTACGTGATTGGCCAAAGATAGTTCAAACAAGTATGATCGAATTTTATAGCTTAGTTTATCATTATCGTCATCACATTTTTCTTGATAAAATATCGAGATCGTTTTATCGCCCAGCACTACTTGGTAGCAAACCTGTAGTATTTATTTCACCAATGCTAGATGTGCTAACTATAGTAGCAGGTTGCGAGCTTAGGCTATGTTCACACTTAGCGTTTTTTTCCAACTGCCAGCGTCTGTTTTACGTTATAACCCTATGGAGTAAACCATTTTTTCAAAAAAGTCTTGAGCGCTTTTTTAAACGCCACCGCCGGCGTCTTTTTCTGCAGCTCAGAGCGTCTTTTCAAGTTGAAAAAAGTTCAGCTTTTCTGAAAAGAACACCCTACGTCAAGCGCCTTTTTGACAGCTGACCAAGGACAAGCGAGTAGTGAGACCTGTCGTTTCCATAACAACAAGAACAACAAGAAAAAATGGAGACGGTGCCGGTAGATAAACTAATCGTCCTTGTTTCGGAGCACAAGGAGCTGTATGATATGAGTACACAACTTAAAATATGCCACAAACCGTGGATCATCCAATCGGAGCTCCTGGACTAAATTGTTGTAAGCACCATACAGTTTCCTTCCCCGTATAATGTCGTGCACCCACAAACGTCTTTGTGAACCGACATTCTCCTCCCCGGTAACTTCAAAAGCCAACGCAAGAGCCAACTTTCTCTTTCTCGACATTTTTGCATCACACAGCACTAGGCTACTGTTGCAGCTGTTGTTATAGCAACAAAAGACGCGCTCGGCTGCTATTTGTAACCGAACGCTGACAGCTTTTTTTTTTTTCCTAAAAAAGCGCCGTTGTCAACTTTTTCTTGTCAAAAAAGACGCCAAGTGTGAACACGCCCTTAGTTTCTTACTTACCATTACCCATTACCTTACCCATATCATTTATTATAAACTGCAAACTAAATTTCAAATACATTTTTGTGCTTTTCTGGAAAGTTCTTCACTGTAGTATGAACACAACCACACACATTTTAAACCAAAGGTTGCTGCTCAGTACGTCTGCCGTTTGTGGAGTTTTCCTCAACAATCACCTTATTTGTGCCGTTCAGTCACTAAAGTCTATGGGATTTCACAGCGCAGTTTTAGCGTAAAATTATGCAGATGCAGAGAAAATGCTTTTTCTCAGCAGTAAATGTTTACTTCTTCTCCGTAATAAATGTTATCGACGTGTGTTAAGTATAAACGCGTCAAACGAGAAGATACACTTGTCAGCGTGCTGTCCCCCTCCGTTATGTACTGTGTATGTGTGTATCAACATTAAATAATATTAGAGTATTATTTAATATTCTTAGTTGCAGCAGCAGCAGCGGTAGTCTGTGCTTTTAAAAAAACTAGAGTATGGAATACATTATCTACAGCACCATCATTTGGACTAAATTAGCCCTGTGTTAGGGCTGGGGTTGGGGTAGCTGTACTGTGATACTGTGATATTTTTGCTTAAAGTCAGAATTTTATACCCATGCATAGATATGGGCAAAGGTGCAAAGCTCGCTTTTTTGACTAAAAAGTGTACATCTGAATCAGTGAAATAATCATTTACTGCTTTTAAGATTGAGTGAACAGATAAAGAAATAATTGACTAGGACCAAAGAACTCAGTTTTAGAGTTGATCCTAGATTAATAAGAGTTAGAAATCTAATTATGTTTGAATATGAATGTGTTTTTCTGCAGAAACAAGAACTAGGAGACTCTCTGCACGGGTTTCTACAGTACGGTTTGTGTTTAGTTTCCAAGTACAGGGACATCTTTCCTCCAACGCCTAAAACCACTCCACGACTACACACCCTACTCAGGTAATGCACCTTAGATTTGGAACGCGGTATTTACCAAGTCGTCTTAAGCATTAAATCAGTTTTCTGTTTGTTTGTTTGGTGTGTGTGTGTGTGTGTGTGTTGGTGTAGAGTTCTGGTACAGATCTGTAAGACTCGGGCCTTTCAGAAACTCAACCCTGCACAATTTGATCTCAACGATGAGGTGACCGATGCTGTGCTGGTGAGAAACATGTCCATGCATACTCATACATATACACATATAACATTTTTTTGCATCAATTAGGAGGGCTGGGTAATTAATCAAAAATTAATTTAAAAAAAAGAGAAAAATTTTCCAGTTTTCATAGTTTAATGGTATATTTACAGAACAAACCATGCGGCTATGAGGGCAATAAATGAACAAGACAAAAATAAAATAATTGTTCATTAATCGTAGTTCAGGTAGAATGTTCTATTCATTGTGATATTGATTTGAGGTCAAATTGCCCAGCCCTATCTTTCATGGTGCATTAAAAAAAAATGTATATGGCGGAAAAGGTCATTAATTTTTGTAATTTATGCCGCACTGCATTGATGCGGTAATTCATATGTAAGTCCTAACCATGTATTGACTTTATAAATGAACATATTTTTTCCAAAGTTGGCAGTTTCAGTATTTTGAGAATCCTGTTTGATTGCCTGTTTAACTCAACTGGGTAATGCGAGTGTTTAAGCAGGCTGTCACATAGCTCGTAAAAGTCCAAAAGAGTCGATTGCCGAACTCACCTTCTGTAAATGGGGATAGAAACGAGTTCACAATCGACTCTTTTGGACCTTCATGAACGCAGCGCTAACAAATTAACAGAGCTATGTGACAGCCTGCTTAAACACTCGCTTTATACAGGTTCTGTACCACTACTGAGTTAAACAGGCATAGTGTTGTGTTCGTAAGGCTCCCTTAAAATATGCCGGAGTTACCCTTTAATAATTTGAAATGCTGGATTTTTTATTTTTCTGAGCGGAACATCAACCATAAGACAAAGAATGTTTCTTGTAATAATATTATTAAATATTAATTAGTATCATTTTTAAAAAAATTTTAATATTAATTTAATGAAATGAATATAGCATTTACAAAGACTAATTTAAACATGAAAAAACAAACCACCTTTTTCACAAAATTCTACTTTTTGAGATGTGCTTATTTAATATTCTGCAAAGTTCGATTATGTAATTCAAATCAGGATGATTTGGGTTTTTTCCACAGCATGGAACAGAGGAGTGGTTCAACATTAAAAAAGGACTTCATCAGCCAATGACCAAGGTAGAATGCTAATGAACATGCTGTAGATAATTTATTGTTTTGTAGGAATAGCTAAAGGTTTCTTCAGGGAAAAAATATTGTCAATTTTTTAAAAACTTTCAATTATATGAGAAATTTACATCAAACTAAAATTTGTAATTATAAAGTGTCTTTCTTAATTAGATAGCTTTGTGACTTTTATTCATTCATATAACTCTGGTCCTTTAAGCAGTATGTCTTCCTGAATCTAAATAAATTTTAAATTTCATTTTACTTTGATTACTGTTCATTTGTAATGTACATCAAATGCATTTATATTCTCACATTTAATGTCTTAGTTCATATTAATAAGCTTGATTCAAATTGTTCAAGTTGATTATTTTTAAAATTTTATAACGTTATGAGTTTTTCATATATTTAATACTATTAAAACTATTTCTTTTGATATTTTGTATATCGACTGTAATTTTTGTAAATGTGTATATTTTTGCATAAGATTTATTAGAATTTATTTAATTTTGAGCACATTTGATTAAACATGATAAAGAAAGTTTTGTAAAAGTGAAGATTACTTTTTCAGTGTATAATGTCGTTTCCGTTGCAGGACTTGCTGGAGTCGGTTAGCGCGCTCTCTCACTTGATTGGGGAAGTGCAGGAGGACGTTCGTCTCAGTAAGGACGTGTGGAACAGAGTGTTTGTCAGGTATAATGCAGTGTAAAACCACTCAGACTCACTTATAGCGCTGGTCATTTAATTGAAGCCCTCTAATTGACGCAAATAACCATTCATTTATCATAATCGAAAATTATGATGATATTGATTTGAGGTCTAATTGCCCAGCCCTACTCACATATTACTTGAATTAATCCTGTCTGTATTTGGCTTTTTTTTCCCCCACAGTGCTGTGCAGGTGGACGTGTTTACCGTTGTCTACCTAAAGTTAGACTGTCTGGTGAGGAGTTTATTTAAAGATTTAAAAATGTTTTGGACAAATAGCCAGTATAATAAAAATATTATTTTGATGTATATACAAAGTGTAATAAGTTATGTGGTGTGTGTGTGTGTAGCTGGCTGAAGAACTACGGGACACACTGTCTGAGTTGGAGCATCAGATGAATCAGTCCGTGGCTAACAGTCTCTTTCCAGTTTATCTGAGTTTGCAAGCCATCCACAAAGAGAAGGCGTTTCTACAGAAGAGGTGACACATACACTCACCAAACTCATTAGATAACTTTAGGATGATTATCACATTTTCCATATTCTACTCATATTTGTACAGCCTTTTACTGGTAATCGACCAGTTATCAACCCATCCCAGTTACTGTATCAGCGTTGATAATGCTTATGTCTTATGTTATCGGTACTGCTCATTAGGGCTGTGCGATATGACCAAAATCTCCCATATCTCCAATATGTCATTTCATATCCCGATAACGATGTCAGAAAGGACATGTGAAGCGAGTGGGCGAGATGTCTCGCTTTGGTTTGGCTTTAATCACATGATACTGTAGAAGGAAAGACAGGCGCGGGCTGAGTGTGTAAGATATATGACCCTCCGCGGCAAAACCAGTCGCTTGTCGCAACGGAGGTTTCCGAGAAAAACGAGCGTTTATGTTGCGTGGGGTAAAATTTTGGATTTTTTGTTTTTAGTGTTTTGAAACAGTGGAAGGTCTATACTGTACTGTTGTGAATAAATTTGGCTGAAAAACTTACCCTTTCCATCCTAAAAACGTGACTTTCTTGAGGTGAGGAATTCAATTCCAGCAGAATGTTAAAAGTTTCTGTTTTGACCGCTCTACTTCAATATTTACGGTAAATCCACTGGTTGACTAGCGTGAAGATATTTCTCCGGAATCCATCTCCGTCTCCCGAGTTCAGTTAACCTAACGCAGGTAGGCTATCCGTGTGGCTGTGAATGCAGCGTAGGCTACCGTAAATACAAACGTAGCCGCGACCGCACCAAGCGTCTGTGAGTGCTACGGCGATGGTCAGCTTCAAAGGCAGATTTCTCCGTTTTTCACTTGGCGTGACAGGAGAAACCCGACTCCTTTGAATGTTGATATCTCAGTCATATGTCGTCCCATTCATTCCATATAGGTATCGTTTTGAAGCTTGATTTGTGCCCTTTCATGAACACATAACTTAACTTTGAAAATTTGCGACAAGCGACTGGTTTTGCCATGCATTTTTCTTGGATTGAGAGGCACAGTTGCCGTTGGCGACTGCAATGAAAAAACTAGTCGCAAAATAAAAAAATCTAGTCACATTGATGACCATTTTAGTTGCCATTTGGAGCCCTACTTGAAACACAATGCACACTAACGTGGAAAGACAAGGGTACCACAGTTTGCCTAAATTTTTATGCATCTGACAGATAAAAAACACCCATTTTATGTCATCTATTTGTTAAAAACATTGTTTTTGCAGTACTGTAATATACCGCCGCTTTTGACTTTGTGGTGCTCGAGTGGCTTGTGGTCAAATAGAGCTTTTTACACTGTAAAAGTTGGCGATCTAGCGCGATGCCTTTAAGGTGAATTGTGGCTTCGTTGGCTTTCCATAGATCTGAGCACGTGCAGAGTGTTTGGAGTAGAGATGTGGCCAATCCGATATGTGCATCGGTATCGGTCCGATAACGGCTGGATCGGGTATCGGTGTCATTGGGCCGTTCTATGGAGTCGATCTGTGAATGCGTGCACGCTCAATTCGTTATGCATGGGAAGTGGCACTGCGGTAAAGTAGAGCTGAAACGATTGTTCCAATAACTCGAATAATTCTATTACAAAAAATGGTCGAGGCAATTTTTCTAGAATCGCAGCTTCGTTTAATTCATTTTACTCACTAGAGCAGCTCCGCTCGTATTTCACACGGAGGCTTAATAGTGACACACAGCGTTTTCAGTGGCGCGATCAAGACAAGACCTGATCCGTCTGCATGTGAAAGTATTTGTGAGATGTTCCGTGCACTAGAACTGAAGTAAATGCATAAAAACGAATAAATGACATTTTCGCGATGTAAACGCGCACGCATGAGCGCCGTTGCTCTCTAGAACGATTTTCCATCGTTTATTCTGGAACGCGCGTCCCGGAGCCGCGTCACAATGAAGCACTGGGCACGCGTTCCGGAATGAGCGATGGAAAATCGTTTTAGCGAGTAACGCCGTTCATACGCACGGTCATTTACACGGCGCGTGTGTTTACATCGAGAAAATGTCATTTATGCATTTTTATGCATTTACTTCTGTTTAAGTGCACGGAAGAGGATTGTGGGAAATGTAGTTGTCTGCAAAAGCAGCTCATTTTATAGGCTAAATTTGGTTCAAAATGACAAAATTTCCAACTGATCAAGTTTTTTTTTTTTTTACAATTTTATAATGTTATAGTGTAATCAATAAGAAAGAAATAACAAACAAACAACAAATAATTTAGCATATACGTGTGTGTGCATTTATTACATTGTTTGAGTGGGAAAACAGTATTTAAATCAAGCATTTCCTTAAGCATAACAATAATCCCAGTCATGTTTTCAGAAAGACTATGACTGTATCGGATTTGTATCTGTATCGGCAGATATCCAAATTTACAATATCGGTATCGGACATAAAAAAGTGGTATCGGCCCGTCTCTAGTTTGGAGCGCAGTTAACACGCAGACATGAGATTTTGCTTGTGAACGCTCCACTGCGTGCTCAGAATTAAGGCACACGTATAACACCATAGTATTCTCTGTGTCTACGTCCATGTGTTGCCATGGTGACTGCTGCAAACCCTCATCCCAATCATGAACAAATATAGCTGTAAACAGTGTATTTTGCCAAAATTAAACTGCAGACGTTTTAATTTGGTCATCCAGTATACCGTATTTCGTCATATCGCAAGAAATCAGGACGTTGTTAACCAATAGATAAAGCATTTTAAGGTTTATTCTGGCTAATTTCAGGCTTTGCATGTACTTATGGGAAAATAGTTTTTATCACCTGTGTGTGTTTGTTCTGTTTAATGCTGGAAGTGTGAGGATTGTTGATTTCTTCTTGTGCTCAGAGGGAAGTTGCAGCTAACGAGCTTCCACGAGGACTTCAGGGAGGCTCTTCCATACTGGCTGAATAAAGCGTTCAGCACCACACAGGAGCGTGTAGAGAAGGCAATACATGTGGATAAGGTAAAAACACACACACACACACACACACAACTCTACACACAACCTGCCTTAATGACTAGGGGTGTGAAATTAATCACATAATCGATGAATCACGACGGTTTCCTCCCGCAGTCCAAAGGCATGCGATATAGGTTGATTGGCAACTCTAAATTGGCCCCGTAAGGTGTGAATGTGAGTGTAATTGTGTGAGTGTGCCCTGTGGTGTGTTGGCGCCTGCCTGGGGTTGGTCCCCGCCTTGCGCCCGTGAGTTCCTGGGATAGGCTCCGGTCCCCCCGCGACCCCAGTTGGGATTAAGCGGTTCGGAAAATGAATTAATGAATTTAATGCAAATACCTAAAAGTATAGCAAAAAACAATATTCCCACACACAGTGGACAGCCGCAGACTACTGCTCAGTGTGAGTGGTGGTCCATGGGACAGAGGCAGGCGAAAACCCCTGGATTATATCATAATGACTGATCTTCTGGCTATGTCATAAAAATCCAAGTTAAAAAGAACGTTCTGGTAGTAACTATGGCCCAATCCATGTGCAATGTGAAGTAATGTAGAAAAATTGATGAGATGCATCAAGATATCGTATCGAATCAAATTGTTGATTCATAATTGCTAATCGATAATGATAATCATAATCGAATCGTGAGACCAGTGAAGGTTCCCACTGTATTTGTGAACTAGTCTCTCCCTCACTCCCACTGCCTGTTGTACTGTCCATTTCCCCCCTCTTCTCTGACCCTCCACCTCTGTTTAACATCTCACTTTCTCTCTCCCTGTCCCTGTCTCTCTCCTTCTCGCGCACTCTCTGTTTAGTTGCAGCCACTCCAGACGGGCTCCGTACCCATAAAGCACAGCTCTTCAGCAGTGGACCTGGTCGCTTGTCTGCAGCCCATCTGCCAGCTCTGGGATCAGCTGAGTTGGCCTGACCCAGAGGAAGGATTCATGCTCATGGTCAAGCTTACAGAGGTGGACACGCATTCACACACACACACACACACACACCACCTCTAAAATACACTTTTAGAATACACGTTTAGCTTGCTTTATTCACTCATTGCGGAGTGATGACGCATCGATCAGAAGTCATGCATATTATAACATCACTTCATATTGAACAGAGGTTTATTTTTATTAAAAGAGAAAATTGAGGAATAAAATATTGAAGTGATTGTTTTAGTTGCTTTTTGTGATTGGAGATGAATAGAAGTGTGTTAAATCAGCATGTGCTATATTATCTCCTGTTGATTACATCCCGCTGAATTGAACTGAAGACGTTTCGTAGCAGACTTTGTGATATCGGCAGGTGTTGAATCATCGTCTGTGGAATCAGTATAATACTGTATCGTGATGAAACTTGTTATTTACACTTTTAGTTGTAACATCCCTCGCCAGGCAAGCGTAAAGATGTGAGCTGATTTCTTTTTGTTCAACTTAAATCATATTTAACATTTTTATTCCTGTGGGATATAGCTCACCACTAAAAATGTCTAATGATATTTTAGTTGCTTTTTGTAATCTGATATGAATTGTGTTGTGATAACTTGTGATTTACACCCAATTCACTCATTTGTGACCCTCCACGGCAAAACCAGTCGCTTCTTTCAAATTTTCAAAATTGAGTTATTATGCTTTCATGAAAGGGCACAAATCAAGCTTCAAAACGATACCTATATGGAATGAATGGGACGACATATGACTGAGATATCAACATTCAAAGGAGTCGGGTTTCTCCTGTCACGCCAAGTGAGAAACGGAGAAACCTGCCTTTGAAGTTGACTATCGCCGTAGCACTCACAGACGCTTGGTGCGGTCGCGGCTACGTTTGCATTTACGGTAGCCTACGCTGCATTCACAGCCACACGGATAGCCTACCTGCGTTAGGTTAACTGAACTCGGGAGACGAAGATGGATTCTTCACGCTAGTCAACCAGTGGATTTAGCGTAAATATTGAAGTAGAGCGGTCAAAACACAAACTTTTAACATTCTGCTGGAATTGAATTCCTCACCTCAAGAAAGTCACGTTTTTAGGATGGAAAGGGTAAGTTTTTCAGCCAAATTTATTGACAACAGTAGAGTATAGACCTTCCACTGTTTCAAAACACTAAAAACAAAAAATCCACCATTTTAGCTCACGCAACATAAACACTTGTTTTTCTCGGAAACCTCTGTTTCATCACAGTACAATATTATATGCACAATAATATCTGAATCGTGTCGAATTCTCACGATAATTGCTTGTTCTAAAGGTCACTGGCATCAGGCCAACGCTTAGATTTGCCCAATATTTCCATCTGATATTTAATGACGCATTTATTGTACATCTGAAAAGTAGCGCTTGTGCCAGGCATGTCTGAGATGTGATTTTTATGTGGCCTGCACCTTCTGTCTTAAAATATATGGTGTTACCTTGTGCCAAAATTCTGATCATGCGGTGGAACGTTGGCAAGCAAAACCTCTTGTCTTTACACGCTCGACACTGCCTGCGCTCACGCTTTATTGATGTATCGCATCAGCAGATATAAGCATGAGAAACATTGGATATCGGCCTGTAATTCCCACATCGTACGACCCTAATATTATATCATGCTAAACCTTGCGTACGTCATCGTTCATTACGATGTGATGTTGTATGGTGTTGAAACTTGTGATCTAAACCCCTGTGTAGTCACATGCTGATTGGTCGATTGATGGATAATTAGTCTCTGATGTTTTTTCCCAGGACATATGTAAAATTGCTTCAACGTACTGCCGTCTACTGAAGGCTCGTGTGAAGGAGCTGTCGAAAGAAGCCGACCGTGCCAGCGCTATCAACATGGTGAGTTGGAGAAAGCAAGAAAAGGAGCCTCTGTGTAGTGTGTTCTAGGGCTGGGCGATACGACCTCAAATCAGTATCACCATTAAATGAACATTTCGCCTTGGTGACGATTAGGTAACAATGATTTAGTTTTGGGTTTGTTTTTGCCCTCGTCGTTCACTGACGGGGTTTGTGCAGATGAACCCAGAGTTGCGATGGTTTGTCTTGCGTTTATTTGATCTTACGATGACCGTAACAATACAACAAAATTGTAAAAATATTTAAATGATCAGAATAATTGACATGGGCACGATTATGCTCGTTTAGAGCTTTTGAATGTCGGGATTTTCCATTCATTTTCCAGCCCTAGTCTGTTCGGAGGACTTGTTTCTAGCTCTCACTTCTTGTTTCTGTTCTTGGATGCTTACTTTATCTCGGTCAGTGTGTAACAATGTCTGATCTCTGTGGTTGTCCATATTTAGCGTTTTCTCTTTTTTTTTTTAAAGATGATTTGTTCTTGGTCGTTATTGTGGGTTTCCATCTGTGAGTCATGACGTTGATGACTGTTGGTGGTTTTGTGCTTCCTGCTCTGCATAGCGTTATCTGATGTCCTTTATTTGTGTGTATCTCTAACAATAGACGTTAATATTCACCATATCTCTCTACGTGAGATGACAAATGTATTGTTTATAGCTGCCCAGTCCGATACCTCTGTTCTCTATGGTTACAACCTCTACCTAATTATTCTGTGTGCATTTATGTCCCTGTCATTCTTTTTTTATTTTACTCCCAACTGTTCCAGCGTCTAGTCTCTTGTTTTCACGTTATTGAGTAAATTTGCATTTGAAGGTTGATTTTTGACAGTGGAAATGATTAACTGTTCTTACTTCGTAGGCAACTTTAACGTCCGGTCTTTTTATACGGTAATGTGAAGTGTTGTGGTCTCTTTTTGCTGTAGATGTGTGTGGTGGTGAACGATCTGGAGCACCTGAGGTCAGTGTTGGCTCGACTCCCTGAGCAGCTCAAGTGGGCGGGGCTTCGGGAGCAAACGCGCAATGTTATCGGAGAAACCCAGTTCCAAAACACACTTCCCTCCCAGCTCAACCACACGAAGGCCGCCCTGAACCGAGAAATCCGCTCCGCCGTCGACACACTCGGCACAAAGGTAACACCGACCTGACTAAAAATGTCAGAGATGGTTATTTAAGTGAGTGATTATTTGGTCGTTGTGAACACACCACAGTAAACAGTGCACCACAACCAGATGTGTCCTCTGCATTCGTCCCATCCGTGAAGGAGCAGTGGGCAGATTTTTTTTTTTTTTTTGTGCAGTGTCCAGGGACGGTTCTTTGCTCATGAGTACCTCAGTGGAACCTTTACTGGTCCGGGACTTGACCCAGCAGCCTCCCGATCACGGCACGATCAGGCCATTCAATGTGCTTCAGCAACAGAATTAAAATCGATTTTAAAAAGAAATTTTTAGAGTAAAAATAATTTCAAACCTTGCTACAGTTGGCCAGGTTGGTTGTTGCTGACCAGTTGATTCCAGCAGTGAGCGGCGAAGTGTCTAAACGCTGTTTCACCATATTAAGTTTCAGCTCTTCGTATCACTAAAAGAGCCGCTCCTGCAAATCTGACACCTACCATGATGAGACACATCAAACTAGGGCTGTGCGATATGACGAAAAACATCGGATGACGAAACAAAAAAGTCCATCTTTCATGTTATACTCTCATTTATTTCCTGGTTTGGCAAAATACACTGTTTACAGCAATATTTGTTCTTGGTTTGGTTGAGGGTTTGCAGTAATCACAATGTGGATCATATGGTGTTGTATCTGTGCCTTAATTCCGTAGAACTTTCACAAGCAAAATCTTGTGTCTGTGCGTAATCAACTATATCTACACACACGCTCCAAACACTCTGCCCGCGCTCAGATCTGTGTAACGCTAAAGGTTACACCAGTCACCTTAAAGACAACTCACTAGAGCGTCATGAGAAGTGAAATGATTTTACAGCCATTTTACGGCATAAAAAGCAGCCATTTCAATGACGTGAAAAATGCATGAAAAGTGCCACAAAAGCAGTTTTAAACAAATAAAAGGGCGTTAAAATTGGGTGTTTCACTGTAAGTTACGTATAAACATATGTGACTCTGCACGGCAAAACCATTCGCTTGTCGCAAATTTTTAAAATTGAGTCATGTTTTCATGAAAGGGCATAAATCAAGCTTCAAAACGATACCTATATGGAATGAATGGGACGACATATGACTGAGATATCAACATTCAAAGGAGTCGGGTTTCTCCTGTCACGCCAAGTGAGAAACGGAGAAATCTGCCTTTGAAGTTGACTATCGAAAGCACTCCGCCAGACGCTGGTGCGGCCGCGTTACGCTCGTATTTACGGTAGCTTCACGCTGCACTACCAGCCACACGGATAGCCTACCTGGGCGCGAGGTTAACTGAACTCGGGAGACGGAAGATGATTCCGAGAAATATCTTCACGCCAGTCATCCAGTGGATTTAGCGTGAAATATTGAAGTAGATGTGTCAAACAGAAACTTAACATTCTGCTGAATTGAATTCTCACCAAGAAAAGTCACGCTTTTAGGATGGAAAGGGTAAGTTTTTCAGTGAAATCACAACAGTACAGCAGACCTTCCACTGTTTCAAAACATCGTTGTAACTATTAATTTTACCCTAATGTGAACATAAACGCCATTTTTCGAAACCTGCTAGACAAGGTTTACTGGTTTTGCCGTGATATCATATATATAGGTGAATTGGACCGTGTGGCACCTTTATGCCCATATGAGTGCGCAAGGAGTGTTTCAGGCGCTGAGGCAGTTGACGCTCACAGACTTGTGAAAGTCTCACTGAATTTAGGAGAGAAAATCTACTGTATTGTGTAATATACATGGTTCTGGGGGATGTAAAATGACTACAGCTCTACAACAAACGTCAGACATATATTTAGAACCCAGACCTGAGTAATGCCAGTTATGAGCAAAGTGGCTTTATTTACAGAGCATGTCACCACTCTTTCTCTACTCTCTTCATAGATAAATACAGATATTGGAGGATTTGCAATGGAGGATGGCCACAAGACAGAGACTTCCTCCAGATCCACAGAGGACGATGTATGACACAACACTGTTGGAGTGTATACGGGTAAACACTGAATATGAGTAACCAGCCTCCCTCCTCCTCTCTCTCTCCCTCTCAGGCCGCATCCTTTGATGCCACTTGAGGAAGAAGAACCACTTATATGCATGAAAACCTGCAGTGACAACTTCAGGTGTGAGCGCCCTTCCTGTCACTTTGTGCTAGCTATCATTATTCACTGTATTTAGAATTCAGTTGACCGATAGGGTTTTTTTTCAAATATACTGATTATTGCTAATTATAAACCTGATATTTTTAGGAGGCACGTATATGGGGAATTATTAGTCATATCAAGTATTTGATACTTATGCTGACTGTATCTGCCGCATACCGCATCGATGAAGGCAGAATCGAGCGCAGCATATTGCGCTGTTGAGTGTGGGGGAAGACAAGATATTTTGCTGGCCATCGTTCTATTTGCTTTACAAATTTTGGAGCAAAATAACACCATAGTTCTGACGCTTTTTAAATATTAAAAGTACCTAACTCAAGTGACTGAACGAGGTGGAGCAAATGTAGTGTACAACGCTTAAGAAAAAAGTCACTTCACGCCATGTAGTATATACTAGCCAAATAGGATGCATAGGATATCTATGCACTACCTAGTGCGTAGAAGGCTGTTAGGACAACCTCGGCTATTTCCTGAGATGCATGCTACCACATACCCACCATACTATTAAGTGCGGCAGTATGCAGTTCGGGACACAGCCTATGCACGGGCTCGTCTGCTTAGTGAAGCACCAATTTAGTTGGGGTACAAATTTTTCAGCGCAGGCAGAGCGATCTGTAAAAGCGAGAGATTTTACGTAATCGCCCAATGCATCAAATAAAAGACATCTTAAGACAGTATAAGGGTCAGATAAACTGCCCTCGGACTTTTGGACATGCCTGCATGTTTACCTTTCCCACATTAAAATAAATGTCATTATGGAAAATTTGTGCAAATCTAAAACATCAGTATTTAATGCAGATGACTTAAAAAGTAATTTTATTGGCAGATTCCGATACGATTCTGCATCCTCAATATTTTTTATTTATAAGTTTTATATTAATATTTAGTATCAGTAAGTTATTTTTGAACCTGTTGTAAAAATATACTATGTCAAATAGAATAAGAAACGCCAAACAAAATGTGCTCCCCTAGAAACATACCATCAGCAGCGCTACTACCTGTTTTCATGACCCGCCTCTCAGCCTGACACAACGCCTGTGTGTGTTTCCTTCAGTTATTTTAAATTCACAAAAATAAATCACTTTTTCATTAGAAAAAAATCCAGCTTTAATAACTGAACATATTTACAGCATCAACTTGTAAGTGAACTGTCAAAACAACAAACTCAGAAACCAAATAATTACTTAAATAAATAATAATAAATAAAAATAACATAATAATTGAGGTTATGAGCAGATCGGGTCACATACATATATATATATGTGACCCCATCTGTCAGAATGAGTCGAAGTCTATGCTTCATTTATTAAGATATAGGTCGATTATGTTGAAACATCACAAATAGCGATTTTCTTTTTGGAGACCAGATTGATGTTAAAGACCTTCTTCATATAAGACCAAAAAGAAAAATTGATATATTTTATGTTTGTCACTATAAATATATATATAATATATATATACTGTATGTGTAAGACCGTATGTAATGAACACGTCTGTTTATGTCTCTGTCTCTGTTGTAGTTTATTGACTCCACTCTGGACCAACTCGGTGAAGGTTCTGCTGCAGGTCTCGCAGCAGGAAGGCAGCAGTGTGGTTTATTTCCAGAGGCTGCAGTTCACCCTTCAGGTTTACCTTTTGCTGATTTTTATCCATCATCAGTCTGGTTTCACATCTTACTTCTGCTCAACTTTCACAGTTTCATTTTTCGAAAACTGACATTCAGACTGTAAATGTTAAAGTTCATCTCATAGTTGTGTGTGTGTGTGTGATTTCTGGCAGTGTTTGGAGCAGTGTTTCCATGCTGAAGGGAACGGGCTTCCTCTCGAAACGCTCCACACCGATGACTATAAGGTCAGCACTAGTCTCACTGGACTTTTCATCCATCGTTTTTATGATGAAATTAGTTTTTAAAACCCACAATCTCAGTTTTCACTAGATTCTGACATTCACCAATGTTTTCTTATTTGAAATGCGTTCTTATGTAGGAAGAGAATCTAAAAACGGCGAAGAGCACCGCCAACTCAGATATTTTATTTGCTTCCATGTTTGGTCAGTTGTGTAATATTGTACCATTTATATGATGTAACTTTCTTAAGAACAAATGAAAGAAAATGTTGGTGAATGAGGCCCAGTGTTTTTTAAACACTACTATTTAGGGATGCATGATGACATCGGAATCGTATCGGAATCGGCTGATATTTGCTTTTATTAAGGTCATCGGCATTGGACCCATACTTGGATTTTCCCGACATTTCCAGTCGATATTTAAGGATGCATTTATTGTACGTTGGAAAGCTAGAGCTTGTCCCAGCCATGTGGTGGGATTTTATACGGCCGGCGCCTTCTGTTTTAAAATGTATTTCGTTACTTTGTGCCAAAATTCAGAGCACACAGTACATGTTCGCGAGCAAAATCTCTTGTCTTTACACGCTCAACTCTGCCTGCACGCGGGAATATTTTTAATTAACTAAATTGTGTGTTTGCTTCACTTAGCGAATGTGAGCTCGCACATGGGCTGTGTCCCGAGCCGCATACTGCCACACTTAATGGTATGGTAGGTAAGGCGCTCTTATCATACTTTTCTATGTGGTAGTATGCATCTCAGGAAATAGCCGGGGTTGTAGCGTAACGGCTCTCTACGCAATAGGTAGTGCACATGGAGTGTCATGCGCCCTATTTGACTTGGTACACTACATCGGGCGTGAAGTGACTTTGTCTTAAAATTGTTGTGCACTACGCTTGAAATGCTCAGCCCTCGCTCCACTCTGCTTTCACGCTCACTTGACTTGGTGCTGTGTTAGAAATGAGTTACGCCGCTATTTTTGTGCCAAAGTTCTGAGCACTCGGTGGAACTTCCTCATTTTACGGCATCGATATTGGCAAATGTAAGCGTGAAAATATCGGCATCGACCAGTATTTCCCTTATCGTGCATCACTTCTACTAGTAGTGTAGATATCAAGGGACATCCTTAAGTCATAATCATGCATTTCATGTAAACAAATGACCAAATATTGCAAACTACATCTTGTCCATGCTGTTCTGCTCAGTTTGTCTGTTTATGTTTCACAGACACTCCAAAGCCTCCTGATGCTCAACTCTATGACCTGCCAGCAACTCATAGAGAAGTTCTTTGAGAGGAAAGTCTGGGAGCAGGTCTGATTACAAATCAGGAGTTATTCTTATTTATGTTTGAGATTACGGCTGTGGAACCATGACCAAAATCTCTTGATATCCTGAAATCATCTCATATCTGGATAACTGTATATTTTACAGAGCATTTTCTGTAACGTCAGTGTACAGTAATAAGACGCTTTGTTCATCGGTGCCAGAACACCAACTTCAGTTGAAAAATGACTTGAATAAATTCCCTAAAAACCATAAAAGGCGACTTAGAATCCCTATAAATATACCAAAGTGTCGGGGGCAGTTGGTGGTGTAACGGTAGGGTGTTCGCCCCGTGATCAGAAGGTCACCGGTTCGAATCCCAGACCAGTATCAAGTTACCACTGAGGTCCCCAAGCACTACTCCATGGAGTGCTGCCCATGTCAGCTGCCCACTGCTCCTTCAGGGAGGGGTCAAATGCAGAGGTCACATTGCGTTGTGGTGCAGTGCTCACAATAACGATAAAAGAATCCATTGATTTGCTTTGACTACTGCCTTTGAGCCGTAATATATACAACATATGCATCTATTATTGGAAATCAATTGGTGATGTGTTGGTAGATTTGACTACAACCGATTAAAGGTGTAATCACGAGAAGGTGTGTTGTATGAAGCCCTAGATGAAGGGTTTGATGTCACCAATACAGTCACCATGCAGCTCCTCTGTTGGTTGAACTCAGTAGTTGGGGCGGGATTTTATTTTCACCACACTTAAGCAGTGGCTCCGTCAGGACTTAGGAATCGGACTTAGACTTACTTTAGCTCAGTGGTTCCCAGACTTTTTTCTGCAGGGTCCCCCTTTCTAGATAGAAACATTATTGAAAAGAATTAACCAGTTCCCAGTCAGAAAAAAGCTTAAAAGAGGATCATCTCAAGTCTCACACTTTTCAGTGGCTGGCGTGGGCTTGCTTTGTGCTGCAAATCTTCTCAGTTTGTGGTTACAGCTGGGAAACAGAAAGTTTGTAGCAGTGCTCGAGTAGAGCGCAGGCTATCCCATTGGTGGGCCCCTCTGCAATACCTCTGCGTATTACCAATACCTCTCCAGTTTGGGAACCACTGCTTTAGCTGAATGTTACTTTTAGCATCTTAGGTCTTACTTTTTTGTATAACAGCCCTGGTTTGGCCTAGGACTGCACACAGTGTATTTTGTGACACCACAAATGAAACAGTAAAGCGCAATGTGAGTAAGACTCTGCACGGCAAAACCAGTCGCTTGTCGCAAATTTTCAAAATTGAGTTATTATGAAAGGGCATAAATCAACCTTCAAAACGATACCCATATCGAATGATATCGGACGACATATGACTGAGATATCAACAGAGCGGTCAAAACAGAAACTTATAACATTCTGCTGGAATCGAATTCCTCACCTCAAGAAAGTCACGTTTTTAGGATGGAAAGGGTAAGTTTTTCAGCCAAATTTATTCACAACAGTACAGTATAGACCTTCCACTGTTTCAAAACACTAAAAACAAAAAATCCAACATTTTACCCCACGCAACATAAACGCTCGTTTTTCTCAGAAACCTCCGTTGCGACAAGTGACTGGTTTTGCCGTGGAGGGTCATATATCTCATCATCGTCATAATAAAGTCATATCATACAGCCCTAACGGACGCTGTTAGTTGATCCGACGTGCTTGTAGTTGTGCGTGTGCTTCTAACAAACTTTTACACATCGTGTGTCTTTCAGAAAGTGTGTCATGGCGAGAAGTACGGTGCGGTCACGCTCATCGTCTCGTACTCGCGCTCGCAGCAGAAACTGACCGTAGAAGTGCTGAACGCAGCCAACCTCATCCCACTCGACTCCAACGGTGAGTGTACAGATTCACTAAGAAACTCAAACCAAGTCATCCAAAAAGAATGAAATGGAAACCAAAACCAAAAAAAAAAAATCCCTGTCTAGTCTAAAATGTTTATGTATATTGTATATTGTCTGGTTTAAAATGTATATTGTTTAATGTATATTTTAGTATTTTTACTTATTTATTGTTTATTCCATGTGCCTAGTCGTGCCACTGCCTATTTATTCTCTGTTCTGCTGTTCTTTGTTTGTTTGCACTGGAAATAACCTGGAGCCACGTCGTCTCGTCTCTCTATGTATCTGTACAGTATATAGCAGAGATGACAATAAAGTTGACTTTGACTTTGACTTTGACAAAACCGGGAAGTACGGGCGCTAGGCGGGGACCAACCTTGGGCAGGCGCCAACACACTGCAGGGCACACACAGTCACACTCTCACTCACACCTTACGCCCCAATTTAGAGTCACCAACTAACCTACATTGCATGCGTTTGGACTGTGGGAGGAAACCCACGAGGACACGGGGAGAGCATGTAAACTCCACGCAGAAAGACCCTACAGCTTACAGGACCTTCTCACTGTGAGGCGGAAGCGCTAACCACCAGTACAAATGTACTCAATATACAGTATTAACACGTTATATTAACGTCTGCATAAACCAGGAGCGAAATACACTGTGTATAGTACAAATGAAGGAAAATGTCGTTTTGGATTTTCTGGGCACTCCAGCCTAGAGCTGGGTGATATACGGCAGCGTTTCCCAATCCCAGTCCTCGCGGAACACCGCTCTGCACAGATTGGAGTTTCCCGACCCACAGCACAGCTGATGCTACTGATTAGCTAATTAGCAACGTAGGATCGGCGCGCGGCGGTGCAGGAGATAGCGAATCTGCGCAGAGCGGTGTTCCGCCAGGACCGGGATTGGGAAACGCTGATATATGGCATATACTGGATATACCTCGACATGTTCCACGTGTGATGTAGTAAAAGACAACGTCATGAGCATTGAGTAGAAATCAGACAGACTGCATGTACGTCACTGTCCAGTTTGGTTTCTCTGCCCTCCCAGAGCAGAGCGCTCACTCCCCCCGCCCATCCAGAACGCTCCCCTAGCGCATGCGCCTTTTGTAGCGGTAGCAGAGGGAAGCGAGCGTGCAGAGAAAGAGAAGTGAATATCCACACCATTTCGGAGACATTAACTGGAGATGGAAGCGGACGACTTGGTTCCGAAGAAAAATAGCACTTGTTCTGTTACCGATGGCTCTGGACCTAGAGGTTGTGGGTTTGAATCCGACCTCTGGCATTACCAACGCTGAGTCCCTGAGCAAGACCCTTAACCCTAGAAGTTGCTCGCAGGGGAACAGTCCCTGAAATTAGGAAATGTAAGTTGCTGTGGATCAGAGCGTCCGCTTAATGCCATAAATGTAAATGTGTAAACACGCCTAAATGACATTCTTTGCGATGTATCTGCGCTGTGCTGTGGGCGACTCTCACCTGGAACGCCTCACAAAAACGCTCCAGTTCAGACAAATCAGACAAAACTCATATTTTAGCCGATTAACAACCAGCGTTTTACTCACAATACAGATATTTACTTGATATTTTCAGTGTTTATTCATGGCGATATTGTGTCGCAACTGCGAGTTGCGTGCGAGGGATTGTGGGAATTGTAGTTCTCTCCCTAGAAAATATTTCAAGATATATATTGTGGTGTGTATCATGGTGTAGCATAAAAATATTATTTTTTAGCCCATATCGGCCAGCCCTACCTCAACCGCCCCAAAATGTGGTGAGGATATTCACATCAGGACCAAGAGGTTGTGGATTCAAATTCAACCTCCAGCAGTAGCGTCACTGGGTCCCTTAACCTCCCCAAGTTGCTCCAGGGAAAGAGTCCCTGAAATCAGTAAAATGGAAGTCTGGAGAAGAGCATCTGCTAAATGCTGTAAATGTAAATAGCCAAGAAAATACGGTGCTGTGGAAGCTGCGCTTCAGAATCAAGCGTTTTTGATTTTGACTTACAGGGACTCGATGGTGTATGAAGGAATTGTTTTTGTTATAAGCAGTTGGTTTGTTTTTCTGCAGGTTCCAGTGATCCCTTTGTCCAGGTGTCTCTGGAGCCCAGACACGTCTTTCCCAACGTGGAACCCCGAACCACCAAGATCAAGAGCTGCGACCTCAACCCACTGTTCGAGGAATCCTTTGACTTGTGAGATTTGGTTTTCTTGCATACACAACAAAAACGTAATGATTAAAATAATTCAGAATAATTCAAACTAATTTTAGCCTAAACATTTTAAGTTGAGTGATTATTTCTCATTGTGAACACACCACAGCACACAGTGCACCACAGCTACAGTATATGGGACCCCTGTGTTTGACCCGTCCATGAAAGGGGCAGTTTGCAACTTTTCGGCAGCCAGCTTGGGGACGGCATCTCGCTCATGAGTACCTCAGTGGTACCTTTACCAGTGCGAGAATGTACTATTTATGCTAGGGTTAGGTTCGATCAGTTCACTGAGGCTTTAAGAATTTCAAATGCAGATCGTAGAGTAGAGATTAAGCCCTGGGACTGTTTTACAGATTTTTGCTCTACAAGAGATACCCAGCTCCGGTTTCCTCCCACAGTCCAAAGCCATGCGTTGTAGGTTAATTGGCGACTCTAAATTGGCCCTTAAGGTGTGAATGTGTGTGCGACTGAGTGAGTGTGTGTGCCCTGCGGTGTGTTGGCGCCTGGCCAGGGCTGGTCTCCGCCTTGCGCCCGAAAGTTGCCGGGATAGGCTCCGGTCCCCCCGCGACCCCAGTTGGGTTTACAGCGGTTCGGAAAATGAATGAATGAAGAGATGCCCAAAATAAAATGTGTATATCTCAGCAACCACAATGTCTAATTTTATGCTTTTGGAATCATTATAAAGCTAACGCGTGTGAGATTACTGTGGAATCAGCAAAATATTAATGGCTCAGAATAAAGCAGCGTTTCTCAATCCCAGTCCTCGCGGCCCACCGCTCTGCACATATTGGGTATTTCCTGCACTGTCGCACGCTGGTCCTACGTTGCTAATTAGCTAATCAGTAGCATCAGCTGTGCTGTGGGTCGGGAATGTCGAATCTGTGCAGAGCGGTGGTCCGTGAGGACTGGGATTGAGAAACGCTGGAATAAAGGAAGATGCAACACAGCACCGGAGAGTGGTAATACGGCTATCTGCAAAATCTGAGTCTCAGCTTTCATGTGATATATGGTCAGTGATGGGGTGTAACGGAATACATGTACCGGCGTTACGTATTTAGAATACAAAATATGAGTAACTGTATTCCGTTACAGTTACCGTTTAAATAGGTGATAATTAGAATACAGTTACTTTGTTGAAATAAATGGATTACACGGCGGTCTTTTCCTGTTTCATATGTTAGGCTATCCCCTCTCTGTCCCCTCTCTATCCCCTCTCTAATTTTGGTAATTCCACGCATTGCCGGAAACCCAAACAAAACACGCAATAAGAGGCTCTAATGTGAGCGTCCTGTTAATGTTGGTGGCGTCAGTTACACAATGGACCCGGAGCCAGCACAACAGAGCCAGCAGTGCCCGGGCAGGAATGCATTTCTTACTCAGAAATCTCGTCTTTGCTCCTCTACAGTAAATATATTGTCTATTCAGGGAGATTTGGGATTAACAGCCAATTGGTAGAGAAAAACAAACAAGAATTTGCAGGATGTGATTGCTACATTCATGTAGTTGTAAAAAGCATGACAGTATATTAAGTAATCCAAAGTATTCAGAATACGTTACTCACGTCGATTAACTTAACGGAATACGTTACAAACTACATTTTGGGGCATGTATTCCGTAATCTGTAGTGGAATACATTTTAAAAGTAACCTTCCCAACACTGTATACGGTGTGCATGGTTAGCCATAGTAGTAGTAGATTCTACAGCTGTGTTTCTTCCTACGCAGTGTTTTTGTTCTTTGTTTATTTTTGTGTTTGGTGTTGGAATTGTGTTATGTTCAGGTGGAATTTGCAGTTTGAGATTTTTAGACACCATTCTATCGGTGATGTTGATTTGCCGCATGCATATGTTTGTTTACGTTTACCGACTATTTAATCGAGTCAAAGTGAAAGTAAACTTTGTCATCTCTGCTATACAGTGTACAGATATACAGAGAGACGAGACGACGTGGCTCCGGTTTTTACAGTGCAGGAGGAAATAGGGAACAAAGAACAAATAAGGCACATGGAATAAACAATATATAAATAAAATACAAAATATACATTTTAAACTAGACATGGAATATTAAATATAACTTTAAACTAGAACTAGAGGTAAAGAGAGAGACAGTTTGGATGCAGTATTACCTACAAAAATGGAAGTTGACTTTTACAGTGATTGTGCAAGAAGTTAGAAACAGTTATAAGTTGAAAAAATTCTATATCCAGTCTATTTATACATTCAATCAATGTTCAATGTTTGTGCAAATAAGTAGCGGCAGTGCAAAAATTAATTATAGCAGTTTTGTAGCAATTTAAAGCCTTTAATGACGGTACCGGGGGGCGATCGGGCTCAAGACGTTAAGTTTGCACGTCTGCAGCGTACATTGTGAAGCATGTACTGTACATCGTCACATAGGGCCGGGCAATATGACAAATATCAGATCCTGATAATGATATATCACAATATAGTACATTTTCTGTAAGTTTAGTAAAATCTGCACGCTCACATGGAATACCAAAGGTGCCACAATTTTCCCATATTATTATGAGACCAATTCACCAATTTTTAGGCCGTTTTATTCGTTTAAAATTGTGTTTTTTGTGGCGCTCTTGTACCACTGCTTTTTACACAGTTGAAAACAAACGGTCGTAGCCGCGACCGCACCAAGCGTCTGTGAGTGCTACGTCGATAGTCAACTTCAAAGGCAGATTTCTGTTTCTCACTTGGCGTGACAGGAGAAACCCGACTCCTTTGAATGTTGATATCTCAGTCATATGTCGTCCCATTCATTCCATATAGGTATCGTTTTGAAGCTTGATTTATGCCCTTTCATTAAAACATAATAACTCAATTTTGAAAATTTGTGACAAGCGACTGGTTTTGCCGTGGAGGGTCACATTTATGTTTTATATGTATGAATTTTTCCACCTCTCGTCTTGTGTTGTTTCCAGTCTGGTGACTCTACAGCAGTGCCAGTCTCCAGGTGCCTGTCTGTTGGTGACGGTGTTGGACCACGACACGCTGCGCAGCGATGACTTTGAAGGAGAAGCGTTTCTCTCCCTGAAGGCGGTTCCTGGAGTAGCAGGAGGAGGAGAGAACCCAGAACCCACTCCGGCTCGCATCCACCTGCCCTTACTGCACCCCAAACCCAACAGTACGCCCTGCACTTCACCCTCAAACTGCTCTCGTCTCATCCTCCCGTCACTGTCAGCGGTGCTGTACGATACCGTCAGACAGATGAGGAAATTAGACCAGCGTCCCTTCATGTTGCACAAAATACACACTTCACAGCATTATCTCTTCCTCTCTTCCCGTCTCAGTTTTGTTTCTTTCACTCTCTTCCTCCCATCCTTCCTTCTTGTTAGTCGTCTCTCTCTCCCTCGCTCCTCTTTTTCATTTTGTGTCCCTCTCTTCTTCCTGTTTCCTCTCTTCCTTCTTTTTATTTTCATTTTTTTGTTTCTACCTTTCATTCTTTCTCCTTTCTACCTTTTTTGTCTTTCACTCTTTCTTCCTTCCTTCTTTCCTACTTACCGTCCCTCTTGTCTGCCTTCTCTCTCTTTTTCTATTTCTACCTTTTCTGTTTTTGCTCCCTTCCTTCCCTCCAACATGCCTTCTTTCTTTCTTTTATTCCTCTTCATTCTTTCCTTCTTTTGTTCTTTTTCTCTTTCTTTTGCTCATTCCTTTTCTTTTTTGTTTTTCTTTTTTTTTTGTTTTTTACTTTAGTTTTTTTTCTTTCTTTTGTTCGTTCATTGTTTTTTTGTTGGTTTTCTTACTTTCTTTTGTTCCTTTTCTTTTATTCATTCTTTCTTTTTCTTTTGTTCATTCTTTTTTTAGTTTGTTCTTGTTCTTTCTCTTTCTTAGTTTTTTTTTCTTTCTTTCGTTCATTCTTTTTTTGTTAATTTTCTTTCTTTCTTTGGTTCTTTTTTCTATTTCTTTTCATGCATTTTTCACTCTCATCCTTTCTGTCAGCTTTCTTTATTTTTTTTTCTCTCTGTTTCTTTCCTTCCTTTCATCCTTCCACCCGTTTATTTTGTGGTGTGGCAAAATTCACTACATTTGGAATGCTGAAGTTGCCACAGTTCACCCTAAAGACATCTTACTCAGTGTGTGATCACACCATTTTCAACAGTGTAAAAAGCACTGTTATGTTACAGCAGCACAAAAAACACCACTTTTAACAAAATAAAACATGTTTTACTGTCGGTTGTGTAAAAATATTGGGGAATTGTCTGGAACTTTGAAATGAAAAATGTATGAGAACTCTGATTAACAAGATACATGTTAATAGTGTAGGAGAGTAAGAGAGAGTGTGTGTGTGTGTGTGTGTGTGTGTGTGTTTTGCAGGTGAAACCACCCTGAAGTTGCTGGAGGCCAGGAAGGGAGAACGTGAAGCTCAGGCCTTCGTCAAACTGCGCAGGCAGCGGGAAAGAAAGTCCCAGGAAACCTGAAGTAGTGGATTATAAGAGAGTCACGTTCACTCCTCTTAGTTTTCACTCCTGTGTGTTTGTGTTTTAATATTAATATATTGATTTAGAGACGTTTAAAGAGAGTTGTAAGTCTAATAATGTGTGAACGCAGCCTCAGGTACAACTTGTAAATTGTGTTTGCAGTGTGTTATTAAAAGCTGTATAAAATACACAGTAGAATGTGTTTCATCCAAAAATATACATTTATTGTCTCGTACAAAATCAGATTGAAACACTGTAGCTGGATGGTTTCGGAGCGTAATGATTACAGAGCTCACGGTGAAGCTCATGTTGCCAGTTAAACCTGTGGAGCACGAAAGACCTGCGGAGTGGATCTGAGGAAACGCTTAATTAGGAGAGACCTTCTGCCTGTAGGTGAGTCCAGCAGAACTCAATTCTCAATTCTACACCAAATTCTAGAGAATTCTACAGCCTTAAATGTATTCCTTCATATGGAATGATGTCAAACGGTACGGTCGGCTAGTGCATCTCAGAATGATTAGAGTATAATGAAAATAGACCTTAAACCTTCATTTAGGCTGTCTTCGTGTGTGATCTCAGCAGCGGCATTTTTATTGAGTATAAATGAAAATATTATATAAAACTTCAATATTGTGAAAGTCCTTGATTTGTCCCAAATGGATTGTAGCTCATCATTTGAGATTTCTGATTTTCACGAGATCAACCACAGTCATCTTTAAAACAGGCATGAAATATTTCACTCTGTGTAATGAATACAGCAAATATGAAGGCTTGTCTTTTACATTAAATTACAAAATTAAAAATGATCATTTTCCCCACAATATTCATATTTTTTTAAAAAGTCAAAAAAGGCTTTCCTTTTTAACAAATTTACAAAATTAAACATTTTAAAACCAGTTTTTCACAATATTCTGCTTTTCTGAGATGCACTAGTGTAGTTCCTGCGAGGGCTGTGTGATTTGACCGAGAGCTCACGTCCCGATAACGATGTATAATCACGATCTAGTACATTTTCTGTAAATTCAGTGGAACTTTCGCAGGCAACATCTCATATGTGTGTGCTTGACTGTGCCTACACGCACACTCCAGACACTCCCACGTGCTAATACGGAACGCCAAATGTGCCACAAGTCGCGTATATTTTTAATAATTTACAGCAAGCCTCCATTTTTACAGTTTTATTAGTTAAAAATGGCATTTTTTGTGGTGCTCTAATATACTGGTACTTTTTTGACATGTGGTCCATATAATCATAAAATGTGTGTGTGACGGGTTTGGGGCTGGTTTTCCACGATACTGTACAGTAGACTTTGCGTTTTTCTAGATTATTACGGTTCTGTAGTAAGGTGCCTTTAAGGTGAACAGTGGCAGCGTTCGTGTTCCGTGAGTGTGAGGGCGGGGAGTGTATTGAGTGTGAGTTGAGCGCACACAGAAATGAGGTTTTGTTGTGAAAGTTCCACTCTCTATGCCTACGTCCACGTGTTGCGGCGGTGACTACTGCAAACCCTCATCCAAACCGTCAGCAAATATCGCACTACACACTGTGCTTTGCCGCACCACAAAAAAAAAAAAAAGATAGAGGACGATATTGTCACTGTCGGGCGGAAAGTCCATTTTTGGTCATTTTAAATGTTTTTGTCTTAAAAGAGTTCTGTTGGTCAGTCTTCATGATGTCCTCACAGTTTTAGAAACATTTTAACCAGTGAAAAGTGTTGAAAACGGCTCGTTCGTATATATTTAGAAAATACATCCCTTTTTCAATTTCCTGAAAAATAACAGTTTTGGGGACACACGGTTTTTACCCGACAGCGACGATCTGAAACAACCTGTTAATTTATTAGTCATCCGATAAACCTGGCCATATCGCACGGCTCTAGGTTCTCCCGCTATCAGCACAACTAGGAACGTTATAGCGCCACCATCTGTTGAGGATGAGGTCAGCGCCCATGAAGGATGCAAATAAACTTCACCTTTTCACCTAATTTACACAAAGTGTCAAAAATCAACATGAATGTAAAAGGCCGTAAAGGCTAAAAATAACAGGAATAGTTCTGTAAATCAACTTCTCGAATGTGTGACAGGTTTCATGCCCCATATTGCAGTTCAGTGTGGTAATACTTGGAGAAACAACCTGAGATTATTGAGCTGTGAGAAATAAAACAATCATAGCTGTACAAAACCCTGGATTATTTGCTATAAAACAACATAAAGAGCTTGAGAAGCGGCGATTGTCACACTATCGTTGTCTGCTATGCTTTTGTTAGGATTTGGACAAAATCCACAGCTGTAATTTTAGGGCCTGTGTCCACCAAGCTTCAGTGTTCAGAGCGCTAAGCGCCTTCGGCGGAAAATAAACGCAGGTGGAGATGACTCTCCAACGTAAAGATAATCTCTTTTATGTCGGCTAAACTACACATCTCAAAGGAACGTTACAATGAAGTAGGAACGTTGAAGTGCCCAATAAAGCTTTTTGTAGCTTAGCAACAAGAGCTGAGAGAAGTGCCGAGACAGAGCTCTGGAAGTGAGGGTTTGACCCAAAAAAAACGTTCGGTGGACACAGGCCCTTAAAGCGTTGTTTGCGCCAAAACTTGCTGTAAAACACTAAATCCGCACCAGCCCCACGTGAGACCTCCTGGAACATCACTTTTGTAACAGCGTGTTAAATCAACTGCGACGATACAGCATCAGTAATGATAGTTATATGCCTAAAATGTCTGTTCCCACAGTAAACGTTTCTGTAATAATAAGAATAAAAATATTTTTCTTTATAAACATCACTAGTAATTTGTTCCCGGACCTCTGAAATATCACCAGGCACTAGCCCTGCGTTCGTGTCTAAAAAGGAGGCGGAGGAGGAGCCGGGGTGTTGTAAAAGTTGGGAATCAGGGTTAGTGCAAAGGTCCGGATGAGGAAGAGGGTGAAGAGCCGTCAATAATTCTTCTACGATGCACGCTTATAAAAATCCTCGTGTCCACGAACAAAATTAAATTCAGGAGGTAACAGGTAAAAATGGGATTCATTTGCGGTTTAGAAGTGCATCTCAAAACATTACAATATTGTGATAAAGGTCGTTCATCTTCGTTCATTAATTCCAAAAGCTAAACCTTCATATTTGCTACGTTCGAGGGCTGTGCGATATGACGAAATATATCGGCTGATGAAATTTAAACCTCTATCGTTTCATATCTTCATTTCATGGTGCGGCAAATTACGCCGATTAGGGTGATGTTTGTTGATGGTTTGGATGAGGGTTTACAGTAGTCACCATGGCAACACGGATGTAGGCACAGAGAATACCATGGTGTTATATCTGTGTCTTAATTTTGAGTGTGCGGTGTTACTTTCACAAGCTAAATGTGGTGTTTGAGTGCGCTCAGCTCTACCTACACGGGCGCTCGAAACGCCGCATCCTCGCACTCAGATCTACGGAACGCCAAAGGGGCCACGGTTCACCCCACGGCATCTGACTAGAGCACAATAAAAAGCACTGCCTTTTACAACCTTTTAGCAGTGTAAAATGTCACCAGAGCACAGCAAAAAGCTGCATTTTCAGCCGTGTAAAAAGCGTCGGTAAATTAGAGCATCGCAAAAATGCCATTTTTAACTAATAAACTGACATAAAAGTGGGTGTCAGTTGCATAAAAAAAGGCTAATTGTGGCGCCTTCGGCGTGGCATATGAGCTTGTGCCGAGTGTTTCGAGTGCGTGTAGGCAGGATTGAGCGCACACAGACACGAGATTTTGCTCCAGAAAGTTCTACTGAATTGACAGAAAATGTATTGTATTGTTATATATATGGTTATCAGGATATGAGGTTTTGCTCACATCGCACAGCCCTACTACGTTCATCACAGCTTCTTATTAAATCTCGATTATGGCCGACAGCGAAAGCTATTTAGTAGACGTGAAATAAGAATTTCTTACAGTTTGAGATAATTTCTAGATTTGAGCTTTTACAAAGAGTAAATAATGTAGCATATATCAAGACTCACCTTTTGGAATTAAATAAGAAAATTTAACATTTTTTCCACAATATTAAATTTTCTAAGATGCACTATATCAGGATGGTGTCTGATTTCTAAGACTTATTTGTGTATATTATTAAACAGATATTACGGTGTAGTAGGGCCACTGCAGATTAAAAAGAAAAAAAATGGGAGGGGGTTATAATTCCGAGAACAAAATCTCAGAACTTCAGAGGTTTTTAAATTGTAGATTTACCAGAAGAAAACGTTGGATAATCTCGGAGGTTAAAGTGGCACATTTATGAGTAAAAACCCCACAAATTTGTGAGGAAAAAGTCAGATTTTCTCTGAGATTGTGAATGTCCGAGTTTTCTTCTCGTAAATATGTACGACTTACATCTTGGAATTTCTAGGTTTCCTCTCGGAATCCCCCCCAGCCCAACTCAATTAAAAAAGATCTGAAATGGACCCAACACGCCGTCGTAAATAGACGCTGATTAAAGCATAAATTTTGTTGATTTTTGGGCTCAAAGATGTTAACAGTGCATTTAGTGGAATAGCTGCTGTCGAAAACGCTCGTTTCTTAAAGGAGAGGGAGTTTTGTTCGTTAGGCACGGCGACTCGGGATGGTGGATTTGAGTCGGACTAGTCTGAGGTTGTCCTTAAAGCCCTCGTCCTGAAGATCCAGTTCCACTTCACACACACACACACACACACCTCTCAACACTAACCCGCTGCCTCAGATAAACGCAGGGAGGAGGATCTCCAGCAAGAGTGTGTGTGTGAATGCTGTAAAAACCGCGGTGACCAGTACGTCACGTTAACGTGCTTCTTTCATTTACTTCAACTCCAAACAGCCAATTGTGCAGTTTCTACTAACGTTAACCAGAGCTGCACCATCATATCAGAATCATACTGGATTCGGTCGATGATGGTTTTTGTACATCAGCATCGTACTGATGCTTAATTTTGCCCGCTATTTTATGACGCATTTATTGTCTGTAGTAAAGGTAGCACTCGTGCCAGGCACGTCCAAAGTCCGAGGTGGGATTTTATACGGCATGTGTCTTGTCTTCAATTGTATGGTGGAACGCTGAGCGCGCAGTGGAACGTTCACAAGCAAAATCTCTCGTCTTTCTGCGCGGAACTTGCACACGCAAAATTTCTTCAGCTAAATTGTGTTTGCTTTACTTAGCGAATGTGATCTCTCACATGGGCTGTGTCCCGAGCGGCGTACTGCCACACTTAATAGTATGGTAGGTAAGGCTCTCGTATCGTACTTTTCTATGTGGTAGTGTGCATCTCAGGAAATAGCCGGGGTTGTAGCTTAACGGCTCTCTACGCACTAGGTAGTGCACATGGAGAGTCACACGCTCCTTATTTGACTTGGTACACTACCTAGTGTGGGAAGTGACTTTTTCTTAAAATGCACTACGCTGGAACTGCACAGCCCTCGCTCCACTCTGCTTTAACGCTCACTTGACCTAGCGCTGTGTTAGAAATGTCAGAGTTATGGTGTTATTTTTTTGGCCTAAATTCTGAACCCTCAACTTTAAATTTTTAACTCTGCTTTCCTCATTAAGCGTTTCTTGAGTATTAAATAAACAAATCTTAGTGTGATCCAAAAACGTCTCACAAATCAGCTGTAGAATGTGAAGTAAAACACCAAACGAGGATTTGTTACAGACAGCAGTGCAAACTAAAACTAGACTTAAGATAATCGGTATATTCAGTTTAAACTTTAATACACCAATTAAGCTCAAGTTTTTAAACTGAACCAGATGGAATTTTCAGTGTGTGGTGTAGGAACACATTCACTCTTAATCACAGCTGTAGGTTGAAGTTAATCTTCACGTTTTCAGTTCAACCGGTTTAAAAGCCCGAGCTGTAACACTGCGAACTCGGCTCAGTTCAAACTGCACAAATGACTCTTTTGAGTTGAAGTAAACGAGTGCGTAAGACGACGGACAGGTCAGAGCGCCTGGTTTATCTGAGGTTTGGGGCAGAGGTTGGTGCTGAACATTGGGAATGGTTTTAGGATTTATAGCTGCTGCTGCTGCTGCTGTTGTTCAGGACTGGGGTAGATTTCGGCTCTGCTGGTGCTCGGAGCAGACGGGACACTCGGCCGACGCAGCGCAACGCTCACAACACACACCGTGTTGGCATGGCAACGCCACTGAGCCCAGCTCCTCACAGGAGACGCAACATAAACGCTGTTTCCTGTACACAGACTGAAAGAGAGAGAGAGAGAGAGATAAAAATATACACGGGTGATTATCTGTCATTGTGAACGCAGCACACCGTGGACCGCAACGAAAGGTGACCTGCATTTGATCCATGCGTGAAGGAGCAGTGCTTGAGAAATTAATTAACTTAATTAATACTGCTTCTTAATCAAATGCTGCTCTCAGACCGGTACGTGTGATTGGCTCAGACCCAAAGCACAAGTACAGGTATTGAAAGTGAAACAGTTGGATCGGTGCATCTTTAGTTATAAAAGCTTGGTTTAAACACCTGTAACAAAAAAAGAGGAACTAGGGCTGTGCAATGTGATCAAAACCTCGTATCCTGATGTCAGTTTATATCCCGATAACGATATACAGTGGTGCCTTGACTTACGAGTTCAATTTGTTCCGTGACGGAGCTCGTAACTCAAATTACTCGTATGTCAAATCAGTTTTCCCCACTGAAATGAAATGAATACCATTAATCTGTTCCGGATCCTCACAAAAAACACCACATTTTTCTTTGTTACATGTTTTTAAATAAGAAAAATGTGCTTATAAATAATGAATATTGCATAAAAGCACAATACAATAGAATGTACTGCAATAAACTGGTTTTATTAAGTATAATGTACAGCGTTTGTCTTGGAGATCAGACGACTTGAAGATGCTGATGAAGGTGGAGGAGAAAGACTGAACTGAATAACTCAATCTTATTGGCTGATTTTTGCCCGTTTGGCCACGCTGTCCTCCCTCTCATCTGCAGGGGTTTTGGATAAAAACCTGTCCAATGTGGTCTGTTTCATCCTCCCTTTCAGCATGTTTCTGAACTTTGAGTTGGGCAAGTGTCATTAAACAGCCCCGACGCACGCCCAGCTGCCTCGTAACCCCAATTTTAGCTCTCAACTCAAAGCAAAATCGCGGCCGAAAGACGGCTCGTATCTGGAAACACTCGCAAGTTGGGACACTCGTAAGTCGAGGTGCCACTGTAAATCACAACGCAGCACATTCCCTGTAAATTCAGTGGAACGTTTACAAGCATGTCTGTCCGTGCGTGCTCATATGGAACGGCAATGGTGCCACAATTGGCTTATATTTTCACACAACTGACAGTCCTTCATAATGTTGTATTCATTAGAAGCAGCACTTTTTGAGTGACTCAAATATACCGGCTCTTTTTAACGCCAAGTTATGCCGTTGAAAATGCTGTTTTTTTGCAGCGATCTAGTGATTAAGCGCTCGTGAAAACGGCTGTAAAAAGCGGCGCTCTAGTAGATGGGTGCCTTTAGGGTGAATTGTGGCAGCGTTGGCGTTCCACAGCTCTGAGGTGCGGAGTGTCTCAAGCGCACGCGTGTGCTGTACCTGGTCCACGGTGTGTAAGCAGGTGCAGATCTGTGCCTGCAGGCTGCACAGGGAGCCGAGTGGGAGCGTGTGCAGCATTTGGAGCTGGTGCAGCTGCAGTCGGGGGTTGTCTGCGCTGCGCAAGCTCTCCACCAGCTGCTGCAGTAGAGCGCTCTGCTGCTGCGCCTCGTCCTCCTCGCGCCTCGCTCGCTCCGCCTCCACGCCCAGCCGAGCCGCCAGCAGCCGAGCCTCCTCCGCCTCCGCCTTCAGCACCGCCCAAGACTAACACACACACACACACACACACACACACAACGACTCGCTCAGTCACAGGGACAGAGTGCAATACGGTTTGTGTGCCGAGTAGGAGTCCACAGGTTCAGTCATTTATGACGGTGCTAGTGGTCCGGTACTTGAAGCGGTCCACTCTTACGTTACTGCTCCAAAATTGCAGCACGCCAAAGTTCTGTTTTGGCTTTAAAAATGACACGCGTGCACCAACGCGCCTACCTGAGACATCTGTCTCCAGCTGTGGTCCCAGTGTTTCACCAGCCGGTTTGCCTCCTCGACCTCCTGTTTGAGGCGCGAGGCCTCGGCGAACACGGCCCCCGTGGAGAGCAGGGCGGGGGGAGTGCCGGGGGAGCTCTGTCCTGCTGGGAAATGCTCCCAAATACTACTGCTCATCCCGTTCAAACCTGCACACACACACACACACACACCGAAGCTGTGTTCCCCTTATCAAGGCCCATATTCAGTTTACTCCAGCTGGACTTACATTTACATTCAACACTGGTCAGTCAGGAGGAGTGTACGACATTCCACATTAACAGTAACCGAGTAAAGGCTACAAACCCAAAGAGCTATGCGAAGCTCCCAGAAAGCCGCTCTCTGATTGGCCGGGTTGTGACAACTGGGTGGTCAGAAAAGGGGACGCGTGAGCTCTGATTGGAGGAGAAGGCGAGGGCGATCTGAAAGGGGAGGCGCTGCTGAGGGAGCCAGGAATATTCACCGGAGCTGACGTCTGAAGCTGACTCCCTCCTGTTAGATTAAAAACACGATGACGACAGTCAGAACTGTGCAAGAATCACACCGCCTGCACGACAGCTCTTCAAACACACTTTAAACCACTTTGGAAACATGAATGTGGAATTATTTCAACCAAAACCATAGATGTTTATAATAACGACTACAGCTTTACCGGTTAGTAAAGGGCAAATGTGGTCACGTTAACCGCTAACGTCGTGAGCCATAGCCAAATACTGTCTCAGATATAATGAATTAGGGCTGTGCGATACGACCAAAATATTATATCCTGATATGTCATTTAACATCCTGATAACAATATATTTCACGATATAGTACATTTTCTGTAAATTCAGTAGAACCTTTGGCAAGCGAAATCTTGTGTCTTGTGCGCACTCAATCTCGCCTACACACTCCAAACACCATGCTCATATGGAACACCAAAGATCGCCTACGTTTTCATGCGTCTGACAGTAGAACACCTGTTTTTAATGCCATTTTATTCATTTAACCTGTTTTTGCACTGCTCTAATATAGCGCTGCTTTTTACACCATGGAAACCACTACTTTTTGCAGCGCTCTAGTTACTGGTGGTCAAACGCCACCTTTTTACAGCAAATTTAAGGCGAATTGGGGCACCTTCGGCGTCCCATAGATCTGAGCGTGAGGGTGTTCCAAGCTCAGAGTTGAGGGCACACAGACACTAGATTTAGCTTTCCACTGTGCACTTAGAATTAAGGCACAAATATAAAACCAGTGTTCCCTGGGTCTACATCCACGTGGTGCCATGGCAACTACAGCAAACCCTCATCAAAACCATCAACAAATATTGTCGTAACAGCGGATTAATTTTGGTGCTTAATATTAAATCAACAAAATAAAGGATTTACAAATATACTAGATAATGATGCAATTAGTAGAATAGCACGCTACAGATCTAACCATGTAAAAAATATACAAAAATACTATCAATAAAATAATAGAGCAGTAGGAACAGCATATATATGTATATATATATATATATATATATATATATAGACACACACAGTATACATGGTCCAAATGGAATACTCATGTTGCATTATATCAGCGTTTCTCAATCCCAGTCCTCGCGGCCCACCGCTCTGCACATATTGGGTATCTCCTGCACTATGCTTGCGCTGGTCCTCGTTGCTAATTAGCTAATCAAGCATCATCTGCGCTGTGGGTGGAAAGAAGTCAGTCTGTGCAGGCGGTGGGCTTGCATTCAGATGAAGCACTACGTGCTATAATGAAGATGTCGGTGCTGACCCAACATAAGGCCCATGCTGGGCATCGAGCTGCTCTCTAAACTCTTCTCCAGCGCCGACATTCCGAAGGAGTTCAGGTCCAGATCATCCAGAGCAATTTCCGACAACACAACACAAAACTATTACACCTTCTGTGAAAACGCTCAACTGTGCATGTACATTGTTAAGACGGGCAACATCACGCTCATTCTCTAGCAATGTTCGTTCTGAAAGTAACACTGAAAATATTTTAGAAGTCAGTCAACATGTGTCAAAGTTATGGGCGATGGTACAGAAGCACTGTAGAGCTGGGCAACTCACGGAAAATTCATCGAAACTGACCCATGATGATGGTATCCATCAGAATATAGAATTATTTTTTTTTCATAAATAAATGTTCTATATTTCTTCTTTCCCTACGAAGTTAAACTTCTCTCTTGTTATGAAATTGGAAAACAAAAATCAGGTCAACTGAAAATGAATAAATGAAGAAATGCTTAAGTTTTTGGTCATTTTTGCACCAATTTGCTCTATAAAATAAGATGCTTTTGGTCTTTCTGGAAGAAAACTACATTCTAATCCCCTGAACCGTGTCACAATAAAGCATTAGGGGCGGCGTTGCGAATAAACTATGGAAATAGACCCAGGAAAATAAGCGGCTGTATTGTGAGTAGAACGCTGCTTGTTGTGGTTATTTATCAGCTAAAATATGCGTTTGGGGATTTTGACTGAACTGGAGCGTTTTGGCGAGTACTGGGGCTCACACGCACAGCGCGTTTGTTCACATCGCAAAACACGTCATTTACACGTTTTATGCATTTACTTCTGTTTTTGTGCACGGAATATCTCACAAATACTTTCACATACAGAAGGGTTAGATCGTGCCTTTATCGCGGAACTGAAAACGTTGCGCGTCATTAATAGCGTCCGTGTGAAACACAAGCGGCGCATGCTGTAGCAAGTGAAAAGAATTAAAACGAAGCTTCGACTCTAGAATAACTGCCTCGACCATTTCCTATAATCAAGTTATTCAAATAATGGTTTCAGCTCTACTTCATATTGCAATATTTCTGTTAATACTTTCTCAGTGTGTGCTCAAGTCCTGCCTCCTTAAAAACATATTACCACGTGCGTTGTCACTTGACTCCACCACAAGTGTTTCCTTCACTTAGTTGAAAATCGCCAAGATGTTCCTTTAATAATTGAGCACTATTAGCGGCTTTGGGCGTAGAGTGAACCACGGGGTAAAAAACCCACGACAAAATCATTTTCATTTATCGTAATCAGAATTAAAAATGGTCAGTTAATCGTAACATGGGTTAAATGCGCATCGTCGACCCTATCTGAGTTCCCCGTTTCTGTGATATTGCATAAAAAGATTTCGCATTCGCCCACAGCCGGACTCCAGGGTATGCGCTGGTGGGAGTAAAACAGCACGTTGGCATTCATGCAGTGGCCGGGCAGAGGCAGGGCAGGGGGCGTCGCTGACAGGCTGGAGGGCAGCTGGAGGACAGGCTGAGAGGACTGCCAACCGGCAAGAAGACGGACAACTCCTACAACAAGTAGCTGATGTCATACACTTTAAAAATCATTTCCACCAATAATCATTTAAAGTGAAACTGTACAACGAAGTGAAAGATGAAATTAATCCAAAATACTAGTGCGTCTCACAAATGTAAGATGTGAAGGGTCATTTACTTTCATTCATTTCAAACGCTAAGCCTTCATATATGCCATATTCATTACACAAAGTGAATAAAGGTTACCATTTTTTTTGCTTTGATTATGGCTTATGTAAACCAGAAATACAGTATCTCAAATTGTTATAGTATCTCATTTCGGGGTAATTAAGTAAACTGCTACTGCTTTAGGCTAGAATCAGCAACGTTAAATAAGAGACAAAATAATCCACTTTAGTGTAATGTATACTTCATATACAACATATGTGACCTCCACGGCAAACCGAGTAAACATGCGCCAAATTTTCAAAATTGAGTTATGTTTTGTTTTCTTGAAGGGCATAAATCAAGCTTCAAAAGCGATACCTATATGGAATGAATGGGGCGACATATGACTGAGATATCAACCAAAGTCGGGTTTTCTCCTGCCGCCAAGTGAAAGCGAATCTGCCTTTGAAGTTGACTACTCGCCGTAGCACTCTGGGCAGCAGTGCGATCGTAGCTCGTTGCATTCACGGTAGCCTCGCTGCATTCACAGCCACCGCGGATAGCCTACCTGCGTTAGGTTAACTGAACTCGGAGGCGAAAGATGGATTCGAGGAATGTCTTCTACGCTAGTCAACCAGTGGATTTACCGTAAATAGCCAAGTAAGCGGTCAAAAGCAAACTTTTAATAACATTCTGTAGAATTGAATTCCTCCACCTCAAGAAGTCACGTTTTTAGGATGGAAAGGGTAAATTTTTCAGCCAAATTTATTCACAACAGTACAGTATAGACCTTCCACTGTTTCCAAAACACTAAAACTAAAAATCACATTTACCCCATAACGCAACTCGTTTTTCTCTGAAACCTCTGTTGCGACAAGTGACTGGTTTTGCTGTGGAGGGTCACAAATATTAAGGTTTACCTTTTTTAATTAAATAACGCAAAAGCAGTCACCTTCAGCACAATAATAATTTTTTAGATGCACTGTTATGTTATATTCAGCAGCAGGAAAAGCAATGCAGTACCGGCTTGTTGTGTAAAGTATCTCTTTACTGTGAAGGTGCTCCGCCATAAAGGATTTTATGTTTGGCCTGAAACAAGAACACGCAACTCAGCTTCTGTTTTCATAACCAGCTGCAGTACTATTCAATCTTTGATCCCGTACAGTCTTCTCTCTCAAGCGGCGCGCCTTCCTGCCCTCTCGGCCCAGGCAGAGAGGGCGTCCAGCATGGTCTTTCTTCATACAGGATCCTTCCAAAAAAATCCCCTGCTCGAGGCGAGACTATCCACCAGGGCCAAAACGCTGGACCGACAGAGAAGAACTGCATTCTGGGAACGGATGCTCCTCGCTCATGCCTGCTTCTGATGCACAAAAATATTTACACACTTAAAACACAGTAAACACAGAATTTTAAAATAATAAATAATGGGCCTCATTCGTCAACCAGTCTTAAGTAGACATTTCTTCCCCAAAATCCACATTCTGATGTTTGTCAGTGTTTTCTAGCAAGATATTAAGTTTTCTTCAGTTCTATAGTTGTGTAAAATACCAAATTTCCAAAGAACAAACTTAAGGAAAATAAATGAAAATACTGATGAATGTGGTAAAAATATTTGCTAATTTTCTGCACTGCTGCTAGACAGTATTTGCACAACTATTGGACACTGCTGTACATATCACTGGTCACTTTTTATAACTGGCTGTATCTACACAAGTGCACAAGTATTACTTTGAGCCCCAGTTCTCCACTGCTGTTATAAATATCTGCACATCCTGATCCAACCTGGACCAGTGGAGCTTTTAAAAGATACTGTTTTATTAATAGACTGTACAGAATTTTTCATATTGAAACCGTTACTGACCTCATGCACATTCACTGCAAAAGATGACTCCAAGACCATAAGTGTAGGCTGAACACCACATCCTAAATAGTCTCTCTTTTTTGCTTCTAGTGTATATGTTATATTCTATTTATATATTGTTTATTCTTTGTGCCTTATTTGTTCTGTGCACTGTTAAAGCTGGAGCTACGTCGTCTTGTCTCTCTGTATGACAAAGTTAACTTTAAAAATCTGTAAATTTATATTAAATTGTTTATTCTCAGCATTAGCCGTCATGTCGTTGTGATGGTATGGCAAGCATAAGCAAAAATATCACAGTTTATGGCATTGTGACAAGTACAATTCCACAGCTCTTAAATGTATTTATTTTTTAATAAACAACCTTTGCGTTATTCTAGGTAAAAATAACTTTACTTCACAAGCATTATAAATAACATATGGAATGTTTGAAACATACTAAAATGTGTGTTATATAAAAAACAATAACATTAAAAAATAATAATAATTAAAATTTCTACGAGATGTATTTTGCAACCTTCTACTTTTGAATAGGTCATGAAAAGCAGCTGGTAGAAATGTTTTGACACAATCTTTGAGATCGTTGAATTTACCTTTTTAAAATGTAGCGTTTGATGCTGTGGCGTTCCACTTTTGTCAGCTATTTAAAACTGAAATAGATATTCAAAGTCCAAGTAAACTCTGCAATATACTGTGTAAAGTACCACAGTGAGGCGAGCAGGCGTGAAACCAGCTTTAGCGATTGCAAGAACGAGACAAATAAGACACGTAAAATAAATAATATAAATAGAATATATAAATATAAACTTTAAACTTCGAGGTAAGTAGTGTTCCTTGCTAAACATAATGAATCAAATACGGTGGTGATATCTGAAGTCACGGTGCTAAAGGTGAACACCGGCAGATTCATTCATTCATTATCCGACCCGCTTAATCTCGGAGCATATCCGGGGAACTTACGGCACAACACTCCCAGTCACACCTCACGAGGCCAATTTGGAGTCGCCAATTAACCTATAGTACTGCAGCATTTAAACTGTGAGAAGCCAGCCAGAGCACCGGAGAAACCCATATGAACACGGGAAGCATGCAAGCTCCGGCCGACCAGGGCTGAGCTCAGGACCCAAATCTCTCTGTGTGAGGCCAGCGGCTTAGCTACTTTCCACTGCACCAGCGTGCCACCTTGCCAGCAGACGTGTTTGATCATTTTTCATGGCTGATGTGGTGTGATGAGCTCTTACTCTCCATGTGGTAGCACAAGAGGCCCCGAGACAGCTGCCGCTCTGCTGCATGTCGTTGCATTTGGTAGATTTGTAGATCTGCAGAGAAAACCAGTCAATACAATATGACTACACATGCAAAACTATATATCACGGCAAAATCATTAGAATATAATGTGATTGTTCCTTTTTAAAGCGAGTGATTATTTGTCATTGTGAACACACCACAGCACAGCACACAGCGCACCACAATGAAATGTGACCTCCGCATTTAACCCATCTGTGAAGGAGCAGCAGCTAGAAAACAAGCGCCCGGGGAGCAGTGCTTGGGGACGGTACCTCGCTCATGAGTACCTCAGTGGTAATTTTACCAGCCCTGGATTGAACCTGCCACCTTCTGATCACCTTCTGAACACCTTACGGTTACGCCACCAACTTTGCCACATTAATACCACATGCTGAGAATGTTTTGTTGAGGCATTTATAGTAGGGCTGCACAATATATATCGTTCCAGCATGGATGCTGCAATGTGCACTTGTGCAGAGTCGAGGAAGCGTAATGTCAGTTAAGATCGCAGGAAACCAAATATACGCCATATATATCTTTTTGGTGCCTGATAAAGAAATGTAATTGGTGGTCTAGTAGTTGTACCCTTGTCTCTGGACTTTAAGTCCCACCTCTGGCACCACCACTACCGCTGGGTCCCTGATCAATACCTTTGCTTCAGCGAGATTGTCCCTGAAGTTAGGGAAACGTAAGTCACTCTGGATAAGAGCGTCTGTGAAATGCTGTAAACGTAAATGTCACCCTGCTGTCATTTTTAAACAACAATCTACAAGAGACATCTGTCAGATGTGGAATCATTTAGTGAAGCGTTAAATCCATGAGATGACGGCAACAAAGTATTTAACTTTTTTTTTTCTATACATATACGTTCAAGATCAAGAACTATCATTCTAGGATGATTCATTCTTTCCAAATACAGCAGTAAAAATATATCGCATTAACAATAAATGTTGCAATGTCATATCGTGTAGCCCTATTGTGGAGTGTTTATATATAATTTCTTAACCTTCTTACAAACAAATTCATGAGGAAAACTTGATTAATAGATTAATAGATTAACTAGATTAATACGTAAATAAGAATTTGTCTGGACTGCATCACTCATGTGATGGGTAGTTGGTGGCATAACCGTTGGTGGCGTAAGCGGCAGAGTGACGAGAAGGTCGCAGGTACGAATCCAGGGCAAGTCACAGATAAACGAACTTACTGTCCCCAAGCACTGCTCCAGGCGGCGTGTGGCACCCACTGCTCTTTTATAATGAGGATGGAGTTAGCACTTAGAGGTCACGTTTGGTTGTGGTGCACTGTGTGCTGTGCTGTGGTGTGTTCACAATGACAAATAATCACTCACTTTCACAATCATGTAAAGAATTTTTCCATGGGCGTTATGAGTGATTAAAATTAGAAACTGGAATAATAAACTTTCCCAAAACCATATAAGTCGAACACAATTAGCATGCTATATGAACTGATCCGCTCATTCAACTTGACACCATCTAAACAAGTATCAGCAGCACCAACTAATGTAAGCTGCTGCAGCGTTCAGTTTTACCATAATGCTTCAACAAAGTGTTATCGATGCAATGATGTGAGTGCAGTATCGTCTGACACCTTAACACCGATATCGTTACATCATACTTTTTTCTGGAGCGATGATTCTTGAGAGGTGTGTGCATTACCTCGGGGTGAAAACTGCTGCTCTGTCTTGAGTGTGACAACACTGGCAGCTTTCCCCACTCTCACATACTGCGCAGGTCGCCCACTCATCACTGTGCTTCTACAGCGGGACCATGACAAGCCTACAAACACACATCAAGGAGGGCTGGGCAGGATTTTTGGGGATCGAAACGACGTTCAGAACCCCTAAATTCTGCTAAAACACAAATAAGAATTCTGTTAATACTTTCTTTTGATTTGAGGTGATATCACCCTGCTCTACGACCGAAAACAGGCTCTTACTATAATATGACAGCATGATGCTTAGGGCTGGGCGATATGACCTCAATCAAACATCATAAACTAACTGAGTTTACTTGATGAGTTTAGTAATGATTATTTATTTTTTGGGTGCTTTTTGCTCTCATAATTCACTGACAAGGTCTGTACTGTGAATATGATCAACAATATTGTGACCCTCCACGGCAAAACCAGTCGCTTGTCGCAGCGGAGGTTTCGAGAAAAACGGCGTTTATGTTGAAGTGAGGTAAGAGCGTATTGAATTTTTTTGTTTTGATGTTTTGAAACAGTGGAAGGTTCCTATACTGTACTGTTGGCGAATAAATTTGGCTGAATAACACCCTTTCCATCCTAAAAGCATTGACTTTTCTTGGGGTGAGGAATTCAATTCCAGCAGAATGTTAAAAGTTTCTGTTTGACGCTCTACTTCAATATTCACAGTAAATCCACTGGTTGACTAAGCGTGAAGATATTTCTCCGGAATCCATCTTAGTCTCGAGTTCAGTTAACTACGCATGAGTAGGCTATCCGTGTGGCTGTAGATACAGCGTAGGCTACAAATAAATCCTGGCAGTAAACATGACCTTAGCGTCTGTAGGTGCTGGCGATAGTCAACTTCAAAGGCAGATTTCTCCGTTTTCTCACTTGGCCTTGACAGGAGAAAACCCGACTCCTTTGAATGTTGATATCTCAGTCATATATGCGTCCCATTCATTCCATATAGGTATCATTTTGAAGCTTGATTTATGCCCTTTCATGGCTTATATTACCTTAATTTTGAAAATTTGAGAGAAGCGACTGGTTTTGCCGTGGAGGGTCACATTTATCATTTATCATTTTTATCATTTAAAATATTAGAGGAATACAGAGTTGCATAATGTCATGTGACAACACACTAACCAGAATGCTTTTGAAGAATCTGAACACACTGGGGAAAGTATAAGCTGATTTTTTAATGAGCAATGAGCAAGACAACATTAATATCTGATGAACCGCCCAGCCCTACTCAAACATGAGCTGTAGACGAGTGAGTTTTATATAACTGGGTTGGACAGTCATATACCACACTAATAAGCTGTCTACGGAGCAGAGTTAGCAGGGGGTGCACATCTGGCACGTACCTGTACTTGTGCTTGTGAGGGCAGCATGCAGTCCTGCTGTTGTGGTAGTGGGGCAGAGCGTAACCTTAGCGACACAGAGCGTGGAGGCTTTTTACCTGATTCACATCTTATATGGTGAGAAACCGCGTAGCTACTATCTGCAGAAGAGCGAGAGAGAGCAGAACATTAAGGCTGCAACTAATAATTATTTTGATAATCGATTAATCTGCCGATTATTTTTCCGATTAGTTGATTATTAGATTATTAAAAAACTAATTTATTTCCAGCATTTTTAATAACACCAAACTGTCTGTTTCTGTTTTTTGTTATTCATTTTTTACTCTCTAACATTATATATAATCAGATAATCGTCGGAATATCAAGTAAATGGCTGTATTGTGAGTAGTACGCTGTTGTTTTTGTTAGCAGCTAAAAATGATGTTGGACTTCCCTATGAGAGTCTCAACGGGAAGTCCAACACATTCCTGCTCGGACTTATTAGGTAGTAATTTCTACACAATTATACCAGTTTTGTAATGACAAGAGTCTGTACTGGTTCTCATCTCCTTCTTATTCTTCTTTAATAACTGGGTATATAGTGCTTGCTGCCAGTCTGACTGATTTAGCTTACTGTACGTCTGTATATAATATATAGTCCCCTTAGCGATTATTAATTAGTTGCCAACTATTTTAATAATCGATTTTAATCGATTAGTTGTAGCAGCCCTAATTCAACTACACATACATATTACATATATATATATATATATATATATATATATATATATATATATATATATATATATATATATATATATATATATACACACCACACAAGTTTATTTGTAAAGCCGTTAATGGTTTAATCCTGAAAATAACTTGGTCAACCAATTATCAGCACTGACATTTAGCATTTTCACAGTTATCGGTAACAAACTGTCATTTTTTGGTCATAACAGAAATATCTGACTTCATCCAGTGACATAATTGTTGACTTCTTGATTCTTCATTTGATCTCTGGAGTTGTTATTTGCGTCTGAGTTTAATGCTCCGATCAAAATAACATTTGAGATACTAAATCATTAAGTAAATGTTTACTTGATCTTGGATGTGCTATTTGTTAGTCAAAGAAACAATACGCATATGACAAAATACTATTACCGCCCCTTGGCGTAAACCCTCCTCAGAGTCTTCTCTATAAGAGCCGTACTGGCCACTAGGCCGGACTGTCCCTCCCCCATGCCCGTCTCGGCCAGTCCAGATCCCGTCTGGGCATCCAGCGCCTGCAGCTCCCTACATAAACATTTCACGTATTGCTTCCGGCTTAACACACACTTCCTTTCCCTAATTTCTGGGACGATCTCCCTGGAGCAACTAGGGGTTAAGGGTGTTGCTCCGGGGACCCAGCGGTGGTAGTGGTGGTAGTTCTGGAGAATGAATTAAAACCCAAAACCTACTGGTCCAAAAGCGAGTATCCTACTGACCAATATCATGAATTAATTAACATTTGCCTGAAATATGATGAATGTTTATTTCATTTTGGTTTTATAATGTTTCGCCGACAATGTTGGGACAAAGCTGAAATTTCTTCTAATGAAAGAGTGCGTATTTGTGTGATTTTAAAATTATTAGCTAAACACAGTGAGCAACTGAGCACATGGGGATGTTGGGTGCTGCCAGAGGGTTCGTTTTTTTGGTTATTTATTTTGGTTTAGCGAGGTCTCGCCGGTGGCTTAGAGAGCCCCGGACTATTAAGTTTGTTATTTTATTTATGCTTAGGTTTTAAGGTGACGTATATGAAAATACATGGGGGAAAAATAAGTAATTTTAAAATTAGCAAATTTCAGAAATAATTGAAAAAAACAATAAAAAACCGAGGTAGTGTTGATTAGAAGGTTCACGAATGTCAATTTGCTTAATTTTCAATAAGCTTGAACTTGTTGTTACGTCTATGGTGGGCGCAGTGGTTAGCAGTGGCACCTCCCACTCGAAAGGTCCTGGGATTTCCATCACCAATATTCTGTTCTGTGTGGAGTTTACGCTGTCACGTCATTCACATGGGTTTTTTTCTGCCTGATCAAAAGCATAGCCTGGGATTAGTGCCGACTCTAAATTGGCCGTAAAAATGTACCCGGGATAGGCTCTGGTCCTTGACCTGAGCAGGGAGTTACTTTGATTTGGATAATGAAAAGAATGATTGAAAAAGATTGCTCAAGCTACTACACAGACATGACAGCTGCTCATTCTGGCAAGAGTTTCTTGCGAACATAAGGGTATTTAAGAAGGAGCAGTGGGCAGGTTCTTTCAAGCGGCACCTGGGAAGCAATCAGCAAGTAACAGTGCCTTGCTCATAAATTACTCCACTGGCACCTTTACGGTCATGGACCTTAACCGCCAAACTTTTCGATCACAGGGCCAACTCCTAACTGTTACATTACCACATGCCCTTTATTCACCACTCAGCTCACTAAACCAACCTCGCTTCTTCTCCGTAGCCAGGCTGTGCCAAAGCTGCGGTCGTGAAATTTGTACCTGATGTCATACACCGGGGATCGGAGGTCGTGTGAGCCGTGAGCGAAGGCGCAGTGGGGGCCGTTTTTGCTGCGGTAGCCTTTGCAAATCCGTCTAGGTGTATGCAGGAGCCGGGTTTATAATCGCCATAACGCCAGGTGATATCGTCGCTCCGTGTCCCCAGCCGTCCGGTGCAGGAACGGACATCTACACGTCATCATATGTCACCAATATAGTGAAAGAAATTGCATTGTGAGAGAAATACACAATAATAATTTTAAAATGTTCAGGATTAGAATATTATTCAAATTGTTAAGCCTTGCTGACATCATTTTTAAAGTCAATTATGACTCTAAAATACTTTGTGTCAAAAGTTTTTGTATGCAGGATTTTAACCACAACACCATTTTTAAAAATGTCAGCCAAACTAAAACAAAGCAAACAATTAATTAGTAAATTCTTGAATACTTTCACATAACCGCCTTAATCCATACAACGTTAGATTATAATGTAAGTCAGTCACTATCGCTGCCCCATAATATTTTCTGTTGACGCCATAAACCCTTAGATTTGTTATTTAGGTGTCAAGAGCGGCCCTTTACTCTGTCTCCTTCAGGGCAGGTGCCCGTGGCCTGTCGTGTTAGCACAGTGACATCTGGGCTGTAGTTAAAACCCCGTCCGCCTACGGATGGGTCTCGGCGTCGCTGGTTTTAAAGTGCCAGTGGAAGCAGGCGAATGGCCGGTGCTGAGCACATTTATGCTGCACGAACAGAGGACACTGCTCAGTCCGGAACTCTTTCAGGTACCTGAAAATCAACCAGTGGAGCCACAGAAAGATGAGAGTGTTATATGACAAATACATTTTTTTTTTATAGCGGTCCTGGTTCAAAAGGCTTCCACTAAAAAGTTCTTCAATATTGTATTTTCACACTCCAGGTTAACTCTCATATTGAGTATATATCATTCATATCATTTTTTTAATAAATACACTTTTATATGATGATGAATACAAATTCATATCAACTCAATGATATGTTTGAAAATGAGCTATAGGAATATTCTTGGCTTGCCTAAAAAGTTCATCTGGTGTGTTATAAAGAATTTCAGATGCAACTCTCACATGCACCTTCTCATGATTTGCACCAACACTGCATATCCTAAGCCTTAAAACTTGGAATACACAATTTTAATTATAATATAATTATATACTTTCTACTCACTTAGGCTTCTAGCAACTTTGTGGCATTATATATAGATCAGGTAACAACATTAGGAATCTGCAGTTACGGTTACAGAAAGTAACGATAGCTTGAAACAAAACAAAGTTTACGTGTGCACCACCATATGACACTTGCATGAGTTGTTTCTGATGGTACTGTTCAGTGCTACTATATTAAATTTATGTGGTGTGTTACAAAGAATTTCAGGTGTAACACACATGCACCGTCTCAAGTGTTGTATCTGTTACCACTGTTGGGCGTAATGTCTTACAGAAGTAACACAATTACAATGTATTACTTCTGTAGTAACATAATGCTTCATAACAACATTAATATTATACTTATTACATATTTCAGTAGCATACATTTAACACTTTTAACTTTAAAGTTCGTGCTGTTTTTGTTTTTTTATTTTTTTATTTTTTTTTAATCACCCACACACAGACCCTTTGGCACAAGTAAACAACTGAGCAGGCAAAACCACTTTAGAATGCCATGTCCTAGGCTACTCCCAGTTATTTTGGCCAAAGTAACTCAAAAGTAATACAGCAGTCGTGAAACGCATTACAATTCAGAGACAGCAATACTGTAGTAACCAATTACATTGAAATAACAGTAACTAGTAATCTATAATGTATTACATTTTGGAAGTAACTTGCCCAATACTATGTGTCAGAGCCAAAAATAAGAAACAAAAAATGCACAGCAGTGGGTACGTAACTTACGTAACAAGCACCATTTTGAGCGAAATTAAAGAAGCAATGACGTTACAACACGCGTTAGTGAGCTAACGTTACTGTATAACATTACAGCTTTGCGTTTCAGTAAATAAACACTGAATCAGGCTCTACGCCACAGCGTGGAGACGAACAGGCTTCACGGTTTTGGTTTAAATCCCAGAAAAAAGGCTGGTTGTAAGCATTAATGTGTTTATGTGTATGAGTCAGGTAACAATTATTAAGTAACGCTCATTACGTTGCGTTGCGTGACGTGCGTACGTGTGCTGCGGTTTCTCGGGCTGCAGCAGGTTGGCGGGAGACGCAGAGCCTCCTGCTGAGGGAGAGGAGCAGGACGAGGAAGGGCCGAGGTTGGCGTTGTTTTGCGCCCGGACAGCTGATGCGCCGGCGCTTTCGACATAGTACCGGGCATTTAGCAATCGAGAGCCATCAAAATGCCTTATCTCCAGAGCTCGCGAGTCCGCATTCTTTTTTCTTGTGCGCATGCGTGAGCGTTTTTCCACGCTCGCCAGAGAAACTTCCGGCCCATGTCGATGACGACGTTTCAAAACAGCGCCAGAAAGCCGACTATAAAGAACAATAAAAGTCCGGACAAGCGCCTCATTCATTACATATGACACGAATACTTAAAAATAAAAACTTAATACCGGTAAGTGCCAGAATAAAGTTGTTGTTTAGCAATCAAATTACACAGTTTACACAAGAAAGATTCTAATAGCAATTTTATTTATTTATTTATTATTTAAGATTTACAAAAGAGGCAAGAATCTATCCTGCTGGGCATTTATGTAAAACATCTTACTTTTTATTTTATTTTAAAAATCACTTTTCCTTTTATTATTCTGCACCGGTTCCCTATAGCAGCTAATATTCATCTTCAATCTCTGGTCTTATTATTTTTAAACCAAGAAGCGTGTTGTTATGGCAGTATAATAGTAATAGTTATTTATTAAATATGACACAAATAAAAAGAATGGACCTCATTCATCAACTGCTTTTAAGAAGAAATTTGTTCACAAATGTTTTCAAATATTCAGCATTCTGATCCTCTCTCTCTACACACACACACACACACACACACACACACACACACACACATATCTTGTATTACTATCTTTGTGAGGGAGTTTTAGGACTCCCTAATCCTAACCCTAACCTTAATCTCAGTAACCCAGTCATCTTTTTTCTTTTAGTTTCTCAAATAAAAAAAGCGGCATTTTTCTATAAAGTCATTTCTCCTCATAGGAACCTCTCACATGTCTGAAACCAAAAAAAACAGATAAAAATGATTTTTAGGGGACAAAAAGGTCCCCTAATCTGATCATCATGCACACACACACACACACACACACACACACACACACACACACACACACACACACACACACACACACACACACACATATCAAAACATGATGGACTTTTCTGGGTTTTTCTTTTTTTAATCAGGATCTGCTTTATTGTACGTAGGTAATGCTTGCCAGTGCAAACAACAATAATCATAAAATCATCAAAAATCTGAGATTACTTCACTTAACAAAATTGTTCATACAAAACAATACAAAACTTTATTAAATTTCTATGACACTTAAATATTCATATAAAGACAATTATAGGCTAATGGCATCATATTAAAACATAAATCCTTCAGCATGGCCTCTGTTAATTGCTTTTTCTTATACAAACCACTCTGTGTTCTTAAAGCCAGCAGCTGTGAAAAATAAAATGGCCAAAATATCATTGCTTATGTTAGAATGGCATTAACACACTCCGGCTGAAAACTAAAAAGCTTAATGGCTAAGAATGTACAAATCCCAATCTGATTCCAAGATTCTTTGTAATGTCACATACATACTGATTATAAATTACAACAACATTGTTAAGTTTATTGCAAATAAAGACTTATTGTACAGGATTTGAACACCTCGTTTTTCTTTATTGTTATTATTTTCTACATTGTAGATTATATTTAATGATGTTAAAATATGAAAAGACACATATAGGATTATATTTATGCATCCTTTATCTTTTTTTGTTTACTAATATATTTTCATATATTTACTTAATTGTTCTGATGTCTTATTATATGCAAGCCATGAATATATATATACATTAGAATCTAATCTTTGTTTAAATACGTCTGAAATGTTAACTACATGTAGAAATTACCTCCTAAACACCTATTCTTTACTGTTTACTGCAGCAGCAGGCACACCGAACTACATTATTGTTCATTCTTTATTATTGATGTGTTGTATTAACCTTTTTAATTCTACAACTAACCTTGCGCAATATATAACCATGAAGTAATATCAGTCATTAAAGTTTATGTCATTCCTCTTCACAGTTGCTAATTGCTGCTGTATGTTGGTGTCAGTGCAGCTACCTGACTGCAATATCTCACAGAGTAATACCAATCATACAAAGGATTACATTCCCTTCTTACTTCCCATTTTCTGCTATACCAGTGTTGCTTTGCACCTTGCACAGGAGTTTAATGTGATGTTAGTGTTACTATATATTGCTGCAGCCTGCCATGGAGAAATGTGTCTCGCCATATACATATAAAGCTGCTGATGACAGAAAATAAACCAGACAACTATTAAAACATTTATTACTTTTATTAATCCTCACCTATACGCTGGATTATCTCTTCACACTCACTGCTGGACTCTGCTTGCAGAACCACAGCTGAACCCTGTTGGTTTTGCTTTCCAATTGTCTGGAGAATCTCAAAACAGGCAACCAAAATATCCAGTATCAATGTTGACACAGTCAAAGTTCAAAACCACCGGCCACTCAAGTGTGAAATGTTTCAGTTCTCTGACAAACAATAGCACTACTGGGAGAAATACTACTGTTGTTGGTCGTTTTAAACTGAACCACTGCTATAATCGTAGAAAATTTCCCCAGGAAACAGGGATAAGGCCATAAAGCAACATCACGGTATCCGAGATCAAACGTTTAGATATACAATAACTATTATAATCTTTATTGATACTTCTACACACTTTTTGGAACAATAGTAAAGTCATTAAATCTTTGAAATAAAGAAAATTAAAATAGAGGAACGAACAATGATACAAATATTTAGAATTAGGTAAAAAGTATATTTATATAGTAATGATTTTTTTTATTTAATACATATTTTTGAAATATATATTTAAAAATATGTCAAATATGGAAATAATTCTTTAGTGTTTAATATATGTAGGATTGGGATTATGGATCTGTGGTTAGTTCTCCAAGATGTTTGGAACAACCTGGCCGAGCTCCTTCAAAACTGTGTGCAAGTGTACCTAGAATTGATGCTGTTTTGAAGGCAAAGGGTGATCACACCAAATGTTGATTTAGATTTTCTCTTTTGTTCATTCACTGCATTTGTTGATTGATAGAAAGTAACACTTCATTTCTGAAAGCATTCTTTGTTTTAGCATTTTCCTGCGTAAAACTTTTGCAGAGTACTGTAAAAAAAAAAAAAAAATATATATATATATATATAGTCAGTGCTTGTCTTCCTAAGATGTGTATAAGAGACAGTATATATACTGTATACTTGAATGAATATTTTATATTAAGTGTATATTAAAAGTAATATATAAGATATATAGTGTACAAAGTGTATCAAGTAGAATACATCATTTCCTGGCACCTCCATATGATGTATGATTATGTCGAAATACATACACTACACAAAAGGCAAAGACGGTGAAATCCGGTTGGCCAAATCTCCCCACACATGAAATCTCTGGAAAATGATGCTGGAACAACTGGTCAAAATAAAAGGCATTCATTTTAGATCATTGTTTTAAGAAGTCCAAAAAAACTACGATTATAATGTTTTAATGAAAATGTACAGACCTGTTTATGGGATTTATCAGTGCAGGTGAGGTGAGTCTCTTTCACATCCAACAGCACTTCCTATAACAGAAAAATAACATTGCATAATATAAATAACTTGCATGTTGATTGTATTTAAATATATTTATTTGAACAATTGTACGATGCTAGTTAGAAAAAAAAAAGAGATATGCAGTTGTATTTGAGATCTTTGGGTCTCATTCAAATGTTTCCCTTAAATTTCTTTTAAAGAAAGTTATACATATACATATTTATATACATATTTAAGAAAGTTACAGCCATAGATAGTTAAGCAGGGCTGGATTAGTAGTCTGGCGTACCAGGCAACTAACATAGTGCACTTTAACAATTAACATAGTGTACATGAGCAACTAACATAGTGTTGCTAACGTAGTTAGCAATACATTAGCAACTTTGGGAAATGCACCCCTGGTTATGTTAGATTAGCTCACTGGGCCTCACCAATTTCTTCTTAAGTGTAAGATTTTCTCTTAAGAAAGACATAATAAGAGTATAATGTTTTGCACATGCATGACAGTTCTTCAACATTCAAAGTCAACTTTATTGTCATCTCTGCTATATACTGTACAGATACATAGAGAGACGAGACGACGTGGCTCCGGGTTATTTCCAGTGCAAACAAGCAAAGAACAGTAGAACAGAGAATAAATAGGCAGTGGCACGACTAGGCACATGGGATAGACAATAAATAAGTAGAAATACTAAAATATACATTAAACAATATACATTTTAAACCAGACAATATGCAATATACGTTTTAAACTAGACAGGGTGTTTTATATATAATTAGAGTTTTATATATAATTCAACATTTGTAAATGTAAACATTTTTTATGAAACTGCATAAGTGGGTTTTAAGAACAAATGTCGTCTTAAAAATGGTTATGGTTGGTGAATGAGGGCTATTGATTGGTTTGTGGTTTTAGGTGCGAACATACCTCTGTACTCTGTCTATTTCGCAGCACAGCCGGGATGGCATGTTGCAGCACTTCCTTCCCTCCATACTATGGCAAGGAAAAACTTCATTTATCTGTTCAACACTTAAAATCCACACACTTCTCAAACCACACCAATAATTTAATAACATAATTTTCTGATTTTTGTTTAAAGTGTAAGTGATATGACTGTTGGAGCAAGGCCAGAAGATACACTCAGGGCTCAAAAAAGGTACCTTCGGTAAATGTTGGATTCAGAATGATATTTTCATTGTGATTATGTCGCCACCACGTCTTAACACCTGTAACTTCTCACAAATACCTTGTAATACCCAAAAACGGATCAAAGACAAATGTCTGGAGTAAAGTGTCATTGACTTTGTGCCTGTGTCTGGGTGAAAGATGGGAAGTAATAAGTGTGGTTGCAGAGCTATTGTTCTTCTTAAGTTTTATTATTATTATTCCGTTCACCCGTTTTTTGGCCCACTACTCCTCCCAGGGCTTTCGAGATAGAGACACCGTTCCAACTCTGACACATCGGGACCGATCTGGAATAGCGTGCTTGTTCACAGCGTTATGCTACGTCTTGTCGTTCGTTCGGTATTCCCGTTCTTCCAGCAAAAAAAAGGCCCATAGGAATGAATGGGAACAATGATGTCATCCTCACAACTTATATGAGGTATATACCCAAGTTGGTAACTGAGTCACAGCATTATAAAAGTAATTAGTTACCGGGGAAAGTAACTATTAACTAGTAACTTTTAAATGCCGTTATTCCCAACAGTGGTTGTTTGTGAGAGTATATCGTGAAATTAAAGTGATCACAAACAACATTTTGACTTCACTGTAAACTTAATTCTGAATGCAACAATGAACAAATCTGAAAAATCAGTCAACATTTTTTTTTTAAAGGCAAAGAGGTCCCTTTTTTGGGCTCACAGTGTAAATCCCAGCTCACCGGTCATGTTTATGCATCAATATACCCTACCATTCCTACGCTTATCTTTCCTAAGAGCTGCACGGCATACAGGATCCTGGTAATACAAGCAAAACAAAGACATAAAAATGCAGCCAACCGCTAGACATTTACAGTTGTTTTCCTACAGTATTTTACTGTCTTTAATTAAGACCATACACTACTGTACTTTTTAAAGATAGGCTGAAAATCTACAGGAAATTTCATTGCAAATTCAATTCAAGTATGCACAAGTATCTAAAAACCTTTACATTGACATCTACATTTGCCGTAGACAACACGGCACCATACTGCAATATATAGAGTATTACTGTAAATGTCGAATACTGCTGTAAATATTTAGAAAAGTATTACAGTATTATAGGGATGGGCGATACAGGCTCAAATCAGTATCATGATTAATTTAACATTTTACCTGTTTTACAATTAACTGGCAAGATTTGCACTGCAAAAAATGAAATCGTAACAAGCCAGAAAATCTTAAAAAGAAAAAATAGATCTTGTTATTTTATTTTAAGAATAACTTACTTGACTAGACTTGTATGTGTAAGATTTTTGCATTTTTGCAGTGTGTGCTGTAAATATGCTCAACTATTATAGCTGGGATGTTTTTCTAATGAAAGAATTAATATCTTGAAAATAACTGAAGGAAACATACAGTACATGTTAGACCCAAGATTAGGATCTAAGGTTCCAAGTTAAACGTTTAGTTTTCCAAGTTTAAAATCTAGTGTTCAAAGTTTAGGATCAAAGATTTCCTGACACACACAAATGTTAACAGAATTACAAAAATAATGGAAATAATCATCTTTGACCAGCTGACGTTGAATAAAATCTCTCAATGTCGGTTTTGATTTTTTACAGTGTGCACTTCACAACTAGACGTGAAAATGCACTCACCGGCCCTCCTTCATGCACTGGCTCTGGTCTTGGCGCTGTTGTGGTTCAGCTGGAGTCGGGCCGAGGTTGATGGAAGGATTTTCTAGTTTGAGCTGCCGAAGGAGAGGAACGAGGGGCCGAAACGCTGCTCCGTCCTCAGCCCTCCAGCGCAGCAAACGCAGAGTCAGAGGCTTTCCCTTTAATCTGGACAATACCGCACCTGCCTTTAAACAAAACACATGGGGTCAGTGTTAATTACGCCATCATATATTAAGGAAAATTCCCAAGCACTGCTCCCGTGGTACTCCCTGTCAGCTGCCCACTGCTCCTTCATGGATGACTGCACATTTTGTAAATCACTGTGTCACTGTGTGCTGTGCTGTGTTCACAATGTAATGCACGTTACGGGAATATGTAATGAGTATAATATTGCTAGAAAATTATTAGTAATGCCTTACATTACTGCGTTACAGCAAAAAGTAATTGTGTAACTTTTGTAACACGTTACTCCCAACACTCCCCTTAACTGCACGTGTCCAGCTACTGCAACCAAACCGAGGTGATGTAGGTGATGACCCTTAACCGTTATGCCTCAACACACTTTTAACTTCAGTGAAGTGATTTCCTCTTTATACATATGTACGAGAGAAATATTGAACACACATGTTTAACGTTGCTTAGGTTTTGCATGTTCCACTTATTTGCCATGTGGTTTAAAACGTGCGTTGGTCCGGTGTCGGCCTCGGCCCGCCCTGCTCTCGGTATCGTCTCGGTTTTGGCCCTTCAGAGTCTTGGTCTTACCTCTGCCTCGACACACTCTGGTCTTGGTCTGGTCTCGGTCTTGGTTTAGGTGGTCTTGATCCCAACTCTACAGCCTACAGTCATTATACTACACCATATTGCCTTGCACTGGATGTAGAATGAGCTGCAGTAAACCACATTTTTTACAATGCCAAGTCCTCTTTCCCTGTAATTTTGTTGAGTACGTAACTCAAAAGTAATGCACTAGTCGTGTAACACAATACAATTCAGTAACAGTAATATTGTAATTTAACAATTTATTTTGAAATAACAGTAACCAGTAATCTGTAATCTATTACATTTTGGAAGTAACTTGCCCAACACTGAAGGGTAAAAGTAAATATTTGCAGGTTGAAACAAGAGTCATATGACTGGACCTGCCCATTGCCGGAATTCCTCAGCGATATGCCATTGATTTCGTCGATTATATCACCAGGTTCTGCAAACAATTCCACCTGAGCCATTCCACCCTGAAGCAGCTCCAGAACAAACACACGCCCTTCCAGATACCTGGAAAAGAGAGCGAGAGAGCGAGAGAGAGTGGGGCAATAAAGCCTCATATGACCCATACAGAAATATATTATAATGTATGTTGTTAAAATAAACAATATATCAGAAAATGTCTTGTGCAGTATGTTCACATAACATATTTCTAACTTGTATATTGTATTGTTTTTATGTTTATATATTAATCTACGCAACCAGACATTTCAATGAAAAGCAATCTTCACTTTTAATAAAAACACGCATGTTCCATCTAAAGTGACGTTACAATATGCTTGACGTCTGATCAATTTTTCATTTTGGATTCATTCACTGATCCTTAAACCAGACCCTCCAGGATTTCGCAATGTTGCGATCGCAACTATTAACGCAAATTCAGCCAATCCCTGCAAATTCATTACTACCAATTACGCACTTTTTGACCAATCATTGTTGTTTCCGCTCAAAACGTTGAGCCATACGTCAGCGAACTCACTTCCTTGTTACATTTAGGAGACGCAGGAAACGTGTGATAAAAGCGTCTCACATTTACCATCAAAAACAACTAAATGATTAATGATTAATAAAAAATAATACTGGTTTTATTCCCTTCATTTGTGACCCGATCTGCTGTAATGAGTCGGAAGTCGGCGTTCTATTTATTTAGATACGGGCCGATTATGTTGAAAAACATCCCAAAAATAGCGATTTTTCTTTTTTGGAGACCAGATTAATTTTGAAGACCTTTTCTTTCATATAAGACCAAAAAAGAAAAATCGATATTTTTGATGTTTGTCAACATAATCGGCCCGTATCTAAATAAACAGAACGCCGACTTTCGACTCACTATGGCAGAACGGGTCACATTTTATTTAATTGTTAAAGAATCATTATAAATGGGGATAAAATCTCATTTTTTCCCGCAACTTTGACTTGCTCCAGCAACTTTATTGCAACAAAACGCCTAAAAACACCACAAGTCGTTACTTCTTCCACCTCTTGCCATTAGGCAAGAGATACAGAGCAATGAAAACAAGGGCAAACCGCCTTAGAAACAGTTTTTATCCAAAAGCAATCGTGGCCATAAACCCGAAATAAAAACTGCTTCGTATCATTCCCCCCAATGTGCAATAATAGACCTTAAGTCAACCTGTGCAATTTGTACATTTAACCAGTGCAATTTTTGTATATATAACAAGTGCAATTCCCTTTGTCTCTATTGCAGCGAACCTTTATTACTATTTTTATAATTATTGTTATTTATATTCTCTCTTCTTGTCTTTTAACTATTATGCCTCACACTGAGTCGACTGCACCTTCAATTTTGTTGCTCCTTTGTAAAAAAGTGACGATGACAAAGATTTGTCTTATCTTAAATTTCGTAATTATCGTAATTATTTTTTAAAAGCTGTCGCATAATCAGGCCGCAACAATCTCAAAAAAAGCCCCATGAAATCCTGGAGGGACTGATTAAATTGATGCATCATTACACTTCTACAGTTCAGAAAGACTAGGTAATACAGGCATGCTTACCTGAGAACCATCCCTAATGCGCGACATGGCACGACCTCACGGGTTTCACAAACCTAAAAACACACACACAGCAAGGCTGTCATCATTTCTAGCAACGCATACCCCCCAAATAACAAGACATACTCATCTACAACAAACAACAAAGCAAACCTACCGGGAGCAGCCAGCTCTCATCTAGGAAACTACAGTTCTGGAGCAACGACAGAGAGGAAAAATATCAATTCATTATCATAATAATGGCACCCAATAAAACAAGACAAACAGTAACAAACTGGGAAAATACAGCATGCAAATTAATACACATTTGTACAAGCAGGCAGATAAGAGAGTGCATGCATACCTCTATATTGAGTTTAAACTCCATTTCAGAGAGGATCAAACACAGAGAGAGATAAGGCTCTGGTTTGGGGAAATTACACACAAGATTTACTACCATTTTTATCTGATGTCTATATCTCCATGCACTTGTAGGGAAAAAGTCCTTACCGAGAAATTCCTCATTCCTCAAGACAGATGAGTCAGGACTGTACCACTACAACAGTGAAAAATCGCAATCAGATTTATTTGTCAAGAAGGTTTAAAAAATGTACAAGGAATTAGATTTTGGTTGTTAGAGTCTCTCTGGTACTCCAGGCAATACATGTATGATGAAAAGCATATAAAGCATTTAAATGATATGAAATACAGTACTGTGCAAACATTTTAGGCAGGTGTGAAGAAATGCTGTAAACAAAGAATGCTTTCAGAAATATAAATAATGATTGTTTATTTTTGTCACTTTACAAAATGCAAAGTGAGCGAACAAAAGAAAAATCTAAATCAAATCAATATTTGGTGTTACTACCTTTTGCCTTCAAACCAGCATCAATTCTTATAGGCACAAAGTCAGGGGTTTTGTAGGATTATAGTCATTATATTATTTTGTAGGATTATAGGATTATAGATCTGTGGTTAGTTCTCCAAGATGTTTGGAACAACCTACCAGCCGAGTTCCTTCAAAAACTGTGTGCAAGTGTAACTAGAAGAATTGATGCTGTTTTGAAGGCAAAAGGTGGTCACACCAAATATTGATTTGATTTAGATTTCTCTTTTGTTCATTCACTGCATTTTGTTGATTGATGAAAATAAATGATTAACACTTCCATTTTTGAAAGCATTCTTTGTTTACAGCATTTTTTCACACCTGCCTAAAACTTTTGCACAGTACTGTATATTGGTATGAAATAGCTCCGGAAAAAAATAAGAGACCACATCAGTTTTCTCTCATCAGTGAGTATGTGTATGTGGCTGTGAGTGTAAAATGTACAGGTTGCTATTCTTTTATGAGTTATTACAGTTGCAGGTTTGTGAAATATAAGACAACAGCTTTTCATGTCTTTTCACAGTAGGTCTAAGTAAAATGGGACTGAAACACAGTCTGCTTACATGTAGAGGTTATGTTTAGCATTAGCTCTGGCCTGATCTACTGCTCTGACCCTGCCCACCTGTATAGCGTCAGTAGCCTACCTGCTAGTCTGGGCAAGCTCACTAAGAGAGTCTGTCATATGCTAAGTCTGCAGCAGTTGCTAATATCTCCAACGGCCGTTGAACCACCAAGCGTAAGTTTAGCCATTTTGTGTTGTGCATGTGCATGTTTCACCTGTTGTAAAGAACTCCAAATGATTAGTGAATGCATGAGAACATGCAGCTAATCCGTATGAGCTAGCTCCAAAGTGAGTTATAGCGGTGGTGTAATGCATGGTAAAATATAAGTTAGTAAACTATCTGCTCTAATCCATCAACTCTCTGTTTTTTTCAGTGTTCCTCTGTCATTTTAGCCATTCCCCCGCTGTCCTCCTGCTTAAATATTTTCCCGCCTTTATCCCGTGTTGTATTCCATATTAACCCAGACTGTGCTCACTACCTCTTCCAGTGAAATGTATATTGTCAAGGCAAGTTTTGCTTGCACGACTTTAGAGTGATTTTATTTTGACCTTACTGGGACTTTTAGTACATTTACTTTCTTGTATTTATTAGAAAGTGTATATGATTAAGCTTAATTCATATAAGTAAATTAAAGCAAATAAAAATTAAAGCAGATAAAAATTAAAGCGGGCGGCACGGCGGCGCAGTGGTTAGCGTTGCCGCCTCACAGCGCGGCAGGTCCTGGTTCGAACCCCGGGGACGGCCGTAGGGCCTTTCTGTGTGGAGTTTGCATACTCTCCCCGTGTTCGCGTGGGTTTCCTCCGGGTGCTCCGGTTTCCTCCCACAGTCCAAAGGCATGCAATATAGGTAAACTGGCGACTCTAAATTGGCCTCATAAGGTGTGAGTGTGAGTGTGTGTGCCCTGCAGTGTGTTGGTGCCTGCCCAGGGCTGTTCCCCGCCTTGCACCCGTCAGTTCCCGGGATAAGCTCCGGTTCCCCCGCGACCCCAGTTGGGATTAAGCGGTTCAGATAATGAATGAATGAATAATTAAAGCTGTTTTTGCTCACCTCCATGACCCTGGGCGTGTGTAGGAGATGTTTGACTGCATTTCCCAGAGTTTTTCTGGCCAGCATCAGCCGAATAAAGAAGCGTCCTCGTCCCTGAGCGCTCAGCAGTTTGGGGGAAGAAGAAGTCTGCTGCACTGCTAAAGCCACTGCACCAAGTCTTAAATCCATTAGAAAAACTTCAAATCAGCATTATATTTGAGATTAACAACATTTACAAAGGGATTAATTAACACATGTTAATTTTCTTTTTACTACTCAAAAGGAAAATGCTTATGAAAGATTATGACGTTATTTTGAAATTTATTTAACAGTGAAATACACATTTCTTATTCTAAAAATCTATATGTTGTAAGAGTATATATGTAGTAAGAAAATGTACCAGTGTAAATATTTTATCGTGAAGCTGAATGGCGTTATGAAATGTATTGCATGCTTCACATATTTTCTCTTGAATGTTGTTTATCTTGATTTTATGATTTTATGACCAGCCACTACAGACTATGCAAATTCATTCAGATATTAATATTAATTTAATTCAGTATTTATCTTCTTCTTCTTCTTCTTCTTCTTCTTCTTCTTCTTTCGGCTTTTCCCTTCGGGGGTCGCCACAGCAAATCATCAGTCTCCATCTAGTCCTATCTTCTGCATCATCTACCCTCACACCAACTAACGTCATGTCCTCTTTCACCACATCCATACATCTCCTTTTTGGTCTTCCTCTCAGCCTCCTGCCTGGTGGCTCCAACCTCAGCATCCTTCTACCTATGTAATCCTTGTCTCTCCTCTGGACATGTCCAAACCATCTCAGTCTGGCCTCTCTGACTTTATCTCCAAAACATCTACAACATTCCTGATCCTATCCATCCTCATCGCTCCCAAAGAGAACCTCAACATCTTGAGCTCTGCAACCTCCAGTTCTGCCTCCTGTCTTCTCCTCATTGGCACTGTCTCCAAACCATACAACATCAATCCCTAAACATCAATAGGCTTTATTCTCTTTTCATATAAACTGCTCCCACTCCTTACTGTAAAGGTTGTTATTATGCTGTTGAAGGTTTATTTGGCTGTTCAGCAGATGTTGCTGTGTGGCTCTCTTTTGTGTGACTAGTGTTGTAGAATAATAATTTTAGGTGATGAAAGAAGCATGAATAACACAATATGTTTACACAAGACTGACCTGCCACATGTGTCCTGCTGTGTTAACTGCTCAAAACAGCTCCAGTAATCTCTATGTGTCAGACTCAGGGTTGGCTCTGCAAATAAAGTAATGCTGTATTAAACAGAAATTAATATACAGGATGTGCACCTATCCATATATGTCTCTACAATGTATATGTAACTTGGATTTGTATTTTTATTTTATATATGTATTTATATAAATAATCTCTCTCTCTCTCTCTCTCTCTATATATATACTGTTATGTATATATGTATACTGTATATACAGTATTATATATATATTTAGAGAGAGAGATTATTTTAATATAAATACATACATAAAAAAAAATACAAATCCTCTTTGGAAGCAAATGAAAGTAAGTGTGCCTCTATATGTGTATATGTTCCGTATTTATGCTTATTATTGTGTGCATGTATGCATTATGTATTTTGAGCTTATATAAACGCATATATAACAGAGTGGCAGATGACAGAGCGGTGTTTGTACTCACGCTGTAGTCCTTTACGTAGGATCAGCTCCAGCAGTTCGCAGCAAGAGGCCAGATTTGGGCTGGAGTCTGTCACTGTACCTCCGGCCTGCAGCTGTAAGATACACACTACAGCACACACAGCTCACTTTAGAAATGTGGCTATACTTTGGAGAAAGATTGAAGAATCTTTGGTTGTCACATAGATAGTTATTCAAGGACAACATGAAGGGTGAAATGTACCCGCATATTTCCTCAGATTGTATAAATTACAGGTCGGAATCAGAATCAGTTCACAAACAAGATATTTTTTTTTTAACTTAAGTGAGTGAATGGGTGAATATTTGTCATTGTGAACACAGCACAGCACAGCACACAATGCAAATCAACCAAATGTGAGCTCTGCGTTTGACACATCCGTGAAGGAGCAGTGGGCAGCTGACATGGGCAGCACCCGGGGAGCAGTGCTTAGGGATGGTACCTTGCTCATGAGTACTTCAGGGTTACCTTTACCGGTCTGGGATTTGAAGTGGTGACCTGATGATCACAGGATCAACTCCCTAAATGTTGCACTAATAACTGTAAGATAATGGATGAAGGATTTACATAATATAGCAGTATAAAAAGGTGTACAAATATATCTAGAAATGTATAATGGAACAAGTCATAGAATTTGCATAGATAGATTACAGGATGACGATGATATTCAATGTGTACTGCAATGTGCAATATAAGTTAACAGTATTAGAAGCTTGAATTGACTATTTACTGTACATGTGCAAAAACACAATACTTAGAGGGCTTGAGGACTTAGAGGCAGTTGGTAGTGTAACAGTTAGATAAAGGGGATCACAGGTTCGAAAAGGACTCATGAGCAAGGTACCGTCCCCGAGCACTGTTACCGTCAGCTGCCCACTGCTCCTTCATGGATGGGGCAAATTAGAGGTCACCTTTCACTGTGGGACACTGCGTGCTGTTCTGTGTTCACAATGACAAATAATCACTTACTTTCACAAGTTTAATGAATTAAATTATAAATAAATAAATGTGTGACCATGCAATTTGCTTATGATATTTTTTTTAAATGACAAATAATTTACATGGTCATCACACATACTTATTTATAATCTATTTTAATATAAGAAGTTAAATTACGAACAAATAAATGTTATGATAATGGGATTTATTTGAAATAAATCTGTAATATAAGAAGTTTAAAAAAATGTAATGGCTATCACATTTATTTATTTGTAATCTTAAAATTAATCACATGGTCATTTATTTTTTGGAATGTATGTTTAATATGATAAGTTAATTTACAGACAAATAAATAAATGTGGTGACCAATGTATCTGTTAAACCTTGCCAATGCGTAAAAGACAGGCATTAATCTAGTTGGAATAACACAGAAGGCACAGAGTAATGACTAGAATATCTGGGTCAAGAACAAATATTGACTTGTGCCTTGAGAACAGTTTGTTCATGAATAAAAGAACACTAGGAACATGTTAAAGTGCTGCTGGATGTTCAGATCTATGCGTGATTCAGCTTAATATCAATACATTGGAGAAACGTCATCGTGCTGTCATTACGTCATGTGCAGAATATTAATAAAAATGAAACTCTCACCAGCAGCTGACATTGCAACAGAAAAACAACATCAAATCTTACCTTTTAACGTCTCTATTAGCGGGTCTTTAGCAGGCATTTTAATTAAACCCCTGCTATATGTTGTTATCACCGGCAGTCTGGGCGTCTAAAGAACACATTTCCCAATTTAAAACGATGTTTTTATATGTTCCACAACGCAGAAACCTCGGGGTTTAGATCCGTATAAACCACACGTCGTAAACATGCTGCAAACTGCAGAAATAAATGCAACGTTTTCGTCAGCACTCAGTTGAGGTTCAAAGGGGAAATTATGCAAAAGACACAGATGAGAATCGCCTGGCTGTTGTATATTTGCATTCTGCGCGTCTCCTGACCAGCGGCTCTGCCCAGTTGACGCTGAACACTTAGTGGCGCCCTCTTGTGGTGAAGTGTGTGTACTGCGCCCATAAATCACACACTTAGTAAATACATTTCTCTTTCAAAGGCATTTTTAATCAAAAGTTCGTGTATTAAAAATGGAATATATAACATGCAGAGGTGGAAAGAGTACTGAAAATTTGTGCTCAAGTACAAGTACTGTTACACTGGTTAAAAGGTACTCAATTACTAGTAAAAGTATGGTGTTAAAAAAATACTTGAGTAAAAGTACAAAGTACTCTTCTCAAAAACTACTCAGAGTATTAATTACTTTTTAACCGATGGATGTTTTATTGCGTCGTCAATAGCAGGCATTCGATTCGATTCACCAGTATAAAATATCTACGTTCAAAGCACATTTCTCAGATGAACAAGGTACAGAAAGGCAATTTGTTTTGTAAATAAATGTAGATATAAAGCAGTAATTTTGTTTGTTAAAACAATGACAAAAATGTTTTGAACATGCATAGAACAGTTTAAACTTTTCCCAATACACTGCGAACAACAGGCAGCGGGCACTCGTCCTCCGTCTTTTCTCCATCATTTTCACGGTTGACAGTGTTGTCTTCTGTCTCCATTTTGGCTTCTTTGTCTCCAAATCTTCAGTGTATAAATGAGTTTGTGCTCCACTGTGTAGTTCCTCCAGACACCTGTGCCTGCTGCTGCAGCGGAGTTTATTCTTTGTTTACGTCATAGATTAATTGGCGCGGTTGCGATTGCACAGCCTTATTGACTACAAAGATGCAGATGAAAGGTTTGAATATTAATTCAAATTGTGGGCGTACTCAGTAGCGACTTTTGATTTTATAAGTAGCGAAGTAGATTACATGGTGTAAATTGTACTCAAGTATGAGTAAAATTACACACTTATAAAACTACTCATAAAAGTACAAGTACCCAAAAAATCTACTTAATTACAGTAACGTGAGTATTTGTAATGCGTTACTTCCACCCCTGGTAACATGTATTAGCAAACATAAGTGAGAAAATGTGGATATTAATTGCAAATAAATAAATGCAATGACCATGCAATTTATTTATATCTTATTTTACTATAAGGTTGTGGGTTCAAATCCGACCTCTGGTGTTACCAACACTGGGTCCCTGAGCAAGACCCTTAACCCTAAGTTGCTCTCAGGGAAACTGCCCCCGAAATTAGGAAATGTAAGTCGCTCTGGATAAGAGCGTCTGCTAAATGCTGTAAATGTAAATGTACAGGTATCTATAAGGAGGTAAATGAGAAATAAACTAATATGATGATGACCTTGTAGTTTATTTGCAATTATTTTCAATGACAAATACATAATAATAACATGCTCATCAGAAGCAATTATTTGTAAGTAATTTTAATGTAAGAGGTTACATTACAAATAAACTAATGTGATGAACATACAATATATTTATAAGGTATTTTACTATAAGAAAGCAAATAAAAACATTAATTTGATGACCATGCAATCTATTTGTAATTAACTTTAATTTAAAAGTTAAATTACCAATAACTTACACAGTTGTCAGAAGTGATTTTAATATAAAGTCAAAGTCAAAAGTCACAGTAAGCTCTGTACAAGTACACAGAGAGGTGAGACAACGTGGCTCCAGTTTTAACAGTGCAAACAACAAAGGACAAGGTACAAGAAACAAATAAGGCACAGTAAAATATATAAATAGAATATAAAATAAACACTTTAAACTAGAAGTACAATATAAATGTAAACTTTAAACTAGAAAGAGAGACAATAACTAGAAAGGGACACAAAGGTTGTGTAGGAGGTTATGTTAAATGAATAAATGTGGTGAGCATGCAATTGATTTGTTATATTTTTAATATAAAGCATTAAATTACAAATAAATAAAATTTAAAATGTGGGGGGAAAAAAGTCTGCAGTGCCACAAGAACAAAAAATCACTCACTCATTTAGTTAATGAATCATATTATTCTACAATATGAAGTAATAGTACAAAAAAGGTACAACTTACTCTAGAATTATGTTTATTGAATAAAAATGCACATTTGAAGACAAATTGCTATTAGTCATATCTTTAAAATGGGGAACATGCTAATTAAGTGGAAATAAACGATTAAACCATTAAAAGATTAATGATAATAATAGATTAATCACATCTTCTGTTTTAAATAAGGCTCTCACATCACATGACTGAATAACATGATATTGGTTTAGTATTAAAGAAAAAATGTCTATGGAATTCTTTTGCCACTTGCCATTCACTTTGGAACTGCCTATTTCAGTTAATATTATATTGTATCCTTAAAATAATCCTATGTAACAAGAATGTCTGAATGTAAAAAGAGTGCAACATTAATGCACAGCCCAGCAAACCCTTATACAAAGCATTATTTTCATGCCAACGCCTCATGTATAGAAAATGTTTATGGCATGATCGAGTCCAGATTTCACAGAAAAGCAAGAAATTCAAATTCAATCTTCAGACAACAAAGACAGAGCACAGGCAGCGTTTGTCAGTTGTTGAACTCACTTTGAACAAAACAGAGTAAAATAATACCTGTAAAAAGCTCATTTAAGCCCGAGGTGAGAGTCTTTGTTGACGTTGGTCTGACCCACTTGAAAAGCATGGCAGAGCTCCACGGGGAGTCTGTTCTGACATTTTCGGAACATGTTCAACCCTCCTGATCCATCCATCAACGCTGATTTAAAGCCTCAACACCGGGTCAGGACTCAACATGGGCCAGTGCTCTTTTTGTACTGATAGGGCTGATGGATGTGAAGAAACGTTCTGTCATTCTGCCTCCCACGAAGAGGCTGCATGGATGGACACGAAAGACAGACAAAGAGGGATGTAGAAAAACAAGGCACTTGCTGACTGGTTCATGTAGACTTAACAAACTACTCAATCCAGCCAAGGAAGTCCATGCTGAGCTGAGATGAAGAAAAGAAAAACTTGCAGTGTTTCAGCACAAAGCTGCAGAAACAAACAGAATGAGGACATGTTTAATAATTCACCTTCCATACATGAAAATGCAGCACAAAGTGCTTTACATTAAGTATAAAATCAATCAAAAATAAAATGGAAAAAATTAGTTATTAGAGAATTAGCAATTGGATTTTTAACAATGAAGATAACAAATTGGACAGATAAAAGACAAACGAAATAAATAAGAGAGTAAAAGAGGAAAGAAAACAGAAGTAAAACGAAATTTAAATGAATAAAAGCAGCAAAAAATTAAATTAAAGTACATGATTTTAAAAAGGGGGGAGACAGAGATACCATGATAAAATGAATACTACAGTAAATATTAAAAGCCAGAGTGAAGAGATAAGTTTTTTAAACACCTTTTAAAAGCGGGAAGTCATGCTACTGTAGTTATGTATGTGACAAACAAAGACTCTTGTAACTTGCACAATAAATGAATGAACAAAAAAACATTGTTAAAAATCCATGAAAATCTTATTTCTAAGTTCAGTGTTTTGATTTTGACATCACTTATTTCATCATTTATACAGAAAAAAAGGTAGACTATGAGACTTCCAAAGGATAATCCAGATTCGGGCATTGAGAGTCAGCATGTGTGTGTCCATGTATTTATCACATTGTGGGGACCTTTTTTCACCTAAAATCACTTTTATCTGTTTTTTTGGGTTTTGTGGGGACATTTGAGAGGTCCCCATGAGGAAAAATGACTTTATAGAAAATGTACTTGTTTTATTTGAGAAACTAAAAGAGTTAAAAGATGTGCTTTGGTTACTGAGGTTAAGGTTAAGGTTAGGATTAGGTGTAGGTGTAAATTTATATACATCTAGTCATTATGGGAGTCTATGGAAAGACCCCACAAAGATAGTAATACAAGACTGTGCGCGTGCATGTGTGTGTGTGTGATGGTGTTATTCTCACACTGCTGTATCCGCTGTGCATGCACGTACAGTCAAACGGCAGATCAAACATTAGCCTGGTCCTCTTCACAACAGCACATGTGCGACTCGGTCACAAAGAGCGCTGAAGCATTACAGCAGGGGAGAGGATTCGTTTTTATGTACAGAAAACCCCTCCTAAAAGCACTTTTGTCCAGCACTGTTCCTGTCACGTTTCTGGTTGCTAGGCGTCTAAAGGGTGAAACGTGGATGCGAATGTGGTGGTGATCACGTGGTTAGGATGCTCGTCTCTGGACCTAGAGGTCGTGGGTTTGAATCCTACCTTCGGCACTACCATCACTGGGTCCCTCGGTCCCTGAGCAAGATCGAGAGGGGGTTCAGTCCTGCAACGGCAGGTGGCAGCCGGAAGTGGCAGGTAGTGGCAGCTGGAAGTGGCAACTGGAAGTGGCAGGTAGTGGCAGCCGGAAGTGGCAGGTAGTGGCAGCCGGAAGTGGCAGGTAGTGGCAGCCGGAAGTGGCAGGTAGTGGCAGCTGCCACTTATGCCTGTCGCTAGTGGCGCTTAACAGTGGCAACTGCCATCCGGATACAGTGCGTGCCACCGTAGAGAGACCGCTCCTGGAAGTAAACCAGGGATTCTGAGCATCAGATACGCTAGAGAGGAATGTTTGTATGTCTGATGTTTGTATGACTAAGAATGATGTTATTGTTGCTTATTTTAAATCTCTTTACGGTCATATTTGAGAAAAAGATGAGTGTTAAGATCCTTAACCTCAAGTTGCTTCAGGGAGACTCTTCCTAAAATTAGTCAAATGGAAGTTGATCTGGATAAGAGCATCTGTTAAATGCTGCAAATGTAAATCCAGCAAAAAATTAATGAGCCCAATTCAAGCAAGTGTTGTAGCTTTTACCTTTTTGTCCGTGGCTTGTCGGTAGTAAAGCTACTTTTAAAATGCTATAGCTACATTTATTATTTTAAAAAAGTAGTACGACTAAGACTATGAAGAACTGTTAAAGGTCAGGGTGGGAAAATATTTTCTAAAATAGTTTTGCAGTCCCTCACAATGCTTTTGCAATAGGACTAAAGGCTCACTCGCTATTTGCTGCAGTGTGACGGCATGGATCAACTTACTGAACTTTACTTTAAACTTGGCATTTAATATGCAAAGTAAACTTTATTGTCATCTGCTATATATTGTACAAGTACACAGAGAGACGAGACGACGTGGCTCCAGTTTTAACAGTGCAAACAACAAAGAACAAGGTACAAGGAACAAATAAGGCACAACAAAATATATAATTAAAATATAAAATATACACTTTAAACTAGAAGTACAATATAAATGTAAGCTTTTAAACTTTAAACTAGAATGAGAGACAATAACTAGAAAGAGAGATAAAGATGTTGTGTAAATATGTAGTGACAGTGCAAAATTGTATAAATATTGTAGAAGCAGTCAAGAGGAGACGACTGCAGTTTACATCGGCCGGCATTAAATGTGTTGGAAGTGAAAATACTGTACCTTCTGTAAACATAAACATTTTCCTGAGACAGTTTTCAGATGTTGTTCTGCTACTTAATGATAAGCTTGAGTATGTTATTAGCAAGTGAATTCTTTGAATGAGAGAGCTCTGTAAAATTAAGTCAGAAAACTTTTAATTATGTCTAATTGCACACAGTGCGTTTGTGTATGTAGTATGAATTACAGTACCAGTCAAAAGTTTGGACACACCTTCCCATTCAATGTTTTATTCTTTATTATCATGACTATTGACATTGTAGATTCTCACTGAAGGCACTATGAATGAACACATATGGAATTATGTAGTAAACAAAAAGTGTGAAATAACCCAAAACATGTTTTATATCTTAGATTCTTGAAAATAACCACCCTTTGCTTTGATCACTGCTTTGCACACTCTTGGCATTCTCTCGATGAGCTTCATGAGGTAGTCACCTGAAATGGTTTTCCAACAGTCTTGAAGGAGTTCCCAGAGATGCTGACCACTTGTTGGTCCTTTTGCCTTCACTCTGTGGTCCATCTCATCCCAAAGCATCTCGATCGGGTTTGGTCAGGTGACTGTGGAGGCCAGGCCATCTGGTGCAGCACTCCATCACTCTCCTTCTTGGTCATATAACCCTTACACAGTTCATTCATAGTTTTGATGCCGTTAGTGAGAATCTACAATGTAAATAGTAATGAAAATAAAGAAAAAACATTTTGTGTCCAAACTTTTGACTGGTAGTGTATTTCGTTCAGACATTATACTGGGATCATTTACAGAAAATGAAATGACAATTTCAAGTCTTTATGACGTAATTCAATGAGTTTCCCTACCAGTCTCCAACTGGTGACATGCGACAAACCGGACATATGTCAACACTCCAGGCAGCACAGAAAAGTCTAACGTGTCTTTATCTCAAATTTAAATACAACTTGCATTCATACCATGACAAATTGACACACAAAGTTAGAACATACACAGTTACAGAAAATATTCATATTGATTAATATATACAGAATGAATACGTATGCAAAATGAGAACATAGCCTACACATGTATAATAACCAGATGGTAATCACTTAACACTAGTATTTATTATTCATTTCTTTTTTAACTATCCCAGCATGCATCAGTCCCAGGTTAAGATGTGAAAATATTTTTTTGTGATATTTTACAAGGTAAAAAAAATGTCTTTACTGTCATTTCACTGCACATACCGTACAATAAATTAATTTATTAAATTTAATTAATCCTAAACAGAAAACTGTTTACATTCTCTCTCTTTTATATACAGATACTTAAGAGAAAGTTGATACAAGAAATAGAGAAAAGAAAAAGTTAAAGTAAAGAAAGTTCAAATCTAAAAAGATAAAGTGCTTGTTTAAAACTGCAGCAAATCCAATGTAAGAATGTTTGAGGCTGAGGTAGAATGAAATCCTGGACGATTTTAGAACCCTGACCGACATGTCCAGGGAAAAGAGGACGTCTGGTCACCCTAATAATATAGCAGAAGTGATAGAAGTGGCTTGTCAAAGATGGAAGTAAGAAACTGTGGCCATATTTATCAAAATGTAAAAAGTCTGAACGATGAAACGGACAGAATTTACACACTTGAGTGTAGCTTATGTAAATCAAAACACTCTCTACCTTCAAAACCTCATTAAAACCTAAAAATATAGTTTTTCATAAACATTTAACTTAAGCAAATATTTACAGTTACAGCATTTAGCCGATGATCTTATCCAGAGTGAGTTTCGCTATTTTCCCAATTTTAGGGAAAATAGCAATAGGGTTGCTCTCCCTGGAGCAACTTTGGGTAAAGGGTCTTGCTCAAGTACTCAATGATGGTACTGCTGGAGGTAGGATTCAAACCCACCATCTCCTGGTCAAGAGACGGGATTCCTAACCACTAGACCACCGCTGTCATCATCACTTGTGGTGTGGAATGAGTCAATACAAGTAAATCATAAAATGAGCTTCATGACACCGGAATCATCTCACTTTCTCAATAATGAGTTTATTCAGTTTCTCAATAAACATATATTTGGGACAAAAAAAATGTTCACATGATTTTTCTTTTTGTCGTCCATCAGTTCATGGATGGATTGCTCTTTACTCTTACGATACAGCGTACAGTACATACAGCAGGTGTCTACATGTCAGGGGACAAATAACAAATCATAATGAAGCGAAGTCTCGCGTCACACGTTAAATGAAGCTTCAAGTCTGTGTTTTTTCCACTGACGAAGCACAACGACTCCAGGAAAGTCAGACAGAAAAACTAAAAACATCCCAGGGAAAGAACAGCCTGGACGTATAGAGGGTCGGAATAACAGCATACACTCACAAATATGTTATATAACACCCCAAGTGCTGATTCACCTCCAGGATGAGAAGGTCCAATGAGAAAAGGACATTCAGATCTGGAACATTCTGAGAAAGAACAGTAATGTAACAGAACTGCCAGTAACGAGGCATCTAACATTGTGTAATTAAATAAAAGAGTACTCTATATTGATCTCAGCTTCAACAAATTGGCTTTAGTCAGTTCTTTGGTGAAGTAGAATTTTGAAGCATACTGTAGAGTATCAAAATACATTATATGCATATTTATAACATCAAAATATATATGAGGAAATGACTGATAAAGCTAACTTGAATGCAAAACGATGTGATTATAACTTTCCAGGCTTCGTACAGTTTTTCACTAGTCAAACTGAAACATTTTCAAGAACTTTCAAGCTACAGCCTGTACAGCCAAAATGTTCCAGTTTCACTTATTAATTATATATATATATATACATCTGCCAGTCAAAAGTTTGGACACACCTTCCCATTCAATGTTTTTTTCTTTGTTTTCATTACTATTTACATTGTAGATTCTCACTAAAGGCATCAAAACTATGAATGAACTGTGGAAGGGCTGTTTGACCAAGAAGGAGAGTGATGGAGTGCTGCGCCAGATGACCTGGCCTCCACAGTCACCTGACCAAACCCAATCGAGAAAGGGCCAACAAGTGGTCAGCATCTCTGGGAACTCCTTCAAGACTGTTGGAAAAACATTTCAGGTGACTACCTCATGAGGCTCATTGAGAGAATGCCAAGAGTGTGCAAAGCAGTGATCAAAGCAAAGGGAGGTTATTTTAAAGAATCTAAGATATCAAACATGTTTTGGGTTATTTCACACTTTTTGTTAATACATAATTCCATATGTGTTCACTCATAGAGCCTTCAGTGAGAATCTACAATGGAAATAGTCATGATAATAAAGAATAAAACATTGAATGGGAAGGTGTGTCCAAACTTTTGACTGGTAGTGTATATATACATTTTTTGTCAAATATTGTAATATTTCAATTAAGGTGGCAGGATGTGACTTTTTAGGAAGCATCTAAAACTGAGACAAACCTCCTTTGCTAGGTTGCTAGCTAAGGCTAGTTTCTGCTAGCTACAACTCATTTTCTCTAGCCCACTAATTCACAGCTATGTTAACAGCAAGTGCTAACAAAAACTAACATTAACTAGTGGAAACTGACATCAGGTAGTGACCAACTAGAGGAAGTTTTGATTTGTTTCTATAAGTCTTCTAAAAAGTCACATAGCTTTCTCGAGTTGGGATCAAGACCACCTAAACCGAGACTGAGACAAGACCAAGACTCTGAAGTTGAAAGTCTTGTGATTCTGACGGTATGTGTGTGGTTTCTGTAAGTTAAAGGGATTCTGAGCTATTTAAACAGTAATAATAAACAACGTTAAATGCCTGCGCTGCTCTCAAAGAGTTTTAATAGTAATATTCTCAGAGTTGGTCTCGGCTCGTTTCCAAATCAAATCCCGAATCCTCTTTGTCCGAGTCCATGACAAGACGGAGTACAAATATGGCCAAGTCCAAGACAAGACCGAGAATTTTAAAAACTGGTCTCGAGTCTCCCAACTCTATGGCTTTCTAATGTGCCAGACTGTAATTGATAAAAAAGTTCAATCACTCCATTTTCAAGGACTTCAATCCCAATCATTGTCAATATTCCACTCAGTGAATCAGTTTTATAATCAGCCATTAACCAAACTGCTTAGCAACGTATAAAACATAGACTTGGTGCACAGAAAGCAATGTATGATTATCTTCAAAATCTTATCCTGAACTTGAGAAACATTTTTGACATCGTTTAAACCTCAGCTCAACGTGGTTGATGAAAGTTTTCATTTTAAATAATGAAGAAAAGCTCCAATCATTGTCGTAATGCAATTACAGTTTTGAGCACTTTTATTACACTTTAGTAACACTGTCATAATCAATCCTGAACCAAACTGATGACAAGTGAACAAAATAGTCTTAATGAAAAGAAAGCAAGACTTATGGTTATCAGTTTCGTAAACCCCTACTTGACCCTGGTGGTGAAGCCTTTTCCAGGTTAAGTAATGTTGAAGTTCATCGTCATTAATGTAATTACAGTTTCAAGCGGTTTTAAGGACTTTTTTTCAAAATTCAGTCCGGAACCAACCTGTTTCAGAATGAATAAAATATCGACTTGCTGAACAGAAAGAATGATTCATGGTGTTCTTCAAAATCTTATCCAGAACTTGAGGAACGTTTTCGACAACGTTTAAATCTCATCTCAACCGGGTTGGCGAAGCTCCCGGTTTAAGTAATATCAAAGGTTATGACGACGTGAGTCTTCATAATCTTCATGCGAAAACCGTTTCAAGCAGCTTCAAGCATGTTTATTTCACTTTAGACTCACTTCTATAATCACTCCTGAACCAAACCTTTTGGGAATGAATAAAATATACTCTTAGGCCTCGTCCACACGGACATTCGAAATGATCGCCCTCTGAACACCATACGTGTTTTTGCTGCGTTTTGTAGCTGCGTTCGATTGGCGTTTCACTGGCGTTCGCTATAGCGTCGTTTTCCTCGCATTCTTTGGGATTTTGACGCCAAGAAAACGTTGCATGCAGCGTTTAGTTGACGCCACCTGAACACGCAGCCGGCCGAACGCTGGTGCTGAACGCCCGTGTGGACACTTTGATTTGCTCCAATGAGCAGAAAAACGGTCGGCGTTCAGTCAGCGCTCACCTGGCGCCACGAACGCCAGAAAAACACCTGGTTTAGACGTCCGTGTGAACGAGGCCTTAGTGAGAAGAAAGAACAGTTTATGGTGATCTTCAAATGTTCTCCTGAACTCACAGGTCATTTTTGCCATTTAAGACTCACCATGACCTGGATGGTTTCAGTTTTAAGTAATATTGAAGGTCAGGAAGGCGCCGGTCATCATCTTCTTGCCACGTCCGTACCAGAACCGGGACCTGGTCCGGCCATCTCCTCGGTTGGACTCATCGCTGGAGCCGACTTCCGCCAAACTCACGGTCTGCGTTTGCGGCACCACGTGAACCCTGTTGACGGCTCGTTTCCGGACCTCACAGCCGAACACCTTGCGGAAGCCTTTGCGAAAGTGTTTGGACACCAGAGCGTAGACGATGGGGTTGAGGCAGGAGTTGATGTACGCCGCCAGGTGGGAGAGAATGCGCAGGACGTAGGTGGTGTGGTTGAGAGGAAAGTGTCCAAACCACATGCACAAGATGACCAGGTGATGCGGAAGCCAGCACAGGCAAAACAGCACTGCCACGATGATGATCATTTTGGTCACCTTGCGCTTAGAACGCCGGCATTCTGACACGTCTCGCATGGGGTCCACGCTGGTCCACAGGTGCCGGATGGTCCGGGCGTAGGTCAGGCTCAGGACCAGGACGGGGATCAGGTAGCCGAAAACAAAGGTGCAGATGTCCATGGCGCGACGGTGCTGGAAGTCCCAGGCCGGGATGCAGACGGTGGTGCCATCCAGCTCCATCTGCTGATAGTAGCTGAGGTACGGACTGGAGAAGATCAGCGAGAAACTCCAAACCATGCCGATGGAGGCCAGAGCGTTTCGGGGGGTTCTCAGTTCTCGGGTGCGCAACGGGTAGCGAATGGCTACGTATCTGGGGGAAAAAGTGGTATAAAATTCACAGAGAGATGGTCATTGGAGGTGAAAATGTGTTAATTACAGTAAGGCTACAACTAAGAATAATTTTGTTAATCAATTAATCTGCCGATTATTTTTCGATTAATCGATTATTGTTTAAAAAAACCTTCATTTCCAGCATTTTTTAATAAATCAAACTGTCTGTTTGTATTTTTTTAAATTCATTTTTTACTTTCTAACATTATAAAATGGGAAAAAAATCTGGTTAACTGAAAATGAAGAAATATTGAAGTTTTGGCCATCTGTAGGCATTTTGGACTCATTTTGTGCTTTAACTCATTTTTGACTCATTTCTGGGAGAGAACTACACTTTTGTGCAAGAGGGTCGCATCTGTGAGTAGAACGCTGATTGCTTTGTTATTTATCAGCTAAAAATGAGTTTTGTCTGTAATAAATAGGAAGATTTGACTGAACTGGAACGCTTCAGCGAATGACTTCTCTGAGAGAGTCGTGCGTGTTTACATGGTGTGCACTCCAAAGGTTTTAAGAACGAAGTTGTTTGTATCAACAAAGAAATGGATTCCAAGACATTCGTTCGGGAGGATGAGGAGTTTGAGGTTTATTTTGATGGCCGGGCTTAAAACTTTTGGAATGCATACGACACCACAACAGTTGCTTGGTTAAAATTTCCATCTTAACCATTGTATTTCATCATAAACTATCAGAAAACAAGGCTTTAAGTGTTAGACGCCCAACTTGTCCTTTAAATTAAACTTACAATGAGCAGTGAATTCTTTTGGCAGTTTGTTAGACTGTATATACTGTTTTCTCAAATGTAAAAGATGAATTTTACAAAATGTTAACATCTGTATCAAAACTCTAAAAGCATTTCCCAAGGTACAGTATTGTCACAGTTACATTTATATCATTTAGCACATGTTCTTATCCAGAGCAACTTCCATTATCTAACTACAGGGACAGTTTCTCCTGGTGCATCTTGGGGTTAAGGATCTTCATCAAGGACCCATTAAGGTGGTGTTTGGAGTAGGATTTGAACCCATGACCTCTAGGTCCAGAGGAAAGTATCCTCATGACTAGACCACCACCATCACCCCAAAACTTGGGATTTGATCATGGGATTTGAACCATGATATGTTGGGTTGGTAATATCACAAGTCTAACTCTACTTCCACTGAGCTATCTTGACTGGCTAACCATTGCATGATAAAAAATAACGTATAATTAGCATGCATAATATGTATAATATACATTTGGCAGTTTGTTAGAATGTATGTCATCATTTGAAAGTTATAATTGATTTTTGTTGCATATATCTGTGTATATTTTACGTTTACAGTTTTGGCTCAATTGCATTGCAGTTGCACTGGTCAAGTGTGCTTCATTTATACGCACTAAGTTTGTGTTTTGGTATATTTTTGTGTGGCATTTTGTAATCTTTTGCACTAGTGATTCAGTTTTTTAATAACTGATTTGAGCGATTTGGGAAATACACTTTGAATCAATAATTTTTCGTTTTAGCAATTGAGACAAGCTGTATGATTAAATATATTTTTACAGTGCAGTGAAGAGTGCTTTACCTGTACAATGAGATTCTTTGTGTGTGTGTGTGTGGCCATGTATTTATCGCATTGTGGGGACCTTTTTGTCCCCTAAAATCACTTTTATCTGTTTTTTTGGGCTTTGTGGGCACAGTTGAGAGGTCCCTATGAGGAAAAATTACTTTTATTTGAGAAACTAAAAGAGGTAAAAGATGTGCTTTTGGTTACTGAGGTTAAGATTAGGGTTAGGATTTGGTGTAGGTGTAAAATCATGTACTTTAGTCATTATGGGAGTCTATGGAAAGACCTCACAAAGATAGTAATACATAGACTGTGTGTGTGTGTGTGTGTGTAACGCACCTGTCGAGCGAGACGGCGGCGAGCGTGAAGACGCTGGCGTACATGGTGAGGAAGACGATGAAGTGCACGGCTCTACAGACCAACGGGCCGAAGAGCCAGCGCTCGGCGGTGTAGATGGAGGCCTGCAGCGGCACGCAGAACACCACGAAGCCCAGGTCGGCCACGCCCAGGTTGAGGATGAACAGGTGAGTGCTCCTGCAGCCGGTGTGGAAGCTGCGCAGCTGCACGGCCAGCACCACCACGTTGCCCACCGCGCCTACTACGAAGATCACACAGAACATCAACGCCAGCAGCGCAGACTCTAGCTTCCTATTGCTGCTGCTGCTGCTGGGGGACGAGGAGGAGGAGAAACCCAGCTGCTGATGCTGAGACAAATTCATCTTCACCACAATGAGGTGGAGGACGAAGACAAGGTGGGGAAAATCAGCTAGTGATGTTGAGATAAGTTCACTATCACCACAACGATGATGAGGAGAAACCTGGCTGCTGATGTTGAGACAAGTTCATTATCACCACGACAACAAGGAGGAGAAACCTGACTGCTGATGCTGAGACAAATTCGCCTTCACCACAGCCAGGAGGAGGAGAAACACAGCTGCTGATGCTGAGACAAGTTCACCATCACCACGGCGAGGAGGAGGAGGACGAGAAACCCAGCTACTGATGCTGAGACAAGTTCACAGTCACCACAATGAGGATGAGAAACCCAGTTGTTGATGTTGAGACAAATTCATCATCACCACGACAACAAAGAGGAGAAACCCAACTGATGATGCTGAGACAAGTTCACCAACACCATGGCGAGGAGGAGGAGGGCGAAAAATCCAGCTACTGATGCTGAGACGAGTTCACAATCACCACAATGATGATGAGGAGAAATCCAGTTGCTAATAAGACAAGTTCATCTCCAGTGAGATGACCAGGAGGAGGAGGAACTAACTTCACAGCAGCATCAACAACAGCGTAACTGGCATGGGACAGAGCTCTGTCACTCTCTCTTATACTCCCTCTCTCTCCTTTGTCCTCTCTTTCTGTCTCTCTCTCTCTTACCCTCCCTCTCTCCCGCTCTGTTTCTCCCTCCCTCTCTATGTCTCCTCTATCTCCCAAACAGTTTCTTCTCTCTCCCCTTCTTTCTGTCACTCTTCTTTACTTTCTTTTCACCACTCGTAACTCCCCACCTCTCTGAATGAAATAATGAAAACAAATGACTCTTTTCACCATGTTTTAATTATTCAGTATTTGAGACGCATTAGTACTATGATTTTACTTGTTGCTGTTGATTTGAAATCTTTTTTAAAAGATACACACTACCATCTAGTGGACAATTGAGATGAAATCAAATAAACGGTAACTAGATGGCGCTATAGTTGTAGGTATCGCTTGACATCTGACTGACCTCAGATAAATGTTGTGCAGCACAGATACTCCATCATCTCTGAATTTTGTTTTCTAGATCGAGAGACCACTCAGAGAACTCAACAAAGATTAATTACAACCAATGTATTAATGTTGCATATCACAATTAGAATGTCCCGTGAACAGATAAATGCTTAAATGACACTGGGGCTCATTCACCAAACTTCATAAGAAGATTTTCTGTCTTAAAACTCACTTATTTAGTTTTCACAAAGATTCTGGCATCATTTGTGTTTAGAATTTGTTGCCAGGTAAGAACAGGATCTACAAATGCAGAAGAGCACTCTCACATAGCTTTTATAGAGTGGCGAAGTCACGCTCTTCCGCTTCCGGTCCATGGGACCTAACTCCGGGGGAGGGAATGAGTGGGAGTCAATGGAGAGGTGAACTCGTGGAACATGGCTGTCTCGCTCTTCAGCTTTGCTCGTATGGTGACACTCGGGAAGAAAGCAGACCGGCATCTTGAGATCGTGATCTGTGACAGAACCAGAACGGACGGAGGGAACGGGTAGTGACGTCGTGTATGCGACTGATGAGCTTGTGGTCATTAGTGATGGGGATTCCGGCTCTTTCGGCTCCCAAGTGGCTCCTCAGATTTTTTGCTGCTTAAATTAATCAATTAAAAATACCAAAAATAATGTAAAATTATGCGCAAAATAAATTACTAATATACAAAACATACATTATATCAAATGCTTATTATTTATATGGCTTTTAATAATCATCATGGAACGGAGTGCTGCAAAAAATAAATTTTAAAGTACAAAAACAAATACCCGTCTCATTTTGACAATCTCTGATTGTATGTATAATATTTATAATCTTTTAACTATTTACAGTGAAGCTTGTGTGAGAGAGAATACAAATAACGTCTCCTATCCGGCTCAGTGGTTATTGGAGTTGCAAACGGTAAAAATGCTGTAATTCAGCAATTACGAGACGAAAAATTGCGTTAAAAAAATCACATCATTTGTGTAATTCAAAGCTCATGTCGACCGGAACCATAAAACATGTTCTGTCCGTTGACTCCCATTCAAAAAAATTTCAACGTTAGGTCTCATGAGGGTCTACCAGAAGGGACGTGACTATATATTATTTAAACTGGAACATTAAAATCATTGTTTATAATCATAATATTATATTTACACAGCACGTTCATTTAAAATTAATACACACTACAATAACACATTGACTCACATTTTTCATGTCATTTGAAGACCATGCATTCCAAAAAGTTTTTACAGAGTACACAGAACAAAAATGTACATAGAATATGCATATAAAAATGTATATACAATTTAGTTACATGCCATGTTCAATGATATGTGCAAATAATGCAGAAGCAGTCAAGTGGAGGTAAAACTAGTAACGAATGTGTATAAGATCTGCAGCAATGGGGCAGTTGGTGGCGTAATGGTAGGGTGTCTTTCAGTTTAATATGAAATTTTTATTCAGACAATCTATTAAATAATAACAGTATCTATAAAAGTCTAGGCTAGAAGTATAAAAGAGATTTCATGAGAGAAGTTCAATAAATAAATGTGCAAATATTGTAACATCAGTCAAGTGGAGAAAACTGCAAATACATCATGGAATGCATATTTGTACATTAAAAGTGCATAAGATTTGACATGAGCATACTGAAGACACAAACAATTAGAAAAATAAACTGCATCTCTAAAAAGTCCACTGCTGCAACGTCTTTATCGTTACGTTTAGACATTTCAACTTCAGGAACTTCCTTAAGAACAAATTTAAGTAAAAACTTAAGAAGATATCAGTGAATGAGGTCCATAGTTTTAGTGTCAGACACAAAAGTCCTGTGATTTTAACCTTTCTGAATGCAGTCACATCCTATAACAATGGCATTTAATCCCAACTCGGCCATCAGGGGTCAAATCAGGACCCAGAGATCTGACCTATTTCCCTCTGCAAAACCCCACTCGTGTGTCTCTCTGCCCACTGACACACACTTTTCCACTGCTATATTTACACACACACAAGGACACCTTCTGACACACACACACTGCTAAGTTTAACTGCTTCTTTTTATAATCGTGGGGTTTCCGGGAGGTTGGAAAAGCTCTTGCAATTGTTTCCATGCAGATTCTGTGGTGATTAAAAGTGACACCAGGGTAGAGTGATGGACAGTGCTGGGGAAATTACTTTTTATTTGCACCACAAAGCTGTTGTGCTTGGGGATCCCAAATTGCTAGCGCCGGTCCTGTGTATAACAATGTGACAAATGAAGAATCTTGAATCTACGACATCAAAGTGACGAGTCAAATCAAGTAAAATGTATTTAGGTAGCGCACTTAAAAATGATAAAAGTTGACCATCTTGCAGTACATCTTGAAGAATATCATAAAAACAAAAAAATTACATCAAACAAATGTTCTAACGATGAGCAAACAGACAATCAGGTTTAAAATAAGGTTTTCAAACATGTTTTAAAAAAGTGTCTAATGTTGGGCCGGTCCTGATGTGCAGAGGAAGTTTATTCCACAGTCTAGGAGCAGCTACCGCAAAGGCCCGGTCTCTGCTACGTTTTCATCTGGATCTCGGAACAATGAGGAGCATTTGCTTAGCAGACCTTGGTGATCTAGTGTGAATATGCCCAGCTAAAAGATTACTGAAGTAGGCAGGTGCCTGCGTAGAGATTTAAAAACAAACAATAAAATCTTCAAGTCATTTCTAAAAAGGATCTCATCTCTTTGAACGCATTTGAGTCTGGGCTTGTGGTTGCGTGGTCAGTGACTATAAGGGTCACATATTAGCCACATATTAATGACCAGATGAAGAACAAGTCCGTGCGTGCATGGAGCAGTTGGTAACAGTTAGGGATTTTGTCCTGTGATCAGAGGGTTGCTGGTTCAAGTCCCGGACCAATAAAGGTACCACTGAGGTACTGTCCCCAAGCAGCGCTGCCTGGATGCTACCCAAAAAAGAGCACAGATGGTTCAGATGCCGAGGTCGCATTTGGTTGTGGTGCACTGTGAACTGTGCTGCAAATAATCACTCACTTCATGAAAAGGAGAATGAGTGTAACGATAATAAAAACACCAATAAGAGAGTAACAGTGATGAGAAAAATGGCATGAAAATTTCAAGAGACACATGGATTGGCAGCCGAAGAGGAGCTGCACATGAGGCATAAGGTCAATTTGTATTATTTCTTTGAACTCTATGAACCTGAGGATTCTTTTTGTGCACCAGCAGGGAGCAGCACCGGTATAAGAAATGCCTAAATAATGTTGCTACTTTGTTAGACTGTTCATGGTCATTTTACAGGTTCAATTTGAGATGTTTAATTATTTTTTAATTAGACAGTATTAGATTGATGCCTGTCTTAAATTAGACAAGGTCTGTGTACAAACTAAGCAATCAGCAGTCACTGAATTCACATTATGTTCACTTTATCAAAATCAGATTTAGAATCAGAGAGACGTTTATTGCAAAGTACATTGTCACATACAAGGAATTTGCTTTGGTGTTTGAGGCTGACATTAAGATATTAAAGAGGAAAAAGGTTTTTATGTACAAGATACGAGTTTAAATATACATGGAAAAATGTGGATATTTGAAGAATGTGGAGGCAGTGCAAGGATATGCAGTAGTTGGAAGCATAGTGGTTAGCTTGTCGGCTCAAATCCAGGACCACTGAGGTACTCATTAGGTACTCAAGGTACTGCACTGCTTCCAGCACTGCTTCCAGCTGTCCACTGCTCCTTCAGAGATGGGTCAAATGTAGAGGTCACGTTTGGTTGTAGTGCTGTGCTATGGTGTGTTCATAATGACAAGTAGTCACTCATTTGAACTTTCTAGTTAAGTAGTAGTTTATGCAGTAGTAATTTATTAGAAGCGCTCTGATTTGTAGATTCACTCAAGCCCGACACCTTCTACCAAGTCAGGGTCTCTTCTATGGTGATAATGATCTGTGTTGAGCATTTCGGTGGTAAGAATCTGATCAGATCTGAATTTCGTAGAGCAGGGGCGTTTCCAGCCTTTAAGGACACTCTGGGCTCAGATGTAAATTCACATAGGAGCCGAGGATTTTTCTCCATTTGTATGCATTACATAAAAGGTGTTATAGTAAACTACAGACTATAGAAGACTGCCTAGATTATCATTTAATTTCCAGATGCATGTTAATGAAATAAATAAGCTAAACTACTGTACAATAATTTTGGCTACCCGGACTAGACTCAAAATGGCTGAAGCCCGAGTAAAATCAGCTGGCGACACCCCGTCATAGAGAGAATGGTGACCTAGTGTTGGTGTTGGTGGCCTAGTGGTTAGCACACTTGCCTCTGGACCAAAAGCTCGTGGGTTTGAATCTCCCGTCTAACACTACCATCATTGGGTCACTAAGCAAGACGTTTAACCCCAAGTTGCTCCAGGGAAATGAAAGTGCCTTATTTGTTCTTTGTACTGTTAAAACTGGAGCTACGTCATCTCGTCTCTTTGTATACTTGTACAGTATATAGCAGAGATGACAATAAAGTTTACTTTGACTTTGGGAAGTCGCACTGTGGTGCATTTCCCAAAACTATGTTAGCAACTAACATAATGTACATTAGCAACTGACATAGTGTACAATATCAACTGACATAGTGTTGCTTATGTAGTTAGCAATACATTAGCAACTGTGCTTTTGGGTAACATACTCCTGGATAAAAGTGTCTGCTAAATGCCATAAAATGTAAAATGTAAATGGTGACCCAGTGGCAGAATGCATGTTCGTGGACCAAGAGGACATGGGCTCAAGTCTGGATAAGAGTATCTGATAAATGCAGTAAAGGTAAGTGCTTCTACTGTTCTTTGTTTGTTTGCACTGAAAATAACCTGGAGCCACGTCGTCTCGTCTCTCTATGTATCTGTACAGTATATAGCAGAGATGACAATAAAGTTGACTTTGACTTGACTTTGACTTTAAAATCGTACTTGATAAAAATTGTTGTTGTTTATGCTTGCACAGTTAAAATGTGCAGTAATACATTTATAATAATATAATTATTACAGTCATTGCATTCACTGATCTGTTACTGCTTTTGTAACAATCTAAAAAATTCCGATTTTTTAAAATGACAGCTCAAGTTATTTACCAGTAGTTGGAAAAACAACATTTTTCATGTGACCAGGTTAAGCTGGTAAAACCAAACCCTGCAAGTGGGACTTTTGGCACTTTTGGAAAACATTTTGGCAATCCAACTTAAGCTTTCCACCTCTGATCACCTTGACAATCGTAAGAACAGCAAAACCTACAAAAATGATCCTTGTGACCCAGTCTGGATTCTGCATTGTCTGTGTTGTTTCTGTCAGCATGGCAGGGCGTGTGTGTGTGTGTGTGTATGTGTGTGATGTTAACACAGCGCTGGCGGCGCGCAAAAACGGCAACGCGTGCTACTGCCTCTAGAGTCAAGCAGAGGACACATCATTCACACAGACGGACAGAGGGAGAAATGAAAGAGGAAACAGCTTTTTTTCTCTCAGCTCTCCACCCAAATGTTCTATTAGTGTCTCATTTCACTCAGTCCTTTCCTGAAATCACACCCTGCCTGTAGCTGGGACAGGGCAAGTCTTTCCAGCAGGCCTACTGAACCAGAATTTGTGACTTAATCAGTGAAAATAGATATTTAGGCATAATTAGCAAATTTGGATGCTCAGTTTGATGGCAGTTGTGCAGCAGAATATTTTCGGACCTTATGTTTGAGGGTGGTGCTAGGGCAATATGCAGTATATACTGTATGCTTTTTAAACAATTTTAGTTGTGTTACTTTCTCTCCCTAAAGCATCAAGCTATCTAGACTCAATCTCTAAATGAATAAGAATTAAGTTCTATAAAAGACATTTTTTATCGCCTTTCTTTCAAAGAAAAGAAATAAAACATTTTGCATGTGGAATCATTTACCATCTTTCATCTAAAATATTGTATGAAGTGAAAGTGACTGATTATTTATCATTGTGAACACAGCACAGCACACAGTGACAGAGGCAGCACTCGGGAGCAGTGCCTTGCTCTTAAGTACCTCTGTGGTAACGTAACCTGTCCGGTAGTGTTGCACGGGTCGGCTTTTTTTAACACCCGCCCCAAACCGACCCGTCAGGAGATCCAAACCGCCCCACCCAACCCGCAAAAATATGTGTGGATAATGACCCAAAACCCGACCCGACCCGAGGAAAAAAAAACAAAAACACCAGTGAGCCTGTATTGCCATGGAACCTACCAATGAAGTGTCATTTGTGACACTGTAACCCATAGGTGACATAGATTTGTGCTAAATTCGCATTGAAGATGACACAATTTTATGCAAGATTAACTGTGTACCAAGCAACAACAAAGAAACCGAAAGATAAATTTTTACGCCGTTATTTATTGAAGGGATGCGGGAAATTGCACGAAAGACATCTCTCTCGCACACACACAAACACACACAAGCGCGCATGTATGCAAAACACACTAGCTGTCAAAACTGTAACATCTGATGTAACATCAGATCTGAGAACTTTATCAGATTTGAATGAACTTAGTAGAACTTAGGTCTTCTTTTAACTTAATTTTGTCTAAAATGAAGTAGAGCAGAGCATACTTAACCGTGATATTTCACCAAACTAGTAGCTCATCCTACAAATTAAACTCCAAAATTGAAAAATATACGCCGGCTGCATTTATGACAGCTGTTTGGAAGCGCTGTGGAGAAAGAGGATGGAATCCACCGTGCCGGGGTTTAGCCTATTTCGACGCGCTTCCAGCATGCGACCTGCTGAACTGAACGCGTGCTCGCTCGATGCGCTGGTTGCAGGAACGCGAAGCACCGCTCTTGACAGCGTCGAGAGAAGAGGTAATTCGAACCCCGTTTACAACATGTTTTGATCGATAATGAAATGCGTTTTGTAACTTTTTGACCCGCACGTCCGCACCCACGATATTTAAAAAATGTCTGCCCTAAAACTGCCTGCACCCGCGGGTCACGGGTCGACCCGCGCATCACTACTGTCCGGGATTTGAACTGGCGACCTTCCGAACACAGGGCGAGCTCCCTAACCGTTACGCTACCATTTGCCGGAACTACATACAATATACATTGTAAGAACTTTTGTGTATAAATATCAAACTGTTTTTAACTTTAACCTCAGACATTTTTGTTATCCCCATTTTATTAGCTCCATGATCAGCAGGTTGCAGGTTCAAATCCAGGGCTGGTAAAGTTGCCAATGATGTCATGACGCGGTTGTGGGGGGAAGGAGAGGAGGACGCTGTGGCAGCCATTACAAAAAGGATTTACTGAGGGCAGTAGGCAGGTGAGACACAAAGGGAAAGTCCATAAGCACACAAAAATGGAGAACAAAGTTACAAAAGAAAGGTGAGGCCCGTGCTCCCAGTCGTAGGCGACAGGTAACGGGGCAGACCTCCACGAGGAATCGGAACGAGCGAAGTCCTTATGCTTGAAGACTCGGCAGGTGAACTGAAAATGGTCCAGACTCGGTTAACACCGCGGCAGTCTGACCAGACTGGGAAAACTCGAGCCTGGGGAGAAACACAATAGAAAGGTGTAAACACCAAGGGCAATCCACAAAGAAACACACAACAACAACACAGGATCCAAAAAGTCCAAAAAAAGGGGGAAGAGCAAAGCTTAGACAGGGAACCACACAAACATGTATCACACAACCACGTACTGTCTGAGGGATACAGACTGGGAGAAACACGAGGAAAAACGGTCTTAAATAAGACCACAGAACTCAACAAACGAGTGCTTGCACCAATCCCAAACTCAAGGCAAAACGAGACACAGGTGAAAGCAATAATAAGCGCGGGTGTGTTCTACACAGCCGCTGACCTACTAGGTAGGGAACACACAGTGCAAACAACAAAGCAGGAAGTTAGTGTGCTCTAACCAGATAGTGGACTACTCAAGAGGGCACGAAGTGCAGACACAGAACCCGGAAGTGAGGAGCAAGCTAACAGGGACGGCTAAGGCTACCCGAGGAGACACGAGGGACAAACACCACAGAAACAACACCGAAAGTGAACCCAGAGTACAAGAGAAAGAAAACAGATACTTAGCCTGGGTTTACGGTGGCACGGTCCGTCAAAGTCGAGCAGGACCGTGACAACTGAGGTATTCATGAGCAAGGTACCGTCCCCAAGCACTGCTCCCCGGGCGCTTGCTAGCTGCCCATGGCTCCTTCACAGATTAGGTTAAATGCAGAGGTCACATTTGGTTGTAGTGCACGGTGTGCTGTGCTGTGGTGTGTTCACAATGACAAATAATCACTCACTTAAACACTTAAACAAATAAACTGAATATAAAAACACACCCAGAATGTAAGCAAATGTCTTTTTAATTTACTTTTGATGCTTTATATGTGCCCCTTTTACACATTGGCAGTGTAACGATTAGGGAGCCGGCTCTGTGGTTGGAGGGTCGCCGGTTCAAGTCCCGGACCTATTCCGGTACCACTGAGGTACTCATGAGCAAGGTACCGTGGCCAAGCACTGCCGAAAGTTGCCCACTGCTCCTTCACCGTTGGGTCAAATGCAGAGGTCTGTATATCATCTTGTTGTTGTTTCAAATCCAGCTCAATCTCTTTGCCAGAACCACCAACATCGGGCCCTTGAGCAACACATTTACTCCAAGTTGTTCCAGGGAGACTGAAAATGGAAGTCACTCTGGATAGAAGAATCTACTAAATTACGTAAATGTAAATATTAATTGCACATTCAGTATAAAATTCAATTCCAAGACCATAGTTGTAGGTTAATACTGCATCCTAATTGTCTCTCTTTCTACTTCTACTTCTAGTTTAAAGTTTATATTTAATACTCCATTTCTAGTTTAACGTGTATATTTTGTATTCTATTTATATATTGTTTATTCTATATGCCCTATTTGTTGGTTCGCTGTTTCTTGTTGAACTGCAAAAACTGGAGCCACGTCGTCTCGTCTCTCTGAATATCTGTGCAGTATATAGCAGAGATGATGATAAAGTTTACTTTGACTTTGATTTTGACTTTGGAGGACGTTTGTTGGAGTTTTGCGATTTTCTGAAGTTGGTGAAACTAACATATGGAATCTAAAGGTGTAAATCAAGTGTGATCACAATTCAATATTATATTGATTCAAGGTGCAATGATTCAGTGTCACAAATCTGCTACGATATGATTTCAATTAGACTCAATTCAAGAGCCAGTGATCTATATGAGACAATATCATATGCAGCTTGAACACAAGCACTTCCATTCATAACTTATTACAAAAAGTGATTAAAATATTATGTGGCATTTTAATACAAGACAATTTTTTTTAACTGACTTCATGTTTAGCGTAAAGTGACATTCCCATATGTACAATTAATGCTTATTGATGTTTTCAAATTGAATCGATGCTATGGGTTCGTTAATCATTAAACTGATGTATTGACGTAGATCATTATGCCCTGAATGGAAACTTCAGTTTATTCAATAAATGTTGACTGCACTGGAGTGAAATGCCAGAACTTGAATTTTAATGATACAAAACCCTGGGCCAAAAGTTCTAGAGACATGTGAACATTGCATGCACTTACACACACAACCACACTCACACACACAAATGGAAGGAAATGATACAATAGTCTGTGAGTGAGCTGCTACAGCAGACTTGGCCGGTTCAAAGCTGTAGGTCGACGCTGGACTTAACCAAAGCTGACAGCCTCACGCTGGTCTCACATGGGAATATTTTAAACCTCAATCAGCACAAACCATTTGGGTGTGTGTGGAAGCTCAGTGATGGAGGTGGGGGAAGAGAGATGCTGAGAACACACAGGTTCAGGCTACTCATGGGCCGGTATGAGATTGTGACGGAATGATAACCTTAAGCAAAAATATCATGGTAGCACAGTGTTGCAAATGCAGCTCTAAAATGTGTTATTTTGAAATGTCTGAGAAACAACCTTTGGTCACAAGATGAACCGCTAGAATTGAAATTGGCACGATTTACCTGCAAAACAGGAGTTTAAAATAGACGTCCAACAAAGGCAAGCGCTAAGACAGCTTGAAAAGAAGCGTATATGAATATTTGCCCTGTGAGCTGAAGTGATGTGAGCTCCACCGCCTCTTTATGTCAGCTTGACTTGATTCCTGCTATCACTTTGGCTGGCTGCAGCTCAACTCATTATTAGTGTTACTACTGGCTGAAGCTCAACAGTTTCTGTGATCTCATTGGCTGTAGCTTGACTCGTTTCCTGCGATCTCATTGGCTGTAGCTTGACTCGTTTCCTGCGATCTCATTGGCTATAGCTTGACTTGTTTCCTGGGCTCTCACTGACTGCAGGTTGACTCAGTTCCTGCAATCTCATTGACTGTATCTCAGCTCTTTTCCTGCAGCTTAACACGATTCCTGTGCCCTCATTGACTGCTGCTTGACTCGTTTGCTTTGTTCTCATTGGCTGCAGTTCTTCTGTGGCTGGATATTTATCTGGTCAGATGAACGACTCATATGTGAGTTTGTTTGATTGTGTTTTGCCAGAGTATTTTGTCTGCAACTCAAAAACAGCCTTTAAATGGTGTAGCGTGAATAAGGCTTTACCTGAAGAACTGCACACCAGCTGAGAGAATCTTCATGAAAACTGCGTTAGTGGGTTTTATAAACAAATTTTACCTTGAGAATGGTTGGTGGATGAGGTCCAGTGTCCATTTGTGTGTCCTCTGACATTGGACCACTGACCAAGAAAGTAACGCCTTGACCTACAAAAGAAGCAAGACTTACATAATATGATGTTTTACAGGAATCAATTAAACCCCCCGCAGCATTAAAACATGCCTGGCTCCAGCTAAAAGCCCAGGGTGAGGGCACCTGGTCGTAGCGTTAGATATTCCTCCAGAGGATTTCACCATATAAAGTCATGCAGTTCAACAGCCTTCATCTATCAGGCTCGACGAGCGGCTTGGCATTTGCGTAAGGAACTGGGAAGCGAATGTCCCGGGCCAGCTGTGGCTTATTCAGCACCGTGCAGGAAGTTGTATTTCATCTCTGGGTTTTGTTTGGGACCAGGGCCAGAGCGAAAGTGGCAATGGCAGTGCGATGACCAAAAGCCCCACAAATCACAGCCGCTTTATTAACCTTGTGAGAGCTCACCATGTAATGTCTGCGTATTTTGCACACGGGTCGGAACAACATGTGCTGACATCTAGAGAACGGACCCTATGCAGTCATTTAAGTCGTGTGTTTGCACAATAAAGTATTCCAAGTACATTTGACTGTTTTCCAGAGGTCAACTAATTTACTTCGGGTAAAAAGCATATGTATTTTCATTATAATAAGCCATACAATGTCCCAGCTTACAAATATTGTATACCTTTGTGACAGAAACTTAATCACACATATGTGACGCTTGTCGCAATGGAGGTTTCTGAGAAAAACGACCATTTATGTTGCGTGGGGTAAAATTTTTTATTTTTAGTTTTTAGTGTTTTGAAACAGTGGAAGGTCTATACTGTACTGTTGTGAATAAATTTCGCTGCAAAACTTACCCTTTCCATCCTAAAAACGTGACTTTCTTGATGTGAGGAATTCAATTCCAGCAGAATGTTAAAAGTTTGTGTTTTGACCGCTCTACTTCAATATTTACGGTAAATCCACTGGTTGACTAGCGTGAAGATGTTTCTCCGGAATACATCTCCGTCTCCCGAGTTCAGTTAACCTAACGCAGGTAGGCTATCCGTGTGGCTGTGAATGCAGCGTAGGCTACCGTAAATGCAAGCGTAGCCGCGACCGCACCAAGCGTCTGTGAGTGCTACGGCGATGGTCAACTTCAAAGGCAGATTTCTCCGTTTCTCACTTGGCGTGACAGGAGAAACCCGACTCCTTTGAATGTTGATATCTCAGTCATATGTCGTCCCATTCATTCCATATAGGTATCGTTTTGAAGCTTGATTTATGCCCATGAAAACATAATAACTCAATTTTGAAAATTTGCGACAAGCGACGGGTTTTGCCGTGCAGAGTCACATTTACATTTTTACTGAAAACAATATTTCTCATGAAATTAAGGCCAAAAAGTAAAAATAATCAACAGACAGAATCTTAAATTTGATTATTAAAAGGTCACCAGTTCTGGTATTTTCACATCAAGTAAATAGATAAATGAGTCGCCCATCGCCTTCTTCTTTCCTTTTCTTTTCCTTTCCCTTCCCTTCCCTTCCTTTTTCTTTACTTTACCTTTCTGTCCTTTTTGTCTTTTTTCCCCCTTTCCTTTTCCTATCCTTTCCTTTCCTGCCCTTCCCCTTCTTTTTCTTTCCTTTCCTGTCATTTTCCATTCCTTGTCCTTTTCTTTTCCTTTCCCTTTCCTCTTCCTTTTCTTTTTCTTTGCTTTTCTTGTCCTGTATTTTTCCTTTTTTGTGTCCTTTCCTTTTCATTGTCCTTTCCATTCCTTTGCTTTCTTTTTCTGTTCCTTTCCTCTCTTTCCTTTTTCTTTTCCTGTCCTTTCTTTTCATTTCCCCATTCCCTTTCCTTTTCTTTTCCATTCCATTCTTTTGCTTTTCTTTCCTTACTTCTTTTCCCATTGATTTCCTTCCCTTAAAGCAAACTAAACATTTTATTATTAAAAAGATGTTATCAAGTTTATTTTTCTACATAAATAAACACATAAATGAGTAGCTCTAGGCCTTCTGAAAAACAAGATATAAGGCATGCACATCTTGCACATGCTGTTAGTATTAGCTTATAATATAAACCAATAAATAAAGGACTAAAAACCACTCAGAAATTGTGTATTAGAGCGGAATGGTCTTGTTATGATGAATAACGGGCGAAGGATGAGGGAGGGCCAATAATCGCACAGCAAACCCTGGAATCAGCCTAGACGTGGCCTCTAAAGGGGTCTCGTCCTGAAATGGCGGGTCGTTTTTCTGCAGGGATTTCCGCAGTTTCGCCCGCCATTGGTCGCAGATTTGCGTTATGAATAGCGTGCGTGCGTCCAGTGGATAACGTCATTGCTTTGGGAGAAGGGCTACAGGAGTGTTTCATTATAAACCTGTGCCATTAAAAACCTGTTGGCGTGATCTGGAGTTTGGCTCCAATGGCCTCCTTAAGCTCACGTTCTGCCTTTGCTTCTCTTTTTTGTGAATAAGGGAGAAGTCGTCAACTGCATGCGTGGACCAGCATTTTTAAGGCACGAGAACTGAGGGACTGAATATGTCAGAATACAGTTTTTTCCTGTCAGCAGTGTAAAAACAGACCAGAAATTGTCATCATTTCCTTTCCTTTCTATTTCCTTTTCATTTTATTTGTTTATTTCCCTTTCTTTTTCTTTTCTTTCCCGTCCTCTTTCCATTCACTTTTCGTTTTCAATTCCTTTCCTGTTAATTTTCTTTTCTTTAGCGTTCCCTTTCCTTTGCTTTCTTTCCTTTTTTTTCCTCCTCCCTTTCCCTTTCCTTTCCTTTCTTTTAAGTTGTTTTCCTTCCCTTTCATTTTCTTTTCTTTCCCGTCCTTTCCTTTGCAGTCCTTTCATTTCCGTTCCCTTTCCCTTTCTCTTCCTGCCTATTCTTTTCCTCCACTTTCCTTCCCGTTTCCTCCCTTTCCTTTTCCTTTTTCATCTTTTTCATTTTTTTTACCTTTCTTTTCCTTTCTGTTACTATCCTTCCTATTCATTTCCTTTCCTGTTCAGTTTCCTCTCTTTTCCTCTCCTTTATTTTCCTTTCTTTCCCCTTTGCTTTACCTCGCATCCCATTTTTTCCTTTCATTTCATACATTATTTCATGTCTCTCTTTCTCTGTACCTCTGGAACTCAAAGGTCACTGAGGTCAGCTGAGCAGACTGTGCAGGTGCTTTTTGGTTGTTTCAGGGGGCAGGTGAGGTGGGATGAAGAGGGCAGCGTCCGGGCGTCGAGGGGCCACGATCACGCAAGCTGCATGTGGTTTTGGAGTCGGCTGCCAGGAGCTCTCACTCTCCGACCGTCTCCGACTTTCTCCCAGGGCTATCCGATCCCCCCGTCATCCCCCTCTTCCATTTTTCTTCCAGTCGCCCGCCCAGCGCTGGCCCCCACCTCTCCGACCGCACACAAATGGTTTGAATAAGAGACCGGTATGACTGGGCCACGGCTTCAGATAAAAATCCCAAAGAGCAATAGTTTACTTAGCCTAAATAACCCCGATTAGACGAATTGAAACATTGTTGTTATGCGGTGGAAACTCAAGGACCCATTGGCCGACTTTTTCAACCCCGTTCCGGAAAAGAAAGACCCACTGCAGACTTTTGTCATTCCGGAACCGCAGTTTCTGATGGGCTCGAAGACAAAAAAAGCGAGGCAAGGCAGGCATCAACAAAACACCCAAACAAAACATTGAAATTGAATCCCAAGCAGTGAAAACATGAACAGTGAAGGAGGCACACGCTACTCGTCGAGCTTCTGTAACTACTGGAAAACACGTCTGACCGCAAATGTTCTGTTGTCCTGCCTCGTGAAACATAACGCGTCACGTAATATTTTCCTTTCTCGCTAAACGCTTTTTGCGGAGATTGCCGATTTGTTTAATTTGAAAATTAGGGGAATAAAAAAGTCACTGAAAATTTCATGTTGCTGCTTAGGCAAGACTGGGCAACGTTTATTTTGTGTAGTGTGTTATTTTACATAGATGTCATCAAAAATGCTTTACAGAAATAAAATGTGAAATAACTGGACAATTTGAACTTGTTTAGAGCAAATTAAATCTCAAACAAAAGTGACGCACATAATGTACTCGGCAAAAGTCAAGACGCTCCTTATTTCTTTATGTTTTTCAACCCAAGAGCCAAACAGACAATTTTGTTTTTAATGTAGTTTAACAGTAACATTATTATTAATTTGGATTCAGAACAATCTTTAGAAACTTTATTTTTTCATGATTGTTGAATTTTTGAGTGAAAATCTGTAAAAATAGTAGACACATCAACTGTATTCATATTAAATTGAGTTACCCCTTATGTTTTCATATGTTGCTTGCGGAACAGTATTTATATGTATATTTGCACATGCTGCAGTAAATCACTGCTAGGAATGGGAATTGATAAGATTAGATCAATATCGGTGTCATTGTCGATTCTGCCTTTCAATCCAACCTTTATCAATACTCTTATCGACTCTTGAGTTTTTTGAGTTTTAAAAAAGCAGCAGTCTGCACAAGACTGTGAACTTTAACAAATTCATATTCAGAGTTTTTATTATGCTTAGTACTGTGAAGAAAAATAAGGTTAGTGCCATGGAATCCATTTGAAATAACGTACAGTATATATAATAATGCAAATAATGAATTTTTCTATATTTATTTTTTACTCTCTAACATTGTAGAATGAAAACAAATATTCTCTGATTAATGGAAAATGAAGAAATCCTGAGGTTTTGGGAATTTTTGAACATTTGAACTCATTTTGGCCTATAACACATTTTTGACTCATTTCTGGGATTGAAGTACATTTTTGTTGAGAGGGCGTTCCATATGAGAGCCGCGGCACAATAGCGCTGTGGACGCGAGTCGGGAATAAATAAATATCTAGTAAATGTATGTACTGTGAGTAGAACGCTGGTTGTTATTTATCGGCTAAAATATAAGTTTTGTCTGTAATAAATGGGACGATTTAACTGAACTGGAAGGTTTTAGTGAATGTTGGACTTCAATGTGAGAGTCGTGTGCGCTAACAACCGCAGCGTGTGTGTTTACATCGTGAAAAATATCATTTATGCGTCATGAGTCCTCGTGGTTGAAGGTCAAGTCGCAGACAGTGTGACGTAATGTACCACGACGCAAAACGTAGGAAAAAAAACGGAAACGTTGTGCTGGGAAATTAGAGAATCGTTAAGAAGAATCAATAACGTTGGATGCGCCGGTTTTGAGTTGGAACCGGCTTTCAATTCCCACCGCTAATCATTGCACCTATTGCCTCATTTTCCATGATACATATATAATATATGTGTGAATTTTTCAGTGAGTGATTATTTGTCATTGTGAACGCAGCACACAATGCACTACACTGAAAGAGACGGTACCTTGCCCACGAGTACCTCAGTGGTACATTTACCTGGAACCGGTGACCTTCCGATCATGGGTGCAACTCCCTATTCATTACACTACCAACTGCCCAATGTGGTAGCTGCTCAGACAAAATGGGAATTAATGCGATTAATGGCCCTAAAACATTCTTAAAGGCCTAGTAACTGAGACAAACCACTGAAAATCTTAGTGCAGGAGAAATCTCCTGCCATGTCTGTCAACCCGAAGCAGCTTCCGTGCTGTCTGACCCATTTTAAGTCTGGAAGATGAAACTCAGAATTGCTAGAACCCATCTCGTATCTGCACAGCTGCTTTTGCCTCCGACAAGAGCCCATTTTCCCCCAATCAAGGTGATTGGAGCTCCGTTTCCAGATGACGAGCCTTTGAACTGTGAATGCCAGCACTCACGGCATTACGCAATTTTTTTGGGGGGGCTTTCTAAGATCAAGAACGGGCAAAAGAAAGCAAAATAAACATGTTTTATCTGTTTTAAGGTGGTATGATCTGAATGCACATCTGGGCCGATGTCGTCATCGCCTGCCAAAGCTCATTTGGACATTAGTCACATTCTATATTTTAGAACCAGGCCTACAATGCAGAAAATCTAGACTTTACAGGCAATGGTAGTAAAAATGCATTTTAGTAAGCTGCTCTACTGCTCAAGTAATGTCTAGATTTACTGCAGTGAAGGCTCTAAAACTCCGTCTAGGCCAGATTCTGAAATTCAAGGCCTACAACACAGAAAATTTGACACGTTTAGTTTGTTATTAACAAGGTTGTTTTTAAAACTCTCGTTTTATTTTTTTACAAAGTAGCATGGCGCTGAATCACAGTGTACACTTGGCAGCTGCCAGATGGAGTTCTCCATAGTGAAGACGGAAGAAAGAATCTCCGTAAGGATTTAGCTAATTTTTTGACTATTAAAGGTGAAAAGACAGATTGTACTTGTAACTTGCACAAGCCAAAAAATCGAAACTCTCTCTCAAAAACCTTTTTATTTGTCATTGTGAACACAGCACAGCACAGCACACGGTGCACCACAACGAAATGTGACCTCTGCATTTGACCCAGTGGGCAGTTTTTAGCAGAGGCCGGGGACCATGCCTTGCTCATGAGTATCTCAGTGGTACCTTGACCGGTCTAAGACTTGAACTTATGAGCCTCCGATCACAGGACCTACTGCTTAAACGTGATACTACCAACTGCTAAACATAGTTGACATTTTGTTAAATAACTTGGTTTAAGATTATTCTACTGCACAAATATTTAGTCATACTCAATAAAACAGCTTTGACGTAGTTATTTTTCTCTACTACTTATATTGTAGCTAACTACTAAATTAAAACAGGTGCTTGGCTGTAGCTTAGTTCTAGTGTCTGCACCTCATTAGAGTTAGTCAAAATTTTAACACTGAGCCTACTGGTGGCTCAGCGTTACTTTTTAAGCCATTTAAGGTAGAACCGAAATTGTGAATAAGACACAGGCCAACTTCAGCCTCATTGTGTGTCCTGCTGGTAGTGGTAGTGACTGCTGGTAGTATGTCTCAACTTAAGTTAGTTTCAAGTTACGATGGGGTCATCGGAATGCATCTCCATCATAATTCTGGGATTTATGATTTACGTATTTATGGCCGGTCAGCAATTCCTCTTTTTACCTTTTAGTGGCGGCACCACTGGTACAAGTTCCCATGTTACTGTTTAGCTGTATAAAATTTGCTCTGACCTTTCAACTATCATGGCTACAGCAAGTAAGAAAGGAAAGTTGATAACGAATGCTGGAAATTGCAGTATTTTGACATGAGGTCGCTGCCTTATTTAAGGTCTATAATGTAAAAAAATTATCTATATAATGTAGTCAAACATTATTATTCAATTATAGATGCATATATGACAAAATGTTATTTAATCTAATTTACTATTTAAAATAATGTCTTCAGGGACTGTTGACCCTCGAGCACGTTTACATTATCGAATCTGGTCCATCTTGAGAAAAGTTGACCTATGGTGACAAAATTTATGTAATCTCCACCAAAAAGGCCCTACGGAACCCGATGGCTTTTACACGGCGAGGCAACAGAAGTGGCACTTAAGCATCGGGAACAAGCGAGGCCCCGTTAGATGAAACGGTGCGTGACGATTTTGTTTCGACTTCAGACGGCCCGCTTTAATGGATTTCTCCCGGAGGGCGCGCCCGAGAAGCTTTCGAGGTTTGTCATAGACGTACTATTTATTTCCACTGTTATGGTAGTAATGAAAACCCGGCGCTGATGGAAACTTTTCATCTCGTATGACCCACACTGTTTACCCGAGCATGTGTAGCTGTTAGTGAGGTGCTACAGCAGCTGCTGTGTGTTACCACACATACATACATACACACACACACACACTTAAACACAAAGATTACATTAATAGATTTCCTAGAAGAAAATTACTTTTTTAACAAACATTCTTCCAATATACACAACTATGTAAGTCTATATACTGTATATATATATATATATATATATATATGTGTATATATATACAGTATATATATATATATGTGTGTGTGTGTGTGTGTGTGTGTATATATATATATGTATATATGTATGTATATATATATATATGTATATGTATATCTATATTCATCTATCTATCTATTTATCTATCTATATATATATATATATATATATATATATATATATATGTACACACACATATACTATAAATATTTACATTACATATACATATGTTAGTAGATAGATATAATATAATTATGTTATTTTATATATAGTAACATAATGCTATATACTATACAAACACAGAGAGAGATAACACAGTACTATATCGTGATATATTAAACAATATATTCTATTATATACCATATATATAAGTATCAAGGCAAACTCTTTTATCCAAGCAATAAAATACAAAACCCTTTGTTTGTGTCTGACGCCACAACGAGGCTCCAGTAATAACACAGGGAGTGAAATGTTAGACATGAGCGGTATCGGAGGTCAGTGTGTGATCTTGTAGCGCGCAGGTTGGACGCAGGTGCTGGTGTTGCATGTGTGTGTGGAAATAAAAGAACCTGCTCTCTATTCCTGGCTCTGTCTGGATTGTTATCAGCGAGGGAAGAGAGGGAAGCTAGCATGTTGTTAGCGTGAGAATGCTAGTCCTGACATAAGGAAGAGAGCCTGAGGGTCATTCCACTGGTCATTATGTCTCCTCCTGGACCACCGGAGTTTACGGAAAACAAGCCCAAACCATGCAGACTGCAACAAAAGCAAAAAATAAGGGATTTTATTTGAGCAAATCAACATTACCAAAGTTTTATTGCACATCCATTTGTGCAATTTGACTTTAAGATTAAACAAATAGCTTAAGACAAAAGCTTTCAACTTATGATAATTAAACTGATAAGAAATTTTCCTTTTATGTTACAAGCTACTTATAATTAAAAGTTAGCTCATATTTGGGTGTTTGGATTACTAAAATGGGACTTTCAAACACCAAAAGCACGGAAAAAATATGTGCTCTAACACTGAGACAACTGAACTCTGTGGGTCGCTGGTGAGAGTGAGGCATCTAACGAGGCGGGAGATGCGTACATCCCGGCAGCTGCCCAATGTATCGCATCATACACTGTTATGTTTGCCTGTCTCAGGAAACATAAACTATTATAACGCCTGTAATGCATTTTAAGATGAGAAGGTGTGGGCCAAGCCATCCAATCTCTTTGGAACATGGCTGCCATAGATATCATGGATATTCAGGGTTTTGACTGCCCTCATGCCAAGTAAGTTAGAGTAGATTACTAAGATAAAGGATACTGCTAACTTTTTAGTATCTGAAGTTATGTTTTCTTAAAAATGCTGTTGCTTTTTCCAGTAACTATTTTTACAAAACAGCAAGGTGGAGAGGCAAAATATCACATTGTCACAAAAGACAGGATTATTAAAATTAATAATAGGATCTGAAAAGCAAGAAGTGCACCACAAATTGATTTTCAGTAGATTATCAGCAGCAAAGCTGTTTGTAAAAGCAACCTGAAAAAGTCGTTTACAAAATATGTGAAACATGCTGAAGAAGGAGCTTTTATGCAAAGATTGTGGCCAAACCTGGTGCTGAAGTCAACTAAACACTGTAGCGTGTTGCCTCCCCTCCCCGTCCTCCCCTGAAATATTATTAAGGTTGCCAGAAAGTTTGGTGGATCCTCATATTTGGCCATTCTAGTATGTCTAATGTCATGTTTGTTGTTGTCATAATTAGCAAGCTAATGTTTGCACTGTTACCACACTATCTCAGCGTAACACGATGCTGATGTTAATCACAAGTCACCGCTTTTGTTTCTCAAACAGTTCAGTCGGTTGGATGACCTTCCTGCACATGGGCTGCTACACCCATCATCCAACATCAATAACGTTTCTTCAACCTCGTTGAAAATAAGCTAAAATATTCAACCACGCCTAGTGGCAGGATACAAGTTAGCCAACCTAAAGCCATACATCTTACCCGTCCAGTAGAAAATTAAATACTTCAGCATCTGCTCAAATTCTTTCTCCACTTTCAGTCGCCTCCATCTTTCAAACGTGATCTCCTAAAGGATCCCTCGTTGTTGCTGCTTTGGTCAAGACGCTTTTGAGAAATACAGCAAGCGCCTTTAGTTTTAGGTCAGGCATTTGTCAGGTATTTCCAGTAATCCAGAATTTTTGTAGCTGCAGCTCAAAGGGATAATTGGCAACCTGATGCAAGGAAATGCTAGCATTTGGTGATTGAGAGATAGTGGTGTGAGTTACAGACCAAAACACAAACCAAAACATAAACACGATTTGCGTGCTGTAAACTAAATGATAAAATGTGAATATTCTGACTGTACTTACTTTGTCAATGAGAACAGTATTTCAAATGAACATGATTCTTAACCTCTGGTGACATATTAGCTTCATTCTTGATTACTTGTCATAAATTTCTTACACATAGCTCCTTTAAGTAAAGACACTATGTTTTCCTCGCTTTACAAAGACAAGTATTTTCACCTACCAGGTGTTTCTGATTGGTGTTGAATTAGCAGAAGTGAGATCTGATCACCCTGCATCACAGCGTGATTCCTGCAGCTGTGATATGAGTCAGAGGATGGAGGAGTATAATGATTGTTCGGTCCAAGCAAAATACTGTAGATTTTCCAGTAACAGTTCCAGTGGCAAAACACTACATGGTTACAAAAAGAATTCTTTTCCTCTCTTCATAACAGTTAATCCGTAATGTTAAAACAACGTATTTTGTTTGGTTCCTATTGCCGTAGTAGCGCCTATATATTATCTATTACTTGTTGTAGTCAAGGGTGTGCCTTGGCATGTGAGATGGAATGGGAGGATGGAGTCCATTTTGGTCAAGATGAAAGCAAGAATACGTGTCTGTATTTATCAAAATGTATGACACAATCGACAGAAATGGACATTTGAGTGTAACTTTGCAAGCTGAAAATTCAAACGCTTACTGAAACCTTATTATGAATCGACAGGACATTAAAAAAAAAAACATATAGATTTTCATGATACTTTTTACATCATGTTTTAAATGTTTTAATTAATTTATGTCATAAATATCCCAGCAGCAAAAATACTAAATATTGTGTAAATATAATTATTTTCTTGTAGTTTATGTAGCTAAATAATACACAAAAATGGCAGTTCAGTTATATACTTTGATTATATATTATCTTGTAGCTGAAAAAGCTACAGTTTAAAAGTAGCTTTCCTCAACACTGCTCCCACCACAACACAGCTACTAGACTTTCAAAAAACAGTCACACATGTGATGTGAGCAACTTGGGGAAAAGGGATTATGGAAGATGCGCTTGTGGAGGCCTTTTAAGAGACTGGCAGCTTATTGCTTTTTGAAACCCTGTCACAGCCAGTTCTCTCTCGTGGGCTTAGGGGCTGGCGAGCCCTTTATCGCAGGCCGAGATTTTCCAATGTTTTAACGAGAATGACAGACAGAAGAGGGGAGAAACGGGGCGGTATTTATAGAAACAGCTGAAATGCTAACCCCTAATTGTGCTATCTGTTTCTCCCCCTCACTGCCTGGTCACTATTACACCGCTACAGCAGAAACAACGGCTCCAGCTGTCCTCAGGAAACTGCATGTGATTGGTTTACGTCTTATAATAGGCCAATAGGACGCAGGGCCAAGAAGCGTGAAAATCTGATAGGCAAAAGCAGCTTTTTGGTAGCAAGTTACAAAAAACTATTTTAGAAAATAACTTACAGATTTACAAACTTTACAAAATTGATATAACATGGTATGCATTTTTTCTGCTAAAGAGATATTTTTGGAACCCGTGTTTTGATTGCGTTGCTGACATGTGAGATCGACACCACTGCTGATTGCATCACAGAGCGCTTCCTGGCAGCTGTGAAATGGAAATAGACGGCACGCCGTTAACATTTACACCGTTTAACCAGTCTGCATTAGTGGTGTTGAAATTAACTTCATAATCGATGCATTGCGAGCGCAGACATGGACGACTTATTCTGGGCGCCGTATGCAGTGGCAGACCATAATCGATGAGCCAACCGCCGACCACTGCCCCCTATGTGGTGGTGTGATCCATGCATTGCAGGTGGTCTAGACATGCAATCCAGTTTCACTACTGAAATCACTTTTAAAATTATGGGAAGTGAACACGAAAGTTCAAACAAGGAGACCCAATGAGCATGGGCGTTGCCCAGTCGCATAACTCCTAGGCCCGTATATGCGCAGTAACACTGGCCTTCTTCTTCTCTGCCATTACAGCCGTTCCCTGATTTGCCCGCCTTCTCTCCAATTACCTCCGGCTTCTCGCCTTGTCCGGGCAGGCCTTCAGCTTCCTGCCTGGTTTCCCAGCCAGATCTGCCGGTTTTCAGAGACGAGAAACCAACGACCAAGCGACGGGCTTCTCCAAACCGTCGCATACACAATTAAAAACGACAACCTGTTTTTTCCTAACAAAATGCATCTTATCTTCCTAATCTGAATGGTCTCCTTGGTTGAACTTTCATTTTATTCATTTTTCAAAACATTTTCATTTGGGCATCTTTATGAATAATGGATTTAATGCATATCTTCTAAAAAGTACAATATAGCAGTACTCTGCTTGTTTAAAAGACTCCATACATTAGGATCGTATCAGCTGATATCCAAATGTACAATATCGGTATCAGTATTGGACATTAAAAGGTGGTATCATGCCATGTTTAAAAGGTACCACTGAGGTACACATGAGCAAGGTACCATCCCCAAGCACTTCGCCCCCAGGTGCTGCCTGTTAGGCTGCCCACTGCTCCTTCATGGATGGGTCAAATGCTTGGGTCACATTTGTCAGGGTACTGTGCTGTGGTGTAATTCACTGTTAGAGCCATTTGTGCGGAAGGAATGTGAATATTTAGATTTAATGTTTTGTAGCTGCTTGGTAATAGAAAGTAGAGAGGATATGTTTCGGAACCTTCCATAATCCTCTACGACAGTGTGTTATGCAATAGAATTCCATTAATACGCATAATGCTAAATGCATTAGTATGTAACAATAGAAGTAATACATGCCTTACGTGTTGTAATTTGATTCGATCCCGACGTATATATATATATATATGATACAAGAATGTAAAGAACTAGTTTTGAATTGGAATTGTTGAGCTGAGAGCCTGAAGCTGCTTTCAGTTTTTTGGACTGTCACGAACGTCACATGTAGTCTTAGGGATTCATCTCTTGCTTGTAAAACTTTGAATTGTGGTAAAGAAAAGACGACAAAAGACACTCAAGACTCAAGACTCTTTTTGGATACGTGTCGCGTGCAAAGAAGGTTCTGAGTTCGAGGCAAATAAGACGGCGTGAGCTGTTTCATATTCACAATCACAAATAATCACCATTTGTGTACTCAAGCGGTGGATAACAAAAGTTACTTTTGATGATAAATATCAGGTCAACTGGCAAGTGTCCTCGCTCCAAGCCCTAGGTCCTAAATTGTTTCTAATATATAAAATGTATAATGTACAGGCTTATTTCACTGAATTCTATAAGTTCCTAAAAAGTCCTGTAAACACTTTTATTTATTTTTCTGAATGGCCAAAATGTCTGGTGGGTGCTGTGTTGACAAATCCATGACAAATAATCACTTACTTAAGATGGAGTTAGAGGATGGTTTGCTCTGTGCCCTCATCTAGGCCTTCTATTATGTGCCCTGTGCAACAATGGCAAACAGCACCCGTGAATTGCACAATTCGTTTTCATCTCAAAATTAGACAAAAGAAGAGGCTAAGAAGTGCAAAACAATTTGATTGGCTAATTTATCCACCCATGGCAATGCTGTTTTGAACCCACATGAACACGGGGAGAGTATGCAAACTCCACACAGAAAGGCCCTACGGCCATCCCCCCGGCGCTCGAACCCAGGACCTTCACAAGGGCGGCATGCTTAACCACTGCACCACCGCAAGCCGCTTCCTTGCAAACATTTTATTTTTCCCTTAAAATGATGTCTGCACAAGACTGTGAATATCAACACATGCATATTCAGAGTTGTTATTATGCAGAGACACTATAAGGTTTAGTACTATGTAGAAAAGTAAAAGTGCAGGTAGAAACACTTTTTTATCCATTTGAATCTATCTGATATAGAATAAAATGATCAACAACAAATGCATTTTTCTATATTTATTTTTACTTCAACATTATAGTAGGGATCGTGGGGAAAAAATCAGATTAATGGAAAATGAAGAAATACTGTGGTTTTGCAATTTTTGAGCATTTGGACTGATTTTGGCCTATAACTAATTTTTGACTCATTTCTGAGAGAAATAGTTTGATTAATATTTGTTAGCGCTATAGTCATAAATAGGATTCAGTTTCATGACAAAAATGTACTTGCATTTTGTCATGAGGTATGCTCTATAGAGAGCCGCTGCACAATGAGCGCTGTGGACGCAGACCAGAATAAATAAATATCAAGTAAATGTCTGTAATTGCAGGATCGCTGGTTGTTGTTATTTATCAGCTAAAAAAAAATATAAGTTTTGTCTTTGTAATAAAATGAAGACGCAATTGAACTGCTGGTTTTAGTGAATGTTGGACTTCCTCAGAGAGTCAGATTCCTCGTGGGGTTGAAGGTCGAAAATGAAGAGTGTGATGTGAATGTACCATCGCATGTAAAACTTAGCAAAAACTAAGGAAACGGAAAGGAAATGAGAAAATCGTAAGAAGAATCGATAACGTTGGAGGTGTGCAGTTCTGATGGAATTGATCAACTGAAATCCGGTTTTAAGTTTTAACTGCTTGATTCCATACCCCAAAATCCCATTTTAAAATAAATAATATTTATACCTTGGTATATTTTTTTAGACAGGTAGAGACAGAAGGATTTAACAGTTTGAAGAGAAGAAGCTGGAGGAGGCAAAGTGTCGCCATCAGGCCTGATCCCCAATCAGAGCCTTTTCATTCCAAGTTGCTCCAGGAAGACTTTAGAAACGAACTCCGCTTCTGGATAAGAGCGCATGATAAAATGTCATAATGAATATTCCTAATCAGCCGTAAATGAAAACAGAGAGAATGGAAACATCTAACTAAGCTGGGCAAATTTCGCCAAGGTAAATCGCGACAATAAAGCTGCGCTGGTCTGGTGTCACGCAATATCAAACATTTTCCCCAAATCTCAAACGCCAGTGAGGAAAGCTGATCCATGTCGAGATCTGCAGCGCTAAACGATGCTCACGCTTGCTACTTCACTCGCAAGCTCACTTTGCTTTTCTTTAATTCCTTGTTTGGTGAGGAGGAGGAATGATTCAATCAGACTAATGAAAGGCACACGTTTTTGTTTTCAGCACTAAAAGAATTGTTAGTAGAATTATCGGGTATCTGTACTTTTATTTGACAATTTATTTTCAAATAACTTTTGAACTTTTACTATGTACACTTTTAGCATGAATATTCGTACTTACCCTTACATTTTCAAATCAGGCTTGTTACTCTTGTTTGGTTTCATTTAAATGAGGTTTATTAGGACATTTTGCTGCATTTTACCTGTTCTGCATCAATAACCAGCACCATCCAGACAACTTGACTGATTGGTTTAGGCTTAAAATGGAGTAAACACACAGAAAAGACAATCCCATTGGTGTATTGGTCTTTGCACTTGACGACAAACACGATAGACATGATAAAGGAGAGAGAGAAAAGCAGGGCAAAAGCAGGCGGCAAACTCGGTGGGAAATGATTTGGTGATTGCGGTGCAGAAAGAAGCTCAGCTCCACCAAATTCACTTCAGTTGAGCTGAGTTTATTTCTACAGCGCTTTTACAGTTCTATAATATCTGTTGTATGATGTGTTGAGGATAGAGGTGATCATCATGTATAATGATGGTAATGAACAATGCAGCTTTATGCATCATGTGGCTTTATTTTTCTCTGTTTATATTACATAACGCTTGGACATGGAGTCCAGTCAGCTTTGCCCTAAAATGCTGGTTTTGTCCTTCACAAGGGAACTTTATACTTTTATACTTTAGGTATGTTTTACAGCCTCTACTTTACACTTCAACTTGAGTAAAGAAGTCGAGAAAATACTTTAACTTTTACTGGAGTCTTTTTAAACACATGTACAGTATCTCTACTTCTACTTGAGTGAAGAATGCGTGTACTTTTGACACCTCTGAAAATTTACACAATTTAAATTTAAAACTTACCTTTAAATATATAACATGTTAAAATGTAATAAAAATAAAAATAATAGACATTATTAAAATTATAAATAAATAATAATGATATAATAGACACAATAGTAAAATATTTAGAATAAAATAAATCAAATGTATAAAAACAATAAAACATTTTAACAAAATATTTTATAACTTTTAAAACTTTAATAATTAAAATGTTTAATAATGTTCATTTGTAATGTATATTATATATTGCTTACATTTTTTTTTTACATTGATTAGCACTTTATTTTGTATTATTAAACTTAAATCAAATATTTGAACCACAGTTGATTTTCTTTTTGGTTTTATTTTGCGTTTTATTTCTTGCATATAATTAATAAAGTATAATTATGTAAATGCTAAAATACATTTTTATATGTTTTATTAGAATTGATTTTAAATGCAGTCAAATGTGGGTGTATTTTATTAAAAATAATTAAATAATTTCAAAAAACTTTAAATGATCACAATTTTTTTTTTTCAGTACTACCAAATTTGTCATGTCATATTTCTATATTTGCCACCGCTACTATTAAGCGTTTCTTGGTGTGTATGTGTGTGTGTGTGTTGATATATGTTGGTTTGTGGTGTGTGTGTGACACCTTGCCAGGTATGTCCCGTGACCCCGTCAGTCGTGCCCCGGTGCAAACAAATGCAGTGACCAAAACAAAAACCTCAAGCAATAATGAATTCCAAACTTGGCCTTGATATCCGGGATTTTGAGTCAGCCGTGACGTGCGTTGAGTAATTCGACATCGTAATCCGGACAGGACGACATAATCAGCCCATCTTAGCTTAACCAACACATCACAGCCGGGCCTGACATGGAAAAAGCGCGTCATGCCAGCGCATTTTGGGAACATGAGCGCATTCGGGGCCTGTGTCGCTTCGCATGCGACAGACTTTCACATCTGCAGCACACTCAGGCTCCGGGATCCGGTCCGATCAGGGCCAGAAATGTTTGCATTTCTCCTCAATGACCCATTGCACTGACCTAATGGGAGAAAAATATTTTTTAATATCCATATGAGAGTTCAGCAATCAAAGTGTGTGGATTTTTGCAACTTCAGACAGGAATAATGCAAATACATGAGATACAGATGATCCAAGCTGAGATTTTGTGTAATTAAGTATTCCAAGTGTGTTCGACTGTATTCCAGAAACGGAGAAATTTTCATTTTTTTCTTTTTCACTATAATAAGTCACAGAATGTCCCAGCTTAAAAATATTATATAATATTATATTATGCAACACAGATTTTACCAAACACATCTTAAAAATCTATTCATTCAATTATTCATTTATACACGATCTGAACTGGGGCAGTTGGCGGCGTAATGGTTGGGCTTTTGTCCCGTGATCAGAAGGTCACCGGGTCGAATCCCAGACCGCTAAAATTACCACTGAGGTACACATGAGCAAGCTGCCCACTGCTCCTTCACGGATGGGTCAAATGCAGAGGTCACAGTTGGTTGAGGTGGACTGTGTATGCTGTGCTGTGGTGTGTTCACAAAAGGGTGGAAATCAAAACCCAGTTACGCCGTTCCGTTCTGCATTTGACCCATCCGTGAAGGAGCAGCGGACAGCTTTTTAGCACCCTTTAAGCAGTACTTGGGGACGATGCCCTGCTCATGAGTACCTCTGTGGTACCTTTACTTGTCTGGGGCTTAAACCGGTGTCTCTCCGATCACCGGGCCAACTTCCTAACTACCAGCTGCTCCAGGGGCAGCTCCAGAGGGTCCCTGTATTGATGCTCTTTTATATTGATGAACTTTTATATTTAAATCAATTTCTGATTTTTATCAGTTATTTGTCACATCCCTTGTCTGGTCTGCCATTTGCCCGACTGCTGCTCAATGTCAGTGAGGATTCAAAAATCGAACATTACACCTTTGATGCAGTGCAGACACAATAAGAATTACATAAACTTAGGAACAGTTCCCTGAGCGCTTGCCATGCTTACTTCACTGACAGGAATATGGTGAGGAAGTGGCACTCAAGTACATCCTGTTCCCCACACACACACACACACAAGTCCCTCTGGTTCTCGTGAATAAAATGTGACTTGTGAAAAACAAGTCATATTTCGTGTTGTTTTGTTTTAAGGTCGTTCACATAATTTCTAATAGAAATAATGGAAAACAAATGCAGAATGTATTTTTATAGTACGAAATGATTGCATAGTAATTTTTAATGACTTTCTCTTTTCTGCCTTTGGTGTTTTTTCCATTGACTTTTCCCTCGGCTTCCTCTGTGGGCTCGTTGACAAGGGGGCCAAAAGGGATCAGAGACAGGACAGGTTAAGAGTGAGAACATACATCTGGACGTCTGAAGCGGATTTCTCTCTCTCTCCCTCTCTCTCTCTCTCTCTCTCTGGTGGTCGGGATTTGGGAGAACACAGGCAATCTTTGTCATCAAATGGTGATTTTCAGTGTTGGTGGTTTATTGAAACAATACTTTGGTATGAATCAAGAAGGCATGACTTCAAACTTGACTGCAAGAGGCACAAAATAACTCTGAGCAAGGCACTTAAACCCCAGGCTGTTTGAGGTAAATGATCACTACTTTCATGAAATGCAATCAAGTCACTCTTCAGACCTTCCAGGATTACGCAATGTTGCGATCACAACTATTAACGCAAATTTGGCCAATCCCCGCAAATGTATTACTACTGTGCAATTTTGACCGATTACTACGACATTTTTGACCAATCACTGTCGTTCCCCGCATAGACGTTGAGGCATACGCTAGCGAACTCACTTCCTTGTTATGTTTAGAAGCCGCAGGAAACGTATGTGATAAAAACGTCTTGACATTTCTCTTCAAAAATAACTAAATGATTAATGGTTAATAAAAATAATAGTGGTTTTGTTCCCTTCATTTAATTTAATTTAAAGAATCATTCTAAATTTGCAACAAAACGTCTAAAAACACCACAACTTTCATCACAATTTTTTAGAAAAGCTGCTGCAAAATCATGCCCTCCCCCTGCGACCCCAGTTGGCATTTAGTAGTTGGGATAATAACAGAATGAATGAATGCTACTGGCAGTTCTTAGCGTAACAGTTAGGGAGTTGGGACCGTGATCGTAAGGTCGCCAGTTCAAGTCCCGGACCAAAAAAGGTAACACTGGGGTACTCATGAGCAAGGTACCGTCCCCAAGCACTGTTTACCAGGCACTACCAAAAAGCTGCCGACTGCTGCTTCACGGATGGGTCAAATGCAGAGGTCACATTTCTTTATGGTGTACTGTGTGCTGTGCTGTGTTCACAATGACAAATAATCACTCACTTATAAGCTTAATAATACAAACAAGTTTGCATTTTTGACAGCGTAACAACAATACATTTATATTTACAGCATTTATCAGATACTCTTATCCAGAGTGACTTCCATTTTCCTAATTTCAGGGAAAGTCTCCCAGCAATTTGGGGCTCAGGGCGTTGCTCAGGAACATAATGGTGGTAGTGCTGGAGGTAGGATTCGAAACCACGATCTCTTCGTCCAAAAGCGAATATCTTATTGCTTCTCAACAAGGATGAGAGAAATGAAAGTAATAAAATAAAAGTGTAATAAAGTAAACAAACTTCAGCACAAATAATAAAAGATAAAATACGAAAATAGCAAATAAATCATACAAGTAGAAGATAAAGGTAAGCAAGATTAAAACGAACAATGATTTAATAAAAGTCTATTTACTTACATTCAACTATGTGTTGTGTCTCATTTCAGCTCGTGAACCAAACGCTGTAAAGGTTTCAGATCCAAAGTCATTCCCTTCTAAGCGGTGCAGACTTTTGGTTTGCCTCCTTTGAACTGTTTAAATCAGATCTCACGGGCCAATCATAGTTATAAAATAACAATGTTCTTTTGGCCACAACACAGGCAACAGATATTGTTATGATTATTAATATCGTTTGTTTCCTTTAAAAATGTGTAGCTCATTTCAGATTAGTATTTTATGCTCGGTATAATTTGCTCGACTGGACCAAATCAGGTCAACCGTCGCAGAGGGATCCATTGCCCAAAACATACCTCAGAGCAGTTCAAGAAGTTCATTTTCCAATGAGGCACCACGCAAACAGCATATAAACGGCCGCAGACTTCAGGTCAGAACAGCTAATCTGAGACTTGGTAATTCAATATGTTTATAATGCATTGTTTACATTGATATTTTGGTGCCTACAAGTATTAGCAAGATAAACTAGACTAAGGAAATATTTAAGCTAACAGTTAACCTTTTAGCAATTAATAAAATACATTATTGTCATTTGTATTCAGTAACATGGCTGATACTTAGACTTCAATATACAGTGCAATAGGAAAATGACCAGGGACCCATCATGTCAGACATTTTTTAACGTCCAGGTTGAACACTTGATTTCAACCCAATGGAGTATGCTTTTTGGGATTTTTTAGCATTGTCCAATTACTTGGGTCTCTGAAAATGCTGAGACTCTTGGGTGGTATCTAGGGTCAAAATATTTTTTTAGAATGGTAGTGTTAACCCCAATTTGTTCCAGATATATTGTCATTGTATTTAGGATAATAAATTCTTAGCTTCAGACACAGCTTCAGACAGTCATTGATTGCAAAGGATTTTCATCCAAGTATTGTCCAGTAACTTTTGTGCTTCCGAAATTCCTAATGTAATACTATGTTAAACTTTTAAATTATAGTTGAATGCAATGTCTCGTGTAGTGGCTACCAGGAAACACAAATCATTCAAAATAAAAAAATAGTTTAAATGGCAAAAAGCAAATAACTAAGAATTTTTGTAAAACTTGGCAAAGACACAGCTTCAGTTCATCTCTTACTGGAAAGTATTTTCAACTACTACTGTCCAATTACTTCTGAAAACTGAGAGAATCAAAGAAATATGGTTGTAATTTCTACAAATCTAATACAATACCTGTGTTAAATTCTAAATTTAGGCACTGAGGTGCTCATGAGCCAGGTACCGTCCACAAGAACTGCTCCCCAGGCGCTGCATGTCAGCTACCCACTGCTCCTTCATGTGTTGTGTATACAACGGCACGTAGTAATCACTCACTTAATTTAACGTACTCCCATTAAAGAAAACAGCAAAAGTAGAAATAGAGTAAACATGGCACAATACCACTTTTTTATGTCTGATACGATACCGATATTGTAAATTTGAATATCTGCCGAAACGATACAAATTTGATACAGTCTCTGAGTCTTTTTAAAACAGAAATCAGAAAATAATGCTTTAAATAGATGACTGAGATTATTCTGTTGTGCTTAAGGAAATACTTGACTTAAATACTGTTTTCCTAACTAAAACAATGAAATAATTACACACCCATATGTATACGCTAAATTATTTATTATTTAAAAAAAAATCCTTTAAACACAGTTGTGTAATTTAGTGATGGTCCCTAATCCTGTGGCGCTAAAACCATCAGCAACACAGTGAGAGCTGGTGTTGTTAAGGAAATTAAACAGTATAATGGTGTGATTTGCTTTTGGGGTTGTAGTGTGCTGCGTTGCTTGTTCTGCTCATTGTCATATCAATATGTAGGAATTAGCACGAATGTTGAACAATATACCAGCTTTAACGCAGTGACGCTTTCCATGCATAATGAACTGAGCGTGCACACATTTACAGATCAGCTCCGTAGATCGGCCCAGTGCCACCGATACCTGATCTAGATATTTGAGTTGTTATTGGACCAATATCTGATCCATGTATCGGATTGGTGTCATCTTTAAACAGAGTAAGAAAGAAAGAAGTGATAAAGTGCTTCAGTGTGATGAAATGGTAGAGTGTGACATTTTTCATTCACGTCTGCTAAAAAAAGTCTCAGCACATTTTGTGTACTTATCTGTGGGGAAATATGAGAAAAAAGGAGGATGTTATAGTTAAGTGTCAAAGAAGAAGAAATACTGAAGAGAGTAAGTGGAATAATTACACTGCTATTAAATCTGTAGGTACTAGAGTTTCAACTCAGAGTTTTAAAGCCACTGTGGAAAATGTACAGAAACAAAAGCTTTAAAATTTGCTAATTGTCTGCCTTTTACATGGGAAGTGACTCACTGGCCTCTTAAGCCTTTGAGAAGCAGCGTTTAAAGCGCGCGCTCCAACTGCAGCTGCCATGGAAGGAAGCAAACGAGACCGAAACGACCACCAGAAATCCAACAGAACACTGAATAACCAGACGCATTAGGGCCTCCTGGGCACGGTGAAGAAAAAAAGAAAAGCAAAGGGGGGAGAAACACAAGCGGAGTGATATGACTGAGACTGAGGAGAAACCTCGGCACAGAAAAAGCCTGCAGGCTGACTTTCCCGCGTTATTCAATCCACTTCCTACTCCTTTCAGCTGCAGAGGTCATTAAAGGAACTCGGGCATTTTCTGCCAGAAATACACTGGCTTCCCGAGACAGGACAGGCGAGACTGCTCACAGTGCTACTTTAAACAGTAGCTTGTCTAACTATTTATAATTAAAATTGCTAAACAACAGCCAAGCTACTGTTTTCATATTGTAAGTGTGAAACAAAGTGTACATTAGCAACTAGCATAGTGTACATTAGCAACTAACATAGTGTACATTAGCAACTAACATAGTGTACATTAGCAACGAACATAGTGTACATTAGCAACTAACATAGTGTACATTAGCAACGAACATAGTGTACATTAGCAACTAACATAGTGTACATTAGCAACGAACATAGTGTACATTAGCAACTAACAAAGTGTACATTAGCAACTAGCATAGTGTACATTAGCAACTAACATAGTCTACATTAGCAACTAACATAGTGTACATTAGCAAAAACATAGTGCACATTAGCAACTAGCATATAGCAACTAACAAAGTGTACATTAGCAACTAACATAGTGTACATTAGCAACTAACATAGTGTACATTAGCAACTAACAAAGTGTACATTAGCAACATAGTGTACATTAGCAACTAGCATATAGCAACTAACAAAGTGTACATTAGCAACTAACAAAGTGTACATTAGCAACAAACATAGTGTACATTAGCAACTAACAAAGTGTACATTAGCAACTAACATAGTGTACATTAGCAACTAACAAAGTGTACATTAGCAATGAACATAATGTACATTAGCAACTAGCATATAGCAACTAACAAAGTGTACATTAGCAACTAACAAAGTGTACATTAACAACTAACATAGTGTACATTAGCAACTAACAAAGTGTACATTAGCAACAAACATAGTGTACATTAGCAACTAACAGTGTACATTAGCAACAAACATAGTGTACATTAGCAACTAACATAGTGTACATTAGCAACTAACATAGTGTACATTAGCAACAAACATAGTGTACATTAGCAACAAACATAATGTACATTAGCAACTAACAAAGTGTACATTAGCAACTAACAAAGTGTACATTAGCAACAAACATAGTGTACATTAGCAACTAACATAGTTTACATTAGCAACTAACAAAGTGTACATTAGCAACTAACATAGTTTACATTAGCAACTAACATACAGGAACTAACAAAGGAACTTAAACAAAGTTAAAGTTAACGTTAAAGTTAGTAGCATCGCTACTTGTAGTTAGCTACACCACAGTCCTTGCGCTGGACTGTAGCACTGATCTGCTGTTACGTCTGTAAGACCATAGATCACTTAATGACCTGGTAACCTGCTGTTTGTAACTTTGACCCTGAGTGAAGCATTAAGGAAAAGAGAAATGAAAGCCAGGAAACGGATCAGACTCATAAAAACTGTGCGAGATGGTGGTGAGTACAGATGTCTGAGTAGGAAATGGTAGAGTGGTGTCAGGTCATCAGCTCTTGTAAATGTATGGCAGATAAATACAGAACTCCAAAAAATCTCTACGCAAGTCCTCAGTGGAGGTGTAATGATACATTGACATACACTGATAGATTGATAAACGATCAATGAACCCCATGCTTTGATTCGATAAAATGAAAATATAGATTAGACAGGAGGTCTATTTTTGTTGAAAGCAAAGACTGATGTTTAAATAATGGAATAAAAACGTCTAATGATATTTTAGTTGCTATTCTAATGTGATGTGAATCAAGGTAATTGTGTTAAATCAGCATATGATATTCCCACATATCAACTTACTTGTGAACACAGCACAGCACACAGCGCACCACAACCAAATGTAACCTCTGCATTTTACCCCTCCGCGAAGGAGCAGTGGACAGCTGAAACGAACAGCACACGGGGAGCAGTAATTGAGGATGGTACCTTGCTCATGAGTACCTTAGTGGTACCTTTACCAGTCCAGGTTTCAAACCAGCCACCTTCTGATCACGGAGCAAACTCCCTAACTATTGCGCTACCAACTGAACAGGTAAGTCATATTACAAAGCATCTTTGAGTACCTTTAAAAGTGCTCTATAAATAAAATGTATTATTATTATTATTATTTGGTTTTTAGCTTTGCAGGAAAGTGTATTGCATCCAAAAATAACTCCAAGATATCATTACATTAACCATTAGCATCAACAGTATGTCTAATAGCTCAGTGATTCTTGCATTTGAGCCAACGAGGTCCACATTGTACCATTCTTACCACGTAATAACCCTGCGGTGTCTCTTTCCAAGTTACAAATTACATTTTTACAGGAATGAGTGATACTCTCCATTTCTCAGATGAAAGACAACCTTAGAACAACTGATAAAATGTTCAACATCAATATTGTTTTTATTACTCATAGGGCTCCTCTGAAATATCTCTAAAAAGCACCAAGGAGCCCAGATCACATTTTTTGGTTTATGAAATGTCCAATACTTTTTCTACTTTTTTCTCCATTTGCATTCATTCCATACCCAAATTGCCTAAATTAAAGCTGCTAAAATAAGACTGACAGACAATCTGATCAGAGCGCATGGCTCGCTCCTCGCTTCAAAGCGGAGTCACTCGATAGCTTTATAATTTTTTAATAGACAGCTTTCGAATTCTCTTATTCCAGTATTACCATTGGTGTTGTGGCCAACACAATCAAACTCTAGTCCAAAAGGTTCAGTTTTTCCCACTTCACTCAGACCGTACTAGTGGCTTTGAGGCAAGTATTCGAGATGGTCGAGATATTCTTTTCCGAAAAAACATCTAAGCATCACGAACATGATGGGGGGAAAAAACATAGCATGACCAATCCTCAGTGTGCATTAGCACGGCAAAGGCTTTCACGAAATGGACCTCATGTGACGGTTGTGAGGTTGCAGCCCAAACGATAATGTATTATAATATATATTAATATGTCACTGTCGGGCAGAAACGTCCATTGCTCATTTTAATTTTTTTGTCAAAACTCTCTTGGTTAGTCTTCACGTTGGCCTGACAGTTTTAGAAATATTTAACCAATGAAAAGTGTTAAAAACGACTTGAGATTACATCTCTCAACTCCATTGAACGCCTCAACTGTCGCCAAACCCTCTTAAATCCAACACCTTGTCATCCAGATGAGCTGTGCACGAGCTGAGAGCGCACATCTTAAGACATTTAAGACGTGATACTAATTTTGACCATGCAGTGTTCATATACTTAGAAGAGCGTTTCTCAGTCCACCGCTCTGATCAGATTCGAATTTCCCGACCCACAGCACAGCTGATGCTACTGATTAGCTAATTAGCCACGCAGGATCAGCATGCAGCGGTGCAGGAAATACCTGAGACAGGCTGACTTAGAATATGCATTAGGGATACACAGAAAATTTCCGACCGAAAGACTTTTAAACACGACAGAAACAGGATGTTGTGACGACTACTACACTATCACATGATTAAAGCCAAACCGAAGCGAGGCATCATCGGTTGCTATGACGGATCTCTGTTGTTAACCCAAGCTACTGTGGTGTGTTCCCAACGACAAATAATCTTTTGTAGCTAGTGTTACCTCCTTATTTTACATATTTTAGGCTTAGCTGGTTGAAAGAGCATGTTGCTGGTGTCAATTGCTTTAATTTTTGTAAATGAAATATCATTTTGATCTTTTTTGAATACTGCACTGATAGTTCTTTGTCATTACATTTTCTGGTTCCATTTTTTCCCAAGGTTTTTTGCCCTGCAGACCACCGCCGTCCCCAAGCTTGCCCCCCCAGGTCTGTGGTTATTCAACGTCTGCTGTTTCCCCCCCCTCTGTTTACCGTGTCTGCGCAGCTGGCTGCTCTGACCAGTTGGAGTGAATGAGCACCGCCAGCTCCACATGATGTTGACTCAGTTGCCTGGCTCAAGGCTGGACAACATCCCCCGAGGAGAGCCACAGGGCCGGGGATTGTCAAACCCCCCGGTGGTCTTCGCTTTCTGCCCCGCTCCCTCCTCCTTGCCCCTGCCGGGGGTCAGCGCTCTCACAGCTGAGGATTTTGTTCGATCGTCGTCTCGCTGGTCTGATCCAGAATCTGCCGCTCCTCTCAAACAAACCAAAGCATAGTCTTGCAGTGTTTACAAGCCGGATTGGTCCTGTTTGTGTCTAAATCCCACGATGGTGCGGCGATGGTGAGATCTATATATGTAACGATTAACCGATGGACTTAAATCCAGATAAACACAGTGCTTTTTGAGTAAGGGGTTTGCAAAACAGGCATGGTTCAGAGAGAGTCTGCAAATCACCTATATTTAGACTGGGGTGCAAAACAGACAATAATACAGAAATATGTACTCGGTACTCAGGAAGGCAGAAAAACACTCATTATGCAGTTCAGCTCACAGCAAAACTTTGCTGTGCTTTAGTTAAGAACAGACTATAACAATGCGCCTTAAATACAGGAAGTCAAGGGTTTGGTAATTTACTAATTAGAGGTCATCGTGAAGCCCTGGAACAAGAGTCCAGATCAGGCAGTTAATTTGGAGAGAGGGACTGCCATCTGTATTATAGGGGAATACGCTGATGCAAGTTTTGGGTAATATTAGCTACAGTTGGGGCATTCGGTAGTGCAACGGTTAGGGCAGTGGTCACCAACCTTTTCAAGCCCAAGATCCCTGACCTCGGTCCTGGTGACACGACTGAAGCACTGAGAGAAAATTACAGCAAAAATATATATTTGTTAAATTGAGATGGGGATACTGCCTCCCGGGCACTGCCCTTGTTAGCTGCCCACTGCTCCTTAACGGATGGGTCAAATGTAGAGGTCACATTTGTCTGTGGGACACTGTGTGCTGTGGTGTGTTCACAATGACAAATAATCACTCACTTTCATAATTAGCATCACTAACTTAACTTTCAGACCCCTGTATTACAGAACGGCAAAATGCCACATTGTTACAAAAAGTACTGTTATTTTGCATTCGTTACAATAAAATTATCCACTAACACTTGATTGTGATTGGTGTTGAATCGGTAAAAGTATGATCTGATTGGCTACTGTGCTTGAGTGAAGAATGCTTATTGCATCACTGTGTGTTTTTGGCAGGTGCAAGATGGAGTTGGAGAATGGAGTCCACTTTTGTCAAGATGGATGCAAGAATCTGTGGCTATATATCTAAATTTGTGTTTTTGAAAAGATGAAACAGACAGAACTTATATATTTGAGTGTAACTGATGTACGTTGAAAATCATAACACAGACTGTCACGAAGGGCGTGGGCATGACACGAGGCGAGGTCACATTGCAAGCCATTTATTAAACAGAATATAAACACACCAAACCAAAACCGGCACGAGGGCCACAACACTAACTGAACTACACACTTGCAAAAACAAATACAGCACATGCAACCACAAACTGGAATGAGAACCACAAACTGAACAAACTTCACACGTTAACAAACCTACACACCGCACGCCAACATAGAGAGGGTAGAGTGAGGGTGGACCAACGGGAAACAATAGGACAGACTGAGCTTAAGTACTCACACACAAACAAGGGGCTGGACCAATGAGACAAAGGGGAACCAACAGGAACGCGATCACAAACAAGCACAGAAGGGATAACCAGTTGGGAAGGAGAGGGTGTGACCACAATGAAGGAGCACAGGTGAACAAACTGATGAACAATGATCTACCAATACGACACAATGGGAAGGTGGGACATAGACTGATTGACAGAAGACAGTACACACAACATGGCCGAACACTACAGACATAAAATGGCTGACACAGGACACACAACATGGCCGAACACTACAGACACAAAATGGCTGATCACACACAAGACACAACATGGCCAAACACTCTATGCACAAAAGGGCTGAACAAAATACATACAACACTAAACAGAAAACACACATCACAACAGGCTTCAGTCGAAGCCCGTCCAAAGTCCAGGGGGAGTCATGACACAGACACTTTATTGTATTTAGACATTCATTCTTTCATTGATTTTCCAAACCGCTGTAATCCCAACTGGGGTCGCGGGAGGACCGGAGCCTATCCCGGAAACTTTCAGGCGCAAGGCGGGGACCAGCCCTGGGCAGGAGCCAACACACTGCAGGGCACGTAGTTAGACATTATATATTTAAAAATACAGCTGACTATTATGTTTAAAGGGCACTACCTTTAGTTATAAGTGGCTTGTAGCTTGAAAAAAAGCTGTTTAAAAATTGCATTCTTGGCACTGGTTGGTGTAACCAAATATGAACTGACGGCAGATTTTAAAGTCTGTCAGTCAGTGTTTTAGAGCAAAGACCACTATAAGCAAAATTTGAGCCAAATGGAACCAATGGAAAATTCCGTCTTCCAAAATTCCATGCAATTGTACATGGTTTTGTGAAAGAATTCTGTGTATTTCCAATCGAGAAACTGATATTTCCTCAAGCCCCGTTAGTTTATTCTCAGCTGAACCATGACTTGAACGAGTAAAGCGATGGTCAAGTGTGCCATACGACACAACGAATCAGCCTTTCGAACCATGACTTCGCTGGCTTGGTGCAGAACAACACGGTCAGATTCTCAGCTTACCAAACTTGCTTATAAATCCACTGCCAGAAACAAGATAATGGCTTGAGAGTTAGGAGACTTTTCTCCTACGATGTCTGTGTAAACTAAGGGTTACACTAGAGGTGTAATGTAGAGCTGTGAGCCTTCACTGGTCTCACAATTTGATACGATTATGATTATTAGGTCATCGACTCAATTTCATACGATATCACAATGCAGTCCATCAGTTTTCCTACATTACTTCACATTGCACGCAGATTGAGCATGGATCACAGGCGGTGCAGCCACAGTTGCTACCAGGATGTTCTTTTTAACTAGAATTTTCATGCCGTATCCAGAATATCACCAAGCAATGTCATTATGATTTAATATGCAGTCTGAGTGTTGCATTAAATTAATTATTCATAAAGATGCCCAAATCATCAGGAAATGTTTAAAAAATTGTAAAAAGGAATAATTTAATAAAAGTGATTTCAGTAGTGAAACGGGACTGCATGTCATCTTAGTTTAATATGCTTAACAACAACAACAACAACAACAATAATAATAATAATAATAATAATAATAATATTTTATTGCTATTATCTCATCAGTCGCTGGCTTTGTGATATCGTCAGACACCAAATTGTTGTCTAAATAACAAGATTATATAGTTCATGATGAAATTGGGCTTTATACCCCTAGTAAACACCATTCAGGAACAGAAGAACTGTATTAGCCAGTCACTGCGCTGACGCACGCACATTGGCTCTGAATCCAAGTGAAAGCCTTTTACTGGCTATAATGGATTGGCATAGAGCAGACCATTTGTCCTGTTTAAAGTTCCTGATTTTGACATTGTCAAGCCTTTAATCCTCACAGACGCTGTATTTTTTACGTCAGGTTTGGTTGGGTGTAATAGACTTAAGTAAGTCATTGTCAGGGGGTGTAAATGACAAGTTTAGTCACTTTATGGTATATTAGTTCCATGGACAATTTGATGTCTGGTGAAATCACAAATTCTGTGAGGATATGAAAAATAAATAAAGTTTACATTTACAACGTTTAGTAGACATTCGTATTAAAAGTAGCTTTTGAAAAGTATCTCACCCTATTACTAGCACTAACATGCACTTGTGTTCTGGATCTGCCCAAAAATACAGGGACAGTCCCAAGTCATCACTAACTAAAATCCACTTGACAGTTATACGTTTTCTGCATCTAACATTAATTCAAATGATTTTTAATAGATGGTGGGCTCAATGAACAGGAAAGTGAGTGAGTAATTATTTGTCATTATGAACACAGCACACAGTCCACCACAGCCAAATGTGACCTCTGCATTTGACCCATCCGTGAAGGAGCAGATGGGCAGCGCCTGGGGAGCAGTGCTTGGGGACGATACCTTGCTCATGAGTAACCCAGTGGTAGCTTTACCGGTCCGGGATTCAAACGAGCATCCTTCTGATCACAGGTGAAATCCCTACCCATCATGAAAGTGAAATTGAAAGATTATTTGTCATTGTGAACACACCACAGCACACAGTCCACCACAACCAAATGTGACCTCTGCATTTGACCCATCCGTGAATTAGCAGTTAGCAGCTGACATGCAGCATTTGGGGAGCAGTGCTTGAGGCAGGTACCTTGCTCAAAAGTACCTCAGTGGTAACTTTACTAGCCCGGGATTTGAACCTGCAACCTTCTGATTGTGGTGCGCAACCCCTAATTGTTACACTACCATCTGCAGAAGAAAAGCAAAAAAGAAACATATTAGGGCCTTTCCATGTCCACCAAAACCTTTTTTGCACTGAGAGTTTGAATTCCTTACATACCACACATACAAACATAGTGGCTATGGTAACCATGAAGACTTCCGTATCGTGATCCACGCTATTCACTGATGGAAAGAAAACATGATGCAGACAAGTGGTAAACATTCAGATTTGGAATCATTTTGTGTTCTAGTGTGTATAGAAATTTTTTAACCGAATGTCGTTTAAACAAAATTAAAAAATTAACATATTTAAAAAAGATGCCATTATAAAAATATCCGCATACATGAAAAAGGCCTGTCTTTAAAAGTGAATGTTGTGTAAATGCAATTTAAAAAAATTAACGTATTTTAAAAAATGTTTTTATTTAAATATCTGCGTATGTGTAAACAGGCCTTTTTTAAAACCGAATGTCACATAAATGCAATTTAGAAAAATTAACATATTAAAAAAAAATCTGTGTACGTGTAAACAGGCCCTAATTCTTGATGAATCAAAGACCACTGTCAACTATCAAAACACTTGGGCAGTTGTGCGTCCACAGGGAACGAGAACGCAGGATAACGCTGCTAAAGCCGTTGCCAATAAACTGCCTCTGATTTATTTTTCGCTGTTGTATTGTGATGCAGGAAGGCGATTTGATGCAATATCAGTGTCTCCGGCGAAGGTAAATGGATGTGGTCGGTGGGTGTGGACCAGCAATTCACGTCTTCAGTCACGCCATTTCAAAGATTTTCCACATCAGCTCATTCACTCCACTTTCTCATCCGTTTTCCCCTCATGCTACCTCACCGCAACCATTAGTCTCCCCTCTTTCTCTCCCTCTCTCTCTCTCTCTCTCTCTCTCTCTCTTTCTTCGAGTATAACTCACTTTCTTCTGATTACTAACAGAAAGTTCTTCGTACTGACTCACACTGTTCGGTACCTGAGATATGCAATGCACAACTGATTAATGTCACTTTTCTGGACTCCAAATCATAACATGCCCTACACAGTGTGTTTCCATGACTGCGCTTTTAAATGTTTTTCCCCCCCTTTTCTTCTTTCTTATTTCCATCATTTTTTTCTCTTAAAATCCCACAAAATGTGGAGTGCCCTCAGTTTGAGAGGGCAAAGGTCGTGAAGCTGTTTTCCTGAAAGCGACTGTTTCCTGAATCGTACCATGCTGAGCAAAGACAGCAGTGCTATTAAAGGAATCTTTGGACTCGACTCATTCTTTTCTTTTTTATAGGGAGTACAAGTTGTTCATCTTATGTTAAGTAGCAGACAGATACAGGTTTTGATGTCTGCCCTTCCTCTGACTCCATCTGTTGTACCATTCTATTTTCAATGCCACATGGAGAGGCAGGGGCGATTTTAGGATCTGACTTTCAGGGGTGCTTAACCCCCAGCGCTGACAGAGGATATTGACTTGAACAATACGGTTGCCATGTTTAGTGCAGATTTAAGATCTTTTAGAAACAAAAGCTGGCTGGGCGATAGGCTTATCATAAAGGCTCTTTTCAAGATGCCTTCTTAAAATTGGGTTGGTGGGCTAGGTATGATAAACCTACTGTAACATTGCCCAGTTGTGCACAAAAAGGGACTTAGAAATAAATGGAATTAAGTTTGTTTTTATAATTGTTCACAGGAACCACAACTACTGCACCTTCATTCCTTGAGATAGGTAGTTTAGCTGAATTAAAAGAGATTATCTTTACAATGGAGAGAAATGGCATTTTGGCATTAGCGGCAGCGTTTGAACTAGATACTCTCATGTCTTCAAGACATAGAGGGTGCATGAGATAAACTGTACAAGCAAACAGTGTGGGGTCGCTGGGCAACTACACCTCAAGGCCTAGCACCCCACCCCAAAAAAAACTCGCCCCCCTGGGGCCGCATCTTAGGCCACGAGATTTTTTGACGTGCACTGTGGATGAGCTTATTCTAATAAATTGATCTTTTAATCTTTCTTTAGATCGCCATTGGCTTGGGACCACTGGGCACTCACCCGATCAAGTCTGTGGATAATCAGCCTTGGCACCAGTGATGTTCGCCTTCCTCAATTTGGATTGGCTAGGAAGAGAGAAGTCACATTGACGAGGCCAGCGCTGTTCTTAAAGTTGGATAGCTGCGGCAAGGCTGAAGACGCTTAACTCATAGGATTTGTATGAACCGTGTTTGGTGGACACAGGCCCTAAGGCATATTCTGTTGCATACTGTGACGTTTGAAAACTTACAAGGTATTTAAGGCATGTGCACAATAGAACTAAACATGTCATTGGTTTTGCACAGTATTCACAGTACACAGAAAGCAGCATTTTTGAAGAGTGGGCATTTAAAAAATATCTGTTTTGATCCTGGCTAAAACTCTGCTTATGTGTAGGCTTCAAGGCAAAAGGTATTAAAAAATATCTACATATGTGTAAAAGCAAGCCCTAAGTCTTGGGATTTATGCAGTCTGCCTGAGGTACTCATGAGCAAAATTACCGTCCCCAGCACTGATCTCTGGGGGCGAAAAAGCTGTCAGCTCGCTACAGATGGGGTCAGTTCAGACCATCGTTTTTCCCAATAATGATGTACAGATCACAGCTGGACCTGATAAAGCTGACAGAAGAATTGACGCATTTGAGCGTTGGTGAAGAAAGCTAAGAATTCCATGTACAGCAAGAGTAACCAACAGCAAAAAAAATTTCTTGAGCGGGTCAATCCAGATGTATCACCAAAGGCAAAATCACCAGACTCGGGTTCAGTTATTTTGGTCGCGTGATGTGGTCGGGCGCTCATTGGAAAAGCGGTGATCGCCGAACTGGTCAGTGGATCCAGGAGGGCTGGGTAAACCAGAGAACACAAGGTGTTGACACAGTGAAAATGGTGCGCTGGATAAGCATAAAAACTGAATGAACCAGTTCATGACTAAAATCATGGAAAGAACTCGCATGAGTGGTGGTCAGTGGTTAAGGCACTCGCCTCTGGACCAAGAGGTTGTGGGTTCAGATCCTGCCTCAGTAATACCACCATTGGGCCCCTGGGCAAGACCCTTAACTTCTAAGTTGTCCATGGGAAACCATAATTAGGGTGAAAATGTAAGTAATTAGAGAAAATGAAAGTCGCTCCTAGATAGGTGGCTAAAATCTGCATGTAAAATGTAAATAAACGTAGCATATAGAGTCCAGCCGACTACATACTGGAAAGAATGAATAGACAAGCTATTATACAAAGTTCCATTCATTCATTATCTCATCTGCTTAGTCTCTATCGCCGTTGTGGGGACCGGAATCTATCCTGGGACTATGAGCATTACGTTGGGGACGAGGCGCTAACACAGACTCCAAAGTTCCACAAGAAAACTCCAATGTGATTGTTCAGGTTTTGTAGCTGTGACATGAAAACTGGCACAGTAGAAAGACTTTGATTAAAATGCATTGAAACAAGCACTTAATGACGGCGGGTCAAATCAGATTGAGAAGTGTGTTCCAGTGAGGTGGTCTGATCGCTGACATAAGAACCATGTTGACTGTTGTGTAAAACAGGTGGCCGTAAAAGCTGGGAGAAACTGAATGGGTTCCTAAGGTAAAAATAAACAACAAAAGAAACGGTTGAAAAAGACGAGTGTGGGTCATGATGGTTAGAGATATGAGGAGACACTTATGGACCGCCGTCGCTGAATTTGGTGGCTTTATATGAAGGCGGCAGTAAAGCATTGATGTTTGAGCTCCATGTGATGTTGGCCTATGGGGAAAAGCAGACGATAAAATAGACCAAAACTGTGAGCGAGTGCAGGTATAGTGACTATAATACCAGAATTGCCCAAAAGCTATAACCTGCCAAAGGTTTATCGTAAGGCTAAGTAATCCTTATTATCCTGTGACATCAAATACCACGATTAAGAAGTCTGCTTTTTTACTTACTTGTCTTCGCTTTGCCCCTGGCCAGTTCAGCAAAAGGTCGCAAATGATTTTACTATTATCCGTGTGGAAAAGCACAGCCAGTTTCCACTGTTCTGTTCTCCTGTTTGTGTTGTTCGTCCCTGCTTATGGGCAACATGAATCACTAATCGGGGAGAGTCAGCGTAGTAAAATATGTTCCTTACACATATATTAGAAACAGCCCTAATTTTTTCTGCTCCTGTGTGTTTCTGCTTGGGAAGTTACCTTGCAAAACTGCACTGTTTTTGCAATATTTTTCCAATTGTATCAATAATGACAAGCAACAGTAAGAACAAACAACCAAGAAACAGTTACGACATGATCTTCCTCATTTAAAACCTTTACAAATTTCACTTTATCCTGCGGCTTTTAATATTTGTTATTTTAATCTTTAATTTTCCTTTTTATTAAATTTTTATATTTAAAAATCTTTTTGTTGTAAATAGAATGTAACCATTAGTGTGTTATGCAGTATTAATAATAATTATTGGATTTTTGTTGTACAGTAATAATTACACTTGGTTGCCACACGCCGCGTCACCACCACCAACAAGAACAACAACAACAGCAACAATAATAATAACTAAATAACAACACCACCAGCAATAATAATAGTAATGACAACTAATAACTAACAACAATAGCAACAAGAAACACCACCACCAACAACATACAATAATAATAATAATAATAATAATAATATGTAATAATAACTAATAATAATAATAATAACAAACTAGAAAAGAACAATTAGAAGAGGGGTCCATAAGCACTTTGCTAAATATTAAGTACTGTATATTTAACACAATATGAAGTAATATTACAATATGCACAACGTCTAATGCATGTTTTCAGGCTGGATCCATCCTATTGGGGTCGTTGATCAATGAACTGATGTATCGATGTTTCATTACACCCCTAGCACAAACATGCAATACGCAGGGGGAAATTTCTGTAACTCAAAGGAATGAGTGATCGACGAGTGGAGGTGTCACGAGAGCATGCTTTTAACAAAGCGGAAATAGCAAAACCAGTTCAAAAGAGATCACCATGAAAGCACAGCCGATCGAAGGGCCCGGGCACACGGGGGCGGTGGAAAGAGCCAGGGATTGAACACACACACACACACACACACTCTTTTATCACTTTGTCAGCTGCTTCCACTAACTTTCATAACAACTAGACGTAAATAATACTACACCAAACCACAACCGTAACTTTAACCTTAGTAACTAAAAGCAAGTCTTTTACCTCTTTTAGGTTTGGAAAACACTTTATATAAAAAAAATTTTCTTTATGGGGACCAGCCTTCACTAACCAAAATGTCTCCACAAACATGGACAAATCAGTTCCGACATTTTTAGGGGATAACCAGATCCTCACAACCCCACAAACACCTCACACACAAACCACACACACACACAGCATCATCAAGGTGCTTACCAGCCGCAGGGTTTCTGACAGCCAGCTGAGTTCATTCATTGATGCTGGTCCCTCTGCTGTTAGTCAGGTCACTGAAACATGAATGAAACGGGTCAATGACGTTTGTTTCCACTGCCGATCCTCCTACAACTCACTTTAATCTTGTTTGAGTTCAGTAAAAAAGTCAGGTCAATTTTTATCACATTGGTATTAAAGGAATACTTTTAGGTAAATTCACTGTGATTAAAATTGGTTCATTCAACAATATTTCATTGCAATCGCTTTTCTAGAGACAAAATCACAGGCCTTAAAGTGCCTGATTTTGTGGCAGCTTTTCTAAAAAGTTGTGTAGAAAGTTTTGGTGTTTTTAGGCGTTTTGCTGCAATAAAGTTGCAGAAGCAAATCAAAGTATAGAAAAGAAGTTGCGATTTCCCTCTTAATAGTTATTCGTGGGGCGGCATGGTGGCGCAGTGGTTAGCCCTGCCACCTCACAGCGAAAAGGTCCTGGGCTCTATTCCTGGGTCGGCCGTAGGGCCTTTCTGTGTGGAGTTTGCATGCTCTCCCCGTGTTCGTGTGGGTTTTACTCTGGGTACTCCGGTTTCCTCCCACAGTCCAAAAGCATGCAATATAGCTGGCCAATCAAAATCGAGGAAGGGGCGGTTTATCTCACGCACCTCAATCTCTACATCTCAAAAACATGCGAGAATCTATTTCAAACGCTGCCACTAATGCTAAGATGTGATTTCTCTCGATCTCAGAGAAACACATTGAAATAGGAACGAACATGGAAGTACCCGATGGCGCTTTTCGTAACTTAGCAACGAGTGCTGAAATAAAGCGCTAAGAGAAAACGCAGAGAAAACGCTCTGGAAGTGAGGTTTTGACCGCTCTTGGTGGAAAAAATGTGTTTGGTGGACACAGGCCGTAAGTTTTAAGAACAAATCTCTTCTTAAGTACAGTTGCTGAATGAGGCCCAAAGATCAAAAATACAACTTAAAAAGGAAACATGCATTAAAAACATTATATATAATGTTTATGTTTATATAATTATTTATATAGTTTTTTATAGTTATTTATATACTTACAAAACTTACATCAATACATATATATTCCCTTCATAAATTCACACAGTCGTGGGCGGCACTGAATCACATTCAAATCAGCAAACTCCTGTATAAACCCTGCCTAGACTAGAATATTTTTCCTCACTGGCATTATATTTGCCAGTTTTTGACAGGGCACCGCACGCCCTCCGCCCACACCTGGAAAACTTCACTGGAGCTGGAATGAGGTCACGCTGTTCAGGAACTCAGTCATCGATGGACACAATAGGCGGCACGCTGATCCCATTTGAGCCGAGGCGAGTCTCACCAATCGTGCACCAGGAGTGAACTAAACACACATTCCGCTTCCTGACCAGCTTGTGCAAAAGTTGTGAGGGGGTGCGATTGAGCATTTTCCCGGGCACAATCGCAACATAACGTAATGTATCAAGAACCCGCTCGCTGCCAGGAATTCAGTGTGTATTACATTATGCTTATTGTCTTTATCCAAAGTTCAGAAATGGTCAAATTTAGAGTGAGTTCCAGTCAAGGAGACCCGCCCTGCTCTGTTTTCATTATGCGCTAGTGGTGTAATGATACATCGATCTACATCGATACATTGATTCAATGATCATGAAATTGTCATAAAATTGATCCAAAATGAAAACATTGATCAAACGTCATATGTATTGTAACACTGCTTGCCAAGCATGTGCAGACATCAATGGTCACAGCTTTGATTAAGTCTGATAATACAGGCCACAGTTGCTCTGTAGCTCAGGAATACAAATGTCAATTGATATTTTAGTTCACTTTTATGATTTGATATGAATGGAGGTGTTTGTGTTAAAATGATATCATGTCTCATATCGATTCATGGCTTTGAACTGAATCTAATCAAAATAATATTTAAGTGATTTGTCATTGTGAACACACCACAGCACACAGTGCACCTTTGCATTTGACCCATCTGTGAATGAGCAGTGGGCAGCTTTTTGGCAGCACCCAGGGAGCATTGCTTGGAGACAGTACCTTACTTATGAGTACCTCAGTGGTACCTTTACCAGTTCCAGGACTTGAACCTGCAACCTTCTGATTACAAGGGCAATTCCCTAACCGTCATGCTATCAACTGCTCCTGGAAAAGGACACTGAACCATCCAGGAGTCGAACCTAGCCTCTTCTTATGCGTAGTCAAACCCACTATCATAGCAGGCTTTGTGATATGAGCTGTAGGATATAGGAGTGTATAAGCAGCAATAAGTAGGTGTCTAATGATACTGGTCTCTGGGTTCAAGCCGTGGGTTCAAATCCTATCTCCAACATTACTATCATTGGGTTCCTGAGCAAGACCCTTAACACCAAGTTCCTCTCAGGGAGACTGTCCCTGAAATTAGGGCATGGAAGTTGCTCTGGAGCTCTAAGAGTGTCTGCTAAGTGGCGTAAATGTCAATGTCCCATGGATCACTTTTTGGTAGCTTCTGACCACTGCCAGTGTGGGAATATCACACAAGCGCTGCTGCAGTTCTGGAGATGCCCTGACCCAGTCATTTACAGGTGCCATGGTAACCAGACAATCAATTTTATTCATGCCACCTGTCAGTGGTCATAATGTTATGGCTAAACAGTGAGTACTCAGCACGGTTATTTCAGCACAGTTAAAGACTAGTCATGCAATTTAATTATTTATATTAAGAAATTGTGTACCTTTGCCAGTAGGGTACTGGGTGAACCAGGTATTGATTAAATGGATCATTTTCAAACATTATTAGCATTTTGGTGCATAAAAAACCAATTTATTAGGAATTTGCTTAATTTTGGCATGTTAAAAGATAATGATTCATCTTGAACTAATGCTTGCTGTGTATTAAATGTTCATGCGCCCGGTCGCCCAGAGGAGGATGGGGTCTCCCTCCGAGTCTGTTTCCTTTCAAGGTTTCTTCCTATTAGAGGGAGTTTTTCCTTGCCACTGTCGCCTCAGGCTTGCTTGTTGGGGGGTTTAGGCCGGTTATAAGTGCTTTGTGACAATGACTGTTATTAACAGTGCTATATGAATAAATTTGAATTTGAACTTGATTAAAATTCACTATTTTGGCATGTAAAAATACATCATTTAAATTTTAAAAAGTGTTTGCATTATTAATAATGATTTAAATACAGTAAGCATAGCACAATTTTTGCATGCAAAAATAATGATTAAAATCCACTAATTGCTTGCATAATTTTGGCATGTTAAAAAAAAATAATTTAAATACAATAAGCATTTGCATAATTTTGGCATGTAAAAATTACATTATTCTGACCCAGTCGTCTAGCTGTCTTCACGATTTGGTCATCACAGTCAAAGTTGCTCAAATCTTTACATTTGACCAAAATGTTCTGAAGAAATGTTCAATTGCTGCCTAATATATCCCAATTTTGGCATGTTAAAAAATAATCATTTAAATACAAAAGGGAGGAAAAAAATTATGTTATTTATATCTTAAATGTGTTTGCATATAGAATTTTATAGTAAAATCCAAACAGCATTTACCTTTTCTCTCTATACATCACTCAGTCCTTCTGTCAGGCTCAAGTCTGTGTGGTCCAGTCTAAAGCCCCTGAATGCAGTAAATCCACAATGATTTCAAAACATGAATGAGAGTGTGTTTGCAATTTGGAATAATTTCTGAGGAGATCATTTCATCATTCGAAGTCTAACAGATAATGAGGGTCACTAGGTTCACTGCATCACACAAAAAATGGACAGCAGGTGAAGTGTATCGTAACATTTGTGTTTTGATTGTACTGATATTAGAGTCCAAAAGCCTGGACAGTGACAGCATTTCCAGCTCGGAATCTTGGTGCACCTGGCATGGAATGACATCATGGAAGATCTCTGGTTTTGAAGAAATCTGGCTTTACATTGTCAAGTGCCTCATAAAACTGCTTTTTGTTGTGCAACAACAAAGGCTATATCCATGGAAATAAATAAAAAGAGACATTATTAAAACGGTCCATTTCAATTGCAAACACGAGAAGCGTCATGCCAGACATGGCCTAAAGGTTCAAAGGACAACAACGAGCTTGTGCCAAATCACTGTCTGGGCAAGAAAGGAGCAGTGAACTGGGGAGGGTCGACATGACCAATATTTTCCATTAGTTAAACGGACGTTTCGTTGTACAGTATGTGGAGGGTGGGACACTTTGAGGTAGTAAACCATCTAATAATGACTGGAAATCCGACACAAATCAGAAGCACTATTGTTAGATCAAAGCTTGGCTTAAGCGGGTTATAAAGTTATGACACATAGAACGCTCTGTGAGAACGAAGCAAGACTCACCTTAGAGTGTGTGTTTGCTATTTAACAATCGGTGTTGGCTTCTCAGACATTACAATCCAAAACTACTCCTTTACTGTGAATCTGCACTTTTGCAGTTGCTGTCAGTAAAAAGACGGACTCAGTTCCTTTGCCTATAGCTTTGGCAAATGTTGACCAAATGTTCAATAAGAATTGCATTCAGAACTAAATCTGTAACAAATTATGATTATTATTTTGCCCATTATAATGGTGCAGTGGTAAGCGCTGCTGCCTCACAGCCAGAAGGTACTTGGTTCGAGTCCAGGGTCGGCCGTGGAGTTTGCATGCTCTCCCTGTGTTCACGTGGGTTTCCTCCGGGTGCTCCGGTTTCTTCCCACAGTCCAAAAGCATGCAATATAGGTTAATTGGCAAGTCTAAATTGTCCCCGTAAGTGAATGTGATTGTGTGAGTGTGTGTGCCCTGCGGTGTGTTGGCGCCTGCCCAGGGGTGGTCCCGGCCTTGCGCCCGTAGTTCCCGGGATAGGCTTCTATCCCACCGCGACCCCAGCTGGGACTGAGTGGTTCGGATAATGAATGAATCCTTTTCAGAGTTGGAATAATTGAAGACAGGCCCAAATGGAGCAGTAAAATTCTTGCACGAGTCGGGTCCTCCTCTGATTTGTTGGTATGTCCTCAATTGTCTGATCCTTTTAATTCAAATTGGGCATTATTTCATTGTTTTAGTTAGAAAAACTTTATTTAAGTCAAGTATTTCCTTAAGCACAACAGGATAATCTCAGTTATGTATTCAGACATTTTTTAAAGCATTTTCTTCTGTTTAAAAAAGACTCAGAGACTATCAGATCTGTATCGTATCGGCAGATGTGCAGATTAACAATATTGGTATCAGTATTAGACATTAAAAAAGTGGTATTGTGCCATGTTTCCAAATGACCCCTACCCTATTTTATTGCATCTAAATGCTCTGGGTGTAACTGGGCCTTGGCAAAGATTAAGTTCAGAACCAATGTGACAATATTAGCTCAGGTAAAGATAGTTTAAAGAAAAATACATTAAAAGCTTGCTGTCGCTGTCACAGCTAAATAACGACCAGTGATGCTACTCTGGAGTGAATCTTTTCATGGAGGTGGAGCCATGTATTAATCCTTACAAATGCAAGCCATTTCCCCTTAAGCCCCTTCCCAATCTGGTTGCCACGGCAACGCTGTCCATATCAAATGATGACGGAATGTTTGGTGAAGTAATACTCGTTTTCTTCATTTTCCCTTTTGCAATATGTCAGACGTTTCCCGAAATAAAAGATTTCCTCCACCTCTTCCAGGGCTAAAAAGGGGACAGTTATTTGATCATCTTCAACGTGTTTGTGCAAGAGGAAAGAAATAACAATCTGAACACGATTAATAAGGCACGTTACACAAAACTCAGGAAATCTACCCAAACTCAATAACCTTCTCAAATGTTTGTCCTAACAGTGGGGACACGGAAAAGCATTGATCTTGTGGTCTTGATCTTGGGTCCATAAGGCAAAAATGTGGTCTTGGACTGAATCTTGGTCTGACTATATTACTCATCTCCTGTCACTTCCATCAAATAACGCACAACCTCAAAATGGCTTTCATATAATAGATTGACTTTGAGTTCACATTGTTGAGCAATTTGCAAAAGCGGGGATGCTGTAATTTCTCACAACTCAACTTACTGACCACTATAAACATTGAACTCGATCTCAACTTTCCATAAATAGTAAAAAGCAAGACCACCAAAGCTTTCATGTTTCCGTTCTGAGAATACTCTCTGAGTTTCCAAGCAGATTTGGTTGCGGTCTTTTCTTTAATGCCAATTTGCCTCGGTCTTGGTCTAGATTTTGGTACGCTGGACTTTGGTGCTAGGTGGTCTGGTGTTTGTCTTGAAAATTATGGTCCTGACTTCACATCTGATGACAATTATCACCCATTGTATAGATCTATTATGTTGTTTTTAAGCTCTTTTATTTTGGCTGTTAATAGATGGTTCATTCTGTAATTCTGGCCAAGCCCTAATAGAGTAATGTGCTTTATGCGTTTGGGATGCATCAGGTATCCATTCCTGGAAGAAGACTGCAGCTACCCAAGAAGAAAAAAATTGAATTTGCAGGTCTGTGAATCTGTTTCATATTTGTAAACAAAACATTTTCCTACTCTTTAAATCAGCAGAAAACATTTCTTTGCAACTTTCCATTGGGTTAAAAAGCCTTCACTTTGAATCTGTAAAGCATTTAAATTGTCTAGAAAAGTTGAGTTTTATCCTTTATTCTGTATCATTTGATCTGGGCGACAGCACATCTTGTTATGAGCTGTGCAAACTCCAAATTTATACAGTTCTGCAGTCTGTAGAGCTAAACTAAAACAAAGTAAATCAACTGCTGTACAGTTTTTCCTTCTATTATATTACTGTAGTAAAATACTGCCTTTTTGACAGACAATCCATGAACAGCAAACTTGTCTTTTCAAGTTATTTCTTTGCAAATACAATAACATACTGTATATGTAAAGCATTCACTGGCTAGCAAGAAAGAAGTGACATTGGCGACGGCTGTTCTAAGGACCTGTGTCCCCCTTTTTTTTTTTTTTTGCTGCCATCGCCTATTAATTTAATACAAATCCTATGAGCTTCAGCGTTCGGAATACTAAGCACCTTCAGCGGAAAAAAAAATGAGGAGACGTATTTCACCGCAGCGCTCAGAGCGCTTCAAGTTGAAATCCGTTCAACATTATAACAGCGCTAGGCTCGTCAAAGTCATTTCTCTCTTGCTAGCCAATCAAAATCAAGGAAGGGGGGAACATATACATTGGTGCTACTCTCCTAGCTGTTATTTGCGCAGTTTAACTCATGCACTCAGTCTCCACGTCTCAAAGACATGTGAGTATCTAGTTAAATGCTGTCGCTAATGCTAAGATGCAATTTCTCTCCATCTTGTCAGCTAAACTAGCTATCTCAAAGAAACACATTGAAATAGGAATGAACGTGGAAGTGCCCGATGGCACTTTTTGTAACTTAGCAACAAGGAGCTGTGCTTAGAAATGCTACCTTGCTCATAAGTACCTCAGTGATCCAGGATTTGAACCAGCGACCCTCCGATCACAGGGCTAACTCCTTAACCGTTATGCTACAAACTGCCCAAATGGATATTTGCATGTAATATTCAAGTTCCAAGTTATTTATCTCTCAAGAAATCTTAATGTGATGACTTTTATTTAAAAAAAGCAGAGAACAGGATAATAGCTAGGCATAAAAGATATTATATTAGACATATGAATAAACACATATGAACAGTCCCATCTCTCTCTCTTTTTTCTCAGACCACACTGTCTAGTCAGCAGCAGAACGTATCATGCCACTGACGTTCCATCTGTGTCTAATTTGGCTGGGATTTTCTTTTTCGCCCTTTATTATTATTTTTAATCATAAACGTTTCCTCTGGTGGTTATGTTAATATCTGGAAATACGCAGCTCAAGCCACAGACCCTTCACCAATGTTTGCGAGCCGGGTGATTAAGATTCGCGGCGGCCGTCCTTCCATCTTTCCAGGAATATCTCAGATAAATCAGGTGTGATGGCTGAGCGGAAAAGTGCAGGCTTTGCCATGTTCACCTACTTTTTTACCCCTCTTTCCAAACCTTCCCTAAACATCAGATTTATCATTGGAAGTATCGTTTTTTCCCCTCAAATGTTGCATCCGCTGGAGCGCTTCTCTTGGCGAGAGGTTAAGAAAACAAATATCCTTAATTTTGCAGGCGTGAAATAGAAATCTGACCTTTCCTTTTTCCAGTAAAATGCAAGCAAACAACCATTTCATTTACTCGCTTCCCTAAGACGCACTTCCCAACACACGCCAGCCATCCCAGACGGGGAAAAACAGGGAAAAGATCAAGCGAGAGCAGCCGGCAGAAAAAACAAAAAGGCACGAAGAAGACGCAAGAGCTCAGCTGTTTGTTTTAATCACGGCTATTAAAAAACGGAAGGCCGGAGTCACGGACGGACAGGAGCGAGGCTTCTCGCCGGGTCAGCTCTGGTCCCTGGCTGATATTTTTAGCGCTGGCAGGACACCTCTTTGTTTTTCGGCAGGGTCGGCGCTGATGGTTTGAGACGGTGACTGCTTTCAGCTGTGGGAGATTAGTGGAGGTGCAAGGCTCGCATGCAGACAAAGCTGGAACGTGAGGTCTGGGTCTTACGATGTTCTTCTTCGGTGTTGTTTCTCTTTCCGATGGCACATGCAACACTATAAACTTTATACAGTTAGCATCAGCGTGCAGTTCAGAATCAGAATCAGATTAGAATGAAGTTTAAACAAATTTAAATGAGTGATTATTTGTCGTTGTGAACACACCAGAGCACACAGTGCACCACAATGAAATGTGACAAGTGTACATTAGCAACTAAAATAGTGTACATTAGCAACTAAAATAGTATACATTAGCAACTAACATAGTGGACATTAGCAACTAAAATAGTGTACATTAGCAACTAAAATAGTATACATTAGCAACTAACATAGTGTACATTAGCAACTAACATAGTGCACATTAGCAACTAACATATACATTAGCAACTAACATAGTGCACATTAGCAACTAACATAGTGTACATTAGCAACTAACGTAGTATACATTAGCAACTAACATAGTGTACATTAGCAACTAACATAGTGTACATTAGCAGCTAACATAGTGCACATTAGCAACTAACATATACATTAGCAACTAACATAGTGTACATTAGCAACTAACGTAGTGTACATTAGCAACTAACATAGTATACATTAGCAACTAACATAGTGTACATTAGCAACTAAAATAGTGTACATTAGCAACTAACATAGTGTACATTAGCAACTACCATATTGTACATTAGCCACTAACATAGTGTACACTAGCAACTAACATAGTGTACATTAGCAACTAATGTAGTGTACATTAGCAACTAACATAATGTACATTAGCAACTAACATAGTGTACATTAGCAACTAACATAGTGTACATCAGCAACTAACATAGTATACATTAGCAACTAACATAGTGTACATTAGCAACTAACATAGTGTACATTAGCAACTAACATAATATACATTAGCAACTAACATAGTGTACATTAGCAACTAACTGCCTGTAGAACGTCATTCAAATTGTGATTCAAATTTGCATATTGAAGATCATCTTTCACATTTTTATGAATATGCTTTAAAAGTACTCTACTCAGATATTAAATATTGCTGGATGAAATATCTTTGATATAGTCAGTGTGTAATCACACTTTTGCTCTGTAGTTTGTACTGTAACTAACTGTTATATTAACAGCAGCTTGGCTGTAGCTTAGCTATTTTTAATCGTAAGCAGCCTGCAGCTCGAAACGCTACCGTTTAAAAGTAGCTTCCCCAACCCTGCCCTCCCGTACGGGAGTTTGTTGAAGTTGGAGTTTGGCTTAATCCCGAAGCCTGTCAACAGTCAGCGCTTGACAACGCCGCAAAGTGACAAGCCGTTCGTGCAAATCTTGCGTGTGGCTTATTTACTCCGTGTGTTGGGATTGGAGGGAAAACGAATACACAGTACACGGGAATCAGGGCACGGAGAGAGCGCTCCCTCCTGACTCACCCCCGAAATCAAGGCCTGATTCATTGTTTCAGTGTGGTCTAATTCAAGCCATACTCCTTTAAGTGCATCCCGAAGCTGGATGGTCGTGCCCACAAGCTAGCGAAAAACTGAAAAAAATCCCTCCGTTTGGCTTCTAAACAGCAGTGCTGCCCATTGACTCACTCTTCTGATGGTCAGACCAGAAAACAAACATGAGTGTAAAAAGTGTAAGTTGGGTTTACCTTGGAATATTCATGAGGTCAGAATGACCACAACAATAAAAAATGCAAACATTTGTGTTCTAATAAGCATTGACATGAGTAATGAAAGCAGATGACGGCTCTTGATTCCAGTCTGGAGGAAGATGACAAATTTTTTGGTCACACAGCAGTCACACAGTCATTGTAGTACAGCAGTTTAATAAAATGAAAGCACCATGGACATATGCAAAATATGGCAAACAAGGTTATCAAAGTGAAGTGATGATCCTCTTACAAAATGATCATTTACAATATAAATTAAAGTATTTTGCATGAAACACAACATTCCAAAGTAGCTGTATAAAAACTGGTCCTGATTTACACTGCGGATTCAGCTCACAAGTTGAGCAGTGTGTGTTAAATATAGTCAATAAAATGATCCCACCAAGCACCGGACGTCCATGAACATTGTTTTGAGGACTAAATCTGGTCGGCCCGTTGTGGCCTTTATTTAGACCAAAATTAGTTGTTGAATATTGGACTTGGTTTAGTCCGTGCGATTAGGTCCACATTTAGCCCAAGACGGATGTCTTTTTATGACCACATATAGCCCTAATAGAGCCATGAAAATATATTGGAGAAAATGTGACGTTATTTTAATTAAAACGTGTTGTGTGAACGTCACCCAAACACTGTACATTATCGAATATAATCATTTTATTTTCACAACGTCTGAACTAGTGGCCATAAACATATTTTAATGTCAAATGCGGAGGTCACATTTGGTTGTGGTGCACCGTGTTTTGTGCTGTGGTGTCTTTATAATGACAAATAATCACTCTCGTTCAATAAACAAGCTGGACGTTTTGTAAAGAAAAAGCACAGATTATAATTCCACACTGTGCTCAAAATCTGCCGTCCAGATCAGTTTGGTCAGGTGCTTTTCCATTGGAAAGAGTTCCTGTTTTCCAATGGAAAAGCATCATTACTTACATGAATCTCACTTATTAAAATAGAATCTGTTACAATTCCCACAATCTTAGCGTGCGATTGCATTGCAATGAGCTCACTTTATCTGTCCAGACAATATAAGCATCTGGAAATTATGGTCTTGCCTCTGTTGACAGAGACCACATTGACTCATTGGGTCAAGAATCGTGAAGAAATATTAATAGGAAAAATCATTCATTTAAAGTTGGCGTATTTGTCGAGCCGAGTCATCACCAAGTACAGAGAAATTACAGATTCCTTGTTCTCGGCAAAGCTAGACTGAATTAAAGCCGGCTAATTAACTGAGCTTCTATTAGCGGCTAATTTTCCACCATGGAAAGTCGCCCCTTGATCTTAGACGCTAAAATAAGCCCGCTGACAACAAAGGGAGAAAGCAGGGCGCAGGCCAATGCAAATGGATTTCCAGCTGCCAAAACAGATCAAGTTCAGGATCCTGGCATTAAATCTGCCACTCCAAGACACGTGCCAAATGTTTAATTACACAGATTTGACTGCATGTAATTGCACAAAAAAGGGTATAAAATTAACCACAACAACGCGCCTGCCTGGTAAGTGTGTCTGCTTTCTCCTCCTGTGCCAAACACACACACGGATAAACACATGCTATACACAGCATTAAGGTATGTATTGTATACCTCAACAGATTTTATAGCCGTTATTTTAGCACACCGCCTGCCACATAATTAGTGTCTACGGCTAAGTAATTCCCCGTAGGCTACATGGTTCACTGCACTACTCTAGGCTTTTAATGCGACTGTTTATATGACTTTACATCTACATTTTAGGCATTTAGCAGATGCTCTTATTCAGACTTTCATTGCCGAATTTTAGGAACAATTTCACTGAGAACAATTTAGTGTTAAGGGTCTTTCTCAGGTGCCCTATGGTGGTAGTGCTGGAGGTAGGATTCAAACCAGCGACCTCTTGGTCCAGAAGTGGCCATTGTACCCACTAGACCACCAACACCTGCAGCCTGCGCTGACGCCTCAGAGCAAAGAGGTGGAGTTGGGACCAAAACCATCTAAACCAAGACCAAGTCCTGACCAAGACCAGAGTGTCTGTCAAGACTTGAGACTGAGACCGGACCAATGCACGTTTTACACCACATAACAAATAAGTGAAACATGCAAAGCCTAAGGAACATTAAAGATGTTTATTGAATATTTCTCTCTTACATATCTATAATGAGGAAATCACTTCGCTGGAAGCAGCTATTTGGGGTAGTTGGTGGCATAACAGCAGGGTGTTCGCCCCGTGATCAGAAGGTTGCAGGTTTGAATCCAGGACTGGTAAAGTTACCACTGAGGTACTCATGAGCAATATGAAGAAAAATAAGGGTTAGTGCAGGCAGAAACACTTCCTTATCCATTTGGAATCCAACTAGATACAGAATAAAGTTATTTGATAACAAATAATGCATTTTTCTTAATTAAATTTTTACTCTCTAACTTAATAGAATGAAAAAAAATCTGATTAATGGACTATGAAGAAATGCTGAAGTTTTTGCAATTGTTGAGCATTTGGGCTCATTTTGGCCTATAACCCATTTTTGATTCATTTCTGGGAGAGAAGTACATTTTTGTCATGAGCACCTTCCATATGAGAGCTGTGGCACAATAGCGCTGTGGACGCGCGTCACGAATAAATAAATATCAAGTAAATGTCTGTACTGTGAGTAGAATGTTGGTGGTTGTTGTTTATCAGCAAAAATATAAGTTTTGTCTGTAGTAAACGGGAAGATTTAACTGAACTGGAAGGTTTTAGTGAATGTTGGACTTCCCTGTGAGAGTCGTGAGCTCTATCGAACGCAGCGTGTGTTTACATCGTGAAAAATATCATTTATGGGTCATGATTCCTCGTGGTTGAAAGTCAAGTCGCAGAGTGTGTGACGTAATGTACCACGACGCAAAACTTAGGGAAAACCGGAAATGAGTCGGAACCGGTTTACGAACCCCACTTCTAGTCAATCTTAGCCATTTGACTGAATTCAAAAGACTCTAGTGAAAAAGACATTAGGATTGTGCAGACTTTCTACCCATTAGATAGTAGTTGTGTGAAAACTGATCCACATTTGCCATGTCTTTTAACACACCAAATTCAGCTCATGGGTTTTGTACGGTGTGATAAATTTGTAAGGTCAATAAAATGTGTGTTGTTTATGTTGTGGCCCTGCAAAACTAAAGCAAAGCAAAATTTTCTTAATAAACTTAAAGAAAAGCGGCACATCAAAGGAAGCAGAATCAGTTCAGGAATCATGATATTTAAAATGCAGAATGATATTTAATATGTCAGACGTGATTTCCATATGCTGGTTTGGGCAAATAAAAGTTCTACTTTTGTAAATAAATAATACAAAATCTTTTGAATGGCCTCCGTGATTTATAGCTGCATTCAGAGTCTGAGGCAGTAATGGAGCTCTCGCTTTGGCAGGTATGGTGAGCGCTTTTTTGGAAAACGAGCTTCAGGTTTGGTTGAATTTTATTGTCGAATTGCTCTGGCAAATAAAAGAAACATGCTGTCTAATAGCTTCATTTGCATTGCCAGTGGAGCGTATCGACCGTGGTGGTGCCTTTGAGGAGATGATGATGCAATGGCAGCCTCTCAACATGATGTGTTTTGATCCGTCGGGCCTCAGAAGTCAGCAAGGAAACGATGGTGCCTTCAGGCAACTTCGGCCAGATTTGCAGGGCAAAGGAGCAGGTTGATGGAAAAATTAGACCTGTGCTGGGGCATGTGAGTGTGAGTGTGTGTGTGTGTCTTTATTAACCATCTGGATCTAATCAGGAACTGTTATTGAACTACTGAGAACTTTGGGAAGTCATTGGACACCTACTGCCAATTCAATGGCTGTCCACTTTGTTTTCGGACAAATTCCAACGTTTGGAAAAAGTCATATTTAAGCTAATCTTTACGTGTATGGAGAACGTTGTTGTAAATCTGCCCAGGTTGGGTGGGGGGAAATGGCCACCAATTTTACTGTAGGCCACCCACCAGGCTGCACTGCAGAGCAACACAACATGATACTACGGCTAATTCTCACCCAACTCTGTTTATGTGCCAGTCTGCAGATCGTAGATACTACAAATAGTGTTTTACCTACTTTAACACAGCTTATTCATAGTGTTTTAGTATAAGACCATGACAAAACCGAGAGCAAATACAGCCGAGTCCGAGACAAGACGGAGACCAGTTTTTGAAAGTCTTTGTGTTGTTTCAGACTCGGCCTTATGTTACACTACCAACTGCAGCTTTACAATATTATATTGATTCAATGGGTAGTGATTCAGTGTCTGACATATCACAAAGTCTACTATGAAACAATTTCAATTCGATTCCCTTCAGGAGCCAGTAATCAATATGAGACTATATCATATGCTGATTCACTTCCATTCATATCAAATCAAACTAAAATATCATTTGACATTTTTATTCCTGAGTTACAGTCCACAGTAGCCTGTGTTATCACATTTAATGAATATTATGGCCACACCAGCTGATGTCTTCCCGCCTGCTTGGCGAGGGGCATTACAATATGTACAATGTCTGATCCATATTTTCATTTTGGATTGATTCTAAGGGTTCGCTGTATGAACTGGACATACAGCAGGACATATAGCAGGATTGTCATGTCTGCGGCTCCTCCCTGACGCCCGGGCTCGCCATAGTCTTAAACCCGAGGTTTGACGGGTCCGCGTCATGGTGGTTGGGTGTTGTGTGTCTGTCCCTTTAAGAAAACCCTCTTAGTCACTTTCTGCTTTGCCGTGTCATGGGCTGGGCTTCACTTCCATCATGTGTCTGATTGTTTGGTAATCGTGTTCATTTCTCATTGGTTTGTTTTTGGTTAATTAGTTTGCGTTTTTTGTATTTAACCAGTCCGACCCCGCCAGTCTTTATCCGTCCACCAACATGTTCACCGCTTTGTGTACGCGGCGTCGTAGAAGCCAGCCAATGCCGACCGAGGCTAACTGCTGTGCTAGCTCTGGGCTAACCGCTAAGCTACACCAAAGCTAACCACTATGCTACACAGAGGTGCTGTACCCTTCCTGTTTGCCTTAAGGCTCTGCTCTCTCCATCTCAGTCTGTGTCTTGTATCAGGAGTGTGCAGTGGGCTGCCTTTTGGAACTGTGGTTTGCATCACCGAGTGAGCTTTGAACACTTCCAAGCATTTGTGTTTGCCCCGAGAGGCCATGAGATGAGAAGCTAATGCCATTAGCCTTCAGGCTCATTTGCAATATCTGCTCTCTCTCTATCGCTCTTCAAACAAGGTGCAGTGCTCAAGAAGCTAGTGGGACTATATCTGCCCTTTCAGAGAGTTGGATTATTTGGGGCTTACGTTCCAGAGAGTGGACTTCCTATTCAAGGCCCGGTTTGGCTCGGCTGTGCTGTGTTTGCATTTGTGTGCATTTGTGTATCATTTATCACTGTAAATAAACTCACTTCATTAGAACTCCTGCATTTGCGTCCCTCTTTCATGTGTGAGCGGACATCATGACAAGGACATGGGTTCTCCTACCACTGTTATGCAAATGACATTTAACTCCTTCTTTCCTTTCCACCAGACGACCAACAGGTATCAACCTGAATCTCAGAGTGTCTAGCTGACATCTCTTCTTGGATGACATCCCACCACATCAAGTTAAATCCTAGCAAGACTGAACTCTTGTACATCAAAGGCAGTCCTTCACCAAATCTTGACCCTGCCATTTCTTTTGATAACTCTGTGACCATCCCCTCAAAAATGGCTGACGAACTGTCATACTCTTCACACATTAGCAACCTCACTATGTCCTGCAGATATCTCCTATACAACATCAGAAGTGTCCACCCCTTTCTCACCGCTGAAGCTACTCAGCTTCTTGTCCAGTCCTTGGTCCTCTCTAAGTTGGACTACTGCAACTCCCTAATGGCTGGACTTTCAATTAAAGCAACACGACCACTTCAGCTGATCCAGAATGCAGCTGCGAGACTTATCTTCAGTGTTTCTAAATTCTCACACTCAACACCTCTACTGCGCAACCTGCACTAGCTTCCTGTGGCTGCTCGCATCAGGTTCAAATCCCTAACACTTGCCTTTGAGGCCAAGACTGGAATAGCACCTCCTTACTTATCAGTACTGATTAAACATGTCACTTCTCAGCCTCTCAGAGCATCAACCACTGCTTGTCTGGAACCAGTTAAAGGAAGAGGAAGACATGCATCAAGACTCTTTGCAGTGCTGGCTCCTCAGAACCAACTTCCTCTTGTTGTAAGAACTGCTGAGTCCCTTGCTGTCTTCAAATGTCATTTGAAGACACACCTCTTCAAAGAATATCTACGGGATTAATTGACCCCTTACTATTTACGTTGTCTTACCCATAAACAATCCAAAAACATGTATGTCTGTCTGAACTTTCGTTTTCTCTAACCCATTTTTCGTTAAAGTATAAAACTTAGTAGGCGGTAAGTTGGTTTTACCACTGTTCGTGACTTGAAACATAGCTTACAGATCAAACAGTCATGGCCTACAGAGCACTGTTGTAAGTCGCTCTGGATAAGAGCGTCTGCTAAATGCTAAACTGTATGAAGGTGGCCGTGTTAGGGCAGTCACACCCTTCATATTCTACCCTCGTTCTTCTTTTAATGTGAAGTCTGAATTTCCAAGAGAGAAATGCATTTCTGTCCTGGCTCTGTGTTGCTGGCTCCAGTTCTGACTCCTCCATCGTGTGACTGTGGCGTCTTACGTTAAATGGATGTTTACATAAGAATCTTTGGTTGCATGTTCTGAAGGGCTTCCAGTAATGCCGTCATTTATTAGAGAGAGGATAAATTGTGAAACAGAAAAATACTGTCATGTATTCCACTATTTAACAATGTAACTGTATTCTCTTTATCGTCTATTTTAACTGTAACAGAATATAGTTACCCATAATTCGTCATCTGAATTTCTAAAGTTAGTACATGTATTCAATTACTCCCCAACACTGGTTACAACCAAATGTGGCGGACATTGTAATGCATCTCCAGGATTCCTGGTGGTCCAATAGATAATTAGATTCACTGTAAATACTCAAGGAGCGAGAGGAGAACCCTTTTCACACAGATTTTCTTACTGTGAAGATATTAAGTATAAAAATATATTTTCAGGATTCAGCTGATGCTTGTATCCAGATCCAGTCCCTCGCTCAGGTGCTGAAGTAGGTCAAAGGCAACCAGACTTGAACTCCACAACCTCTTCAGTAGCTACAGTGCTGGTGCAGAAATAGGTCCTGTATACACAGCATTTTAGCCTTACATTACTACTTAGCAACATCATAAAGTGCTTTGTACATTGTTTACATGTTTATTGCCAGCTATACAGTTTTTTTTCCATTAATGCCTTTTCATGTTGGCAGTTGACAGTAAAAATAATTTCTTGTTCTTATAAACCTAGAATAGGAGCCTTAATTTTTTTTTCCAGGAGCTAGTGAAATTAAGAGTTCAGCTCAAATCACACTGCCATGATTGTTATAAAAAGGAGTCCTGATTAATTTTATATCTTATCACTTCTATTTTTACTGTTACTTATAGACTTTATTACTAAAAGATTTTTCACATTATGGTGTTTTACCGATTCAATGGACAAAGATACCTCAATAACCGCCCACAATATTATTTCAATTCGATCAAATTCTGGAACTGACAGTCGATATGAGGTATTATCATATGCTGATTTAACATAAAATTGTTGTGTAAAAATATTATTCTTAAGCTTTTTAATGAAAAATAGACCACTGAAACACTGCAAGCAAACACAACACGACAGAAGTGTTTTTATCTATCTATCTATCTATCTATCTATCTATCTATCTATCTATCTATCTATCTATCTATCAGTTGAATAATGCCATAGTCATCTGACCTTGTTGCTTCCATTGTGAGTACCGAATCTGCTCCTGGCTGAAAGCTGGATGATCTAGCTAACGTTACCTGTAAGGCGTTCTCTTCAGTTAGGCTACCTATCGACGATATGGATATTTCTCAATTTGAGGTGAGGTCCTTGCCAATACCCACTCCTAATAATGAACACATGCTCACTTCATGATAAATGATTTTGCAAAGAACCAAGGTCTTTGTAGAACCAAAGAAGGTTCCTCTATGGCATTGCTGTGAAGAAACACTTTTGGTTCTAATATTTCCTTAGAGTGAATTTATATATTGCTTATTCTATGTGCCTTATTTGTTCTTTGTTCTGTGCACTGTTAAAACTGGAGCCACATCATCCTGTCTCTCTGTATACTTGTACAGTATATAGCAGAAATGACAATAGTTGACTCTGACTTAATATTGACTTTGACCCTGTTTTTAATCATAGTTTTGCTAAACTATGTCAAGTGAATCTAAAAGCTAAACGTCTGAGAAAGATGGATAGTTATGCTGGAAGTTGTGTGGGAAAGAAAACAGCATAAGTACATTGTAACTGACTGGAATTGACGTGAGTTTAACAAAAGGACGTTCCGTTTGTGGTGAATTTTTTCTTCTGTTCTGATTCCACAGCTGTTGACGTTAGGCTAAGCAGATTTCGTGATTTCCCACCACAAGAACAGGCAAGCCTTTCAACACGCATTGATAAAATAAATACTTTCAAGGGAAGGTCATCTGTCAAACAAATATGTGAATACCTGACACGGATTAGAAAATCCTGTTACTATCGTGCCGGTCCTTGTTTATAGTGGGCGGTACTGCCTCAGAACTACTTTGTGCGCCCTAGTGGAGTGGAGTGGAGTGGAGTTGCATGGCATTAAACAAGCAATATACGCCAATACAGCGAGCCCAATGCAATTCAAAATATAGAAGGTGCTGCAAAGTAACAAAACATTAATCTAGCTCATAACACATACCAACACACTGCTATTTCAGGACCAGTTGGTGGTATGAGGGTTGGGGAGTTGGCACGGTGATCAGAGTCCCAGACCAGTAAAAGGTACCATTGAGGTAATCATGAGCAAGGTACCATCCCCAAGTACTGCTTCTCAAGCTCAAGCACGTGGATAGGTCACATGTAGCAGTCGCACTGTGTTGTGGTGTACTGTGTGTTCACGTCGTCAAATAATTATTAAAAATTCAGAAAACACGTTCATTTAAATGACAACACATTATACAAATGCACTGCACATATGAAGATGCGCTGCAAATACAGAAAACTTCACAAATGGTGCAAACAGATACAACACAATGGAAGTGCTGCCACGTCACATGCTTTTTGAGAACCCCAATTTCTGCACATATAACCATGTGTGATTAAAGGAGCTGTGTGTAAGAAATTTATGACATAACATAAATCATGTTTATGTTTTGTGTTTTGGCCTGTAGCGCCACCTACCACTATCGGCCAATCACAAAGTCAGTAGCATTTCAGCATTATTTTTTAAAAAAATTCAATTGTATTTATATAGCGCTCTTAACAAGTTATTATCACAAATCGCTTAACATATAACAAGCCCAAACCCCCGACAAGCAAGCCTGAGGTGACAGTGGCAAGGAAAAACTCCCTCTAGTAGGAAGAAACCTTGAGAGGAACCAAGACTCTGTAGGAGACCTCATCCTCCTCTGGGCGACCAGGTGCGTGAACATTTAATACAAAAGTAAACATTAGTTCAAGATTAATCGTTAATGAATCATTTTTAATGAAGTGAAGATATTAAAAGTATGCTTTCGAATCCCAGGTTGTTGCTGGGGCCGTTTGCTAAGATCCTCTCAGCAACATTGTCAGCATTATGTCAGCATCCAGGTTGCCAGTTACCACTGAGCTGCAGCTTCAAGAATTCTTGATTACTAAAACTAAAAGGCATCGCTATGACTCTCAAAAACGTCTTGACAAAAGCAGAAACAAAATGAGGATTAGCACAGGAGATGAAGGCTAAGGCTAAGACAGTGGCTAATTCTCTACTGGACAGGTAAGATGTAGCCCAGGTTGGCTAACTTGTATCACCAAAAGACGTAGGGATTATTATTTCAAATATTTTCAGTTGAATTAACAGTTGAATAACGTTATTGATGTTGGATGATAGATTGTAGCCCATGTGCAGGAGGGTCATCAAACTGACTGAACTGTTTGAGAAACAAAAACGGTGACTTGTGATTAACATCAGCATCGTGTTACGCTGAGATAGTGTGGTAACAGTGCAAACAGCACGCTAATTATGGCAACAACAAACATGACATTAGACACTAGATTGGCCAAATACGAGGATCCACCAGCCTTTCTGGCAACCTCGAGTCTGGGCAGTGGGGGGAGGGGAAACAACCTGCTCCAGTGTTTTGAATTTGATTGCAGTATCAATTTTGGCCACAATCTTACATATAGCTCCTTTAAACCATGACAATCTTTGTAACTCAGTTATACATTTTCATTTACTGCTTTCCACCACTTCAGCACCATGCAATCAAAAAGCATGTGACCTCCCAAAGACGTCTCCCGAAAACAATTGCATTGTGTTGAGATTTGTTTACTTCAACAACATTACCTCCTTGTACTGTATATTTCCTTTCTGAATGGGAAGAGAAGCAGCCAATCCAACTGTTCCAGCGTCTGACTTCTCAGGCCTCTTGCTTCATGGTTTACATGTGTGACGAGGTTGGGACGGCTGCCTCGCGCCAATTTCCACCCCGCAAATACCTGTGCTCATTCAAAACACATTAAGGGAAAAGCAATGCGTTCATTCTTTCCGAAAGGCGAGGTGATGCACTCGTCTGGATTCGTGTGCGGCCCTGACCAAAGTGTGCGCCTCTGCTACTAGTTAACGTACATCTGCAGCTCTGCTGGACAACACAGAGGCCACGGAGCGGGCAAGCCGGCCGACCGCGATGAAAAATGAAACGCAGCAGCAACAGCAGCAGCAGAAAAGTCTGAAAAGAAAAGTCACGTCCAAGCTACATCCGCTTTGCGTGTCTGGCTCGTCCACTGCGATTTTGTTTTCTTACCCCCTCCTTGTCTTTGCACATACTGAGATGAAATATATTACAGTACATCGTCAGAGAAAAACCAAAACCCAACTCAACACCAGAGCTGTCAAAAGTACACGCATTCTTCACTCAAGTAGAAGTAGAGATACTGTACATGTGTTTAAAAAGACTCCAGTAAAAGTTAAAGTATTTTCTCGACTTCTTTACTCATGTTCAAGTGTAAAGTAGAGGCTGTAAAACATACTTAAAGTATAAAAGTATAAAGTTCCCTTGTGAAGGACAAAACCAGCATTTTAGGGCAAAGCTGACTGGACTCCATGTCCAAGCGTTATGTAGCGCGCAAGCAGAGAAAAATAAAGCCACATGATACATAAAGCTGCACTGTTCATTACCATCATTATACATGATGATCACCTCTATCCTCAACACATCATACAACAGATATTATAGAACTGTAAAAAGCGCTGTAGAAATAAACTCAACTCAACTGAAGTGAATTTGGTGGAGCTGAGCTTTCTGCACCGCAATCACCAAATCATTTTCCACAGAGTTGTCGCCTGCTTTTACTTTCCTTTTCTCTCTCTCTCTCTCTCTCTCTCTCTCTCTCTCGCTTTATCGTGTTGTGCGTCATTTGCAAAGACCCATCCAATACACCAATGGGATTGTCCTTTCTGTGTGTGTTTACTACGTTTTTAAGCCTCAACCAATCAGTCAAGTTGTCTGGATGGTGCTGGTTATTGATGCGGAACAGGTAAAATGCAGCAAAATGTCCTAATAAACCTCATTTAAATGAAACCAAACAAGATTAACGAGCCTGATTTGAAAATGTAAGGAGTAGAAAGTACAGATATTCATGCTAAAGATGTATGTAGTAAGTTCAAAGTTGGCACAAAAATAGTCAAGTAAAGTACAGATACCCAATAATTGTACTGAAGTACAGTAACCAAGCATTTCTACTTTGTTACTTCCCATCTCTTCGCAACACAATTACAATATAAGGACATCTATAATATGAGTCAAAAGCAGATATAATGAGCATATAATTTTAATATATTAAAATATTTTTAACATGTACTACAATATACCAAAATGGCAATTACGTGTATATTTATAATGTATTTACAATATGTTGGTGCATGGTGCATTTATGATGTGATCGGTTTCATGCTGTAAAGCATGTTGAATAACCTATGTGTAATAATGTGCTTCATAAATAAATTTGCTTTTATATTAGCCTAATTGAATACAGTGAAAGTGTGTGATTATTTGTCATTGTGAGGACAGCACAGCACTCACAACAAAATGTGGCCTCTACATTTGACCCATCCATGAAGGAGCAGTGGGCAGCTGACATGAGCAGCGGTGCTTGGGGATGGTGAAAGTGAAAGTGAGTGATTATTTGTCATTGTGAACACACCACAGCACAGCACACAATGCACCACAACAAAATGTGACCTCTACATTTGACCCATCCGTGAAGGAGTAGTGGGCAGCTAACAAGGGCAGCTACTTTTCGTCAACTAAAACTAAAAGGATTAAAAAGCAACTAAACTAATCAGTATTTTCCTCTAAAGACAAAACATTAATCTTAAGGGGCTGCAAAAATCTGAAATAAATAACGGACTCATGCAACTGAATTAATTTTTTAACAATTGCACGCATTTATCAGTTTCTTTGATCAGTACATGTGTCTACTGGAAAATGGAATTGCCCCGACTCAACGGTAGACGCAGGCCGAGTTGTTGCATATTGTTTGATGTGAGCTGACCCGTGGAGTCGAGGCAGAAGCCCTGCCGAGATGACAAGACCCAGCTTTGGAGAGGAAGACATGGAGGCCACTCAGAGCCTTCACAACATCCCCTTTAATTATTTTTATAATGCAAGTGAAAAAGTGAGTGGAAACTATGTGCATTCCAGACTCCTGTGGTGCTGAATAGGGACGCTGTTTTTTCTTTCCTCCTCTCTTTTTCTACGGTACCACTGCAGGGTTGGATCAATTTACACTACGTGATCTCGCTTTTGAACACACACGCTTCCACACACACACAGTGATGGTCTGAGGTCTGGGCATGGGGACAATGTAAACATGTACTTGTGTGCAGGAGCTTTTGTGAACTTCCTGAAGTCTACCTGGCCCAAATGGCCCCAGCGCCCTGTTCCAGATCGCTGTGACTCGTTTCGTTTCACCCCCAAGTAATTCCGTCGTTTTCTACTCTCACCTCATCGTTTAAGCGTTCGCTGGGCCTCGCTTACGACAGACTGGTCTAAGACTCAGGAAACCAGACAGGAAGCGGTTAACTGCAAGAAATACAGCCCTCATTTCAGCGTTTTGTTCAAACAAAACTGTAACACGCAAATTCAATATTCACGCAAACCTGAAGCTCGCAAGTGTAACTTTCTTACAAAACTGTAGTGTGCACATGTATCATTCAGATAAATCTTTAACATGCAATTAAGATTTTTTGCAAAAAAGTATTTCTTCTTCTTCCTCTTCTTCTTTTGGCTTCTCCCGTTAGCGGTCGCCACATCAGATCAACTGTATTTTGGTCCGCATTTTGACCACAATGGTTTTACACTGGATGTGCTTCCTGAAGCAACTCTCTTCCTAACATGCTAATTTTAACTTTTTCACAAATCTGTAACACAAATGTAACTGTCATCATAAAAGTGTAACATGCAAATTAAACTTTCTCATAAACATGTAACACAAAGTCGACTTTCTCATAAAGTTGCAACAAGCAAATGTATCTTTCTCACAAACGTAACATACAAATTCAAATTTCTTACAAACGAGAAACACAAATTCAACTTTCTTACAGTTGTAAGACGCAAATGTAATTTTCTTACAAAGTTGTAAGATGCAAATGTAACTTTCTCATAAACATCTAGCATACAAATTCAACATTCTCACAAACGAGTAACACAGAAGTTCAGCTTTCTCACAAAGTTGTAACATGCAAATGTAACTTTCTCTCAAACCTGTAACACACATATTCAACTTTCTCTAACTTCCACTTTGCAGAATATTTTCAGACTCAGTCACTCAATTGGAAAAGGCTTAATGGTGTCCATGTGGCCGCTGATATAATAATGATGAGCATTCTGGATAGAATTGTTTGTGAAGGGGAGATTGTGCTGTGGCCTGATTGACAAACTGGTGACCATAAGATTTAGAGTTCAGATCCCTGGAGAGCCTGAAACCTTGAGTAATTAGGAAAATGTGTCTCACTCTGATTAAGAGCATTCTACTTCTTCAGCTGTTCCTGTGAGGGGTCACCACAGCGGATCATCAATGTCCAAATATTGATTTGGAAAAGGTATTACCTAGATGCCCTTCCTGAAGTAACCCTCCACGTTTTATCCAGGCTTGGAACCAGCACTAAGAAATTAAGCTTAAAGTGAGTGATTATTTGTCATTGTGAACTCAGCACAGAACACAGTGCACCACAACCATATGTGGCCTCAGCATTTGACCTATCCGTGAAGACCCAGTGGGCAGCTGATGGACCTTGCTCATGAGTACCTCAGTGGCACCATTCCCGGTCCGGAACTTCAACTGCTGAGATTCCAATAATGGGGCCAACTCCCTAACCGTTACGCTACCACCATTCACATGGCATTATGTAAAACGTATGAAGTGCTCCATCAAAGAAGCCAATATGGACGTCTAATCAAGATTAAGTGAATTTAAGTGAGTAAGTTAAGCTCATGAGTACCTCAGCGCCATCTTTACTGATCCAGTCCGGAAACTGCTGACGTTCCGATCACAGAGCCAACTCACTAGTATGCCCCAAAACTATGTACAACTACAATGCATTTACACTTAAACTTTGTTGGTAGTGTAATGGTTAGGGAGTTTGCCACATGTTCAGAAGGTCTCCGGTTCGAATCCGGAACCGATGAAGGTATCACTGAGGTACTCATGAGCAAGGTATTGTCCGCAAGCACTGCTCCCTGGGAGCTACCCATGTTAGCTGCTCACTGCTCCTTCATGGATGGGTCAAATGCAGAAGTCACATTGTCTTGTGGTGCACTGTGAGCTGTGTTGTGCTGCGTTCACAATGTCAGACTCTGAATGCTTGTTCATTTAGGCCAGTGTTTCTCAATCCCAGTCCTCGCAGACCACCGCTCTGCACAGATTCAATATATCCTGCACGCTGATCCTACATTGCTAATTAGCTAATTAGTAGCATCAGCTGTGCTGTGGGTCGAGAAACTCGAATCTGTGCAGAGCGGTGGTCCGCGAGGTGGTCTGCTGATTTAGGCCAACTTAATTGCATAAGTTATTTGAGGTATACCCATAGCGCACTTGAACATACTTTTTTTTTCATAAGAGTTCTTCTATTGGCCGTTCTGATGGCATTTCTCAACTTCCTTGACCTCACCATCCCTTTTGACCTGTATGTCACCTTTAAATTTTATTTCCTTCAGCCATCCATCCATCCATCCATCCATTTGGAATCCTTTTTCAACCACCTTCAGCTTGTCTACGCTTGCATGCCTTCCTTTTGAGATTACGGTGTGTTCTGTTCCTGTGTTCTCTGAGGATTGTAACGATAGCCATATTTCCCAAACCAGTGTGTATTGTGGTTTTGTGCTAAGTGATGGTTCATTTTGATCCAGAAGAAAAAATAAACCCTGTCATTTCCCCCAGTTTTGTTAAAATCTTGAAATTTCATTACAAAGCATATTATCTGTGTTTTCTTTCAAGAACATATATATTTATTCACTAATTCATTTATTACCTAAATATAAGGTAAATGATTACATTCTAGTTGTTAACCTTATAGAACAATGACATTCTAGATAAATAAAACCACTCCAATTATCTAGATTAACCTGCTTGCTGCTTTTGAACAATACAATATGTTAGTTATATTGTTACACCCCTATATTCTCTCCATTGCTTTTTTCTCCCCCTTCCTCCCTTCCTTCCTTGCTCCCTCCCTCCCTCCCTCCCTCCCTCCATCTCTGCTCCAGCATCCTCCGTCCTGGCCCTTTCCCCCCGGTCAGTTTCTCATTATGCTCACCCACCAGAATGTGGAACGGCTCCACATCATGCGAGCGCAAAACCACAAGAGTTGTTCTGGCTGGATCTCACCCAAAACACTGTTGCGCCCGAATGGGGCCTTTGGCCTCTACTCGCCCTCACTTCTGCCTATGTCTCTTTCTTGTTCTCGCACTTCAGGATTGAGAGAGAGGGAAAAAAGGGAAAGTGAATGTCTGGTGGTCAGACTCTAACGGTGTTGGCTCTTGTACAGACATAAATAAAGTGACAAAGTGCAAACTCCTTGCTAAAACCCTGCAGTGAAGGTCAACATAGTTAACATTAGTCCAAAATGTAAATGGTTTTTTAGACCTGACAACATATCTGTGTTGGTTTCCAGTTGTCCAAGACATCACAGGGTTGAGGGATTGAATAAAAGGCAACTGGAATTCATCAAGACGTTTCACCTCTCTTCCATAAAGCCTTGTTCAGTTCTAAGTTCTTGAACATGTTTCACCTTTCAAACGGCTTGTCTGTGAAGGTTCTCAGTTGTCCAGGCAATGCTAGTCTGGAAAGTTTGAATTGAAGATGACTGGACTTTTTTAGGTTGTTTTAGATGTTTCTTTTCTAATCCAATAGGTTTCTTTGGTTATGTAATCTGTAAGATGTTTGGGTTCTTTCCGTCCTTTCAAAGGATAGCTGAAACGTCTTCAAAAACCTTCCACTTGTCTTTGTTTGAAGCTTTTTAAAGTATCTGAATGGCTTGTTCAGTTCTGAGATCTTGGTGATCACCCAAAAGCCTCTTTCTGTTCTAAAATCTGGAAGACATTTCAGTTTTCATCCAAAGTTCTTCTTCAGTTCTAAAATCTTGAAGACATATCTTCTGAGGACTGAAGAAGCCTTTTGGATGAGAACTGAAATGTCTTCAAGATCTCAGAACGGAAGAAGCTTTTCGGACACTTTCAAAAGCTTGAATCAAAGGTGGATGTTTCAGCTATCATTTGAAATGACTGAAAGGACCCAAACATTTTACAAATTTCAGAACTGAAGAAGCCTTTCAGTTGAGAGGTGAAACATATTCATGAACTTAAAAAGAAGTCTAGTTGCCTTCCATTGAAGCTGTCAAGTCATGACATGACTAGCTAAATCCGGAGAGGTGATGATCTTTTGGAAATGGAACTTCAGCATCTGAATTATACATGCATCAGTTGAAAAGTGTGTGCATTTTTTCCCATTACAAAGTGCAAGAAGTTGACCAAACACCCTTAAAAAATTAGGACTTTAGAGAGTTTGCAGCATGGCATGTATTAGATGCTTTTCACCTCTGCTGTTTGTGTTCTCTGGACCTCAGAATCTGAAAATCCTGCAAATTCAACAATTAGCAAATTTGTTTAACTTGTCTTAAGAGCCTGTATCAAAGGGAAATGGGTTTCTTTTAGGTTCTTGAAGATTTTCACCTTTTCTTCAGTTCTGCCATTGTAATACAAGACTACCATGTTCTGGACGCCCGAGAACTTACATAGACTTACTTCGTTGACTCAATTTGCAGTGGCTTTTTATTAAAAACAGGTGCAAAAAATATGGTCATATTAGGATCTGGGTGCCCCAAACCAGCTGAAATGAGGCTTTTGAGCAGGTTTCTTTTGAGTGTTTGAATCCCAGGTGATCCTAAAACCACCATCGATCTCTGGAGCAAGGACCTTATTCCCAAGTTGCTTTAGGAAGACTGGCTCTGTAATTAGGAAATTAGGAAATCTGTTAAATGCTGTGAATGAAAAGAGTCATTGAAGGATTTGGACACCCTGCTTTTCTGTGGTTCCTTGCCCTGGAGATGCATCACATGAGTCTCAAACCTGACTCAGGACCTACAAAACAACTGCATCAGCAGAACCTGGAACCTGATATGTGTAATCTTTCTGTAGTCTTTTTACACAGTCCTGTCAGAAGTGCATTACAAAAATCTGGGCGTGAAAAACCGAGCTCTTTGCCTCACTAGAAAGTTATTTTTTTAAACAAGGGTTTGGGTCATGGTCAGAAACAGCAGTGGCATCTGTTAGGCCCGAAACACCTGCAGCTGCGGCCTGGACGGGAGAAAGTTTGGAGTGAGCTGTCCTGAAGTTATGTGGGTTTGTAACGTGCCGCTGAAAATGGAACAGGTCAACGCAGCACACCAGCATTTCGGCCCATTAATAAAACAAAATTTATTTTCATTATTCTTTTTTAAATACGTCTGGTGACTGCACACGTTAAGTATTTGCGGCTCAGCATTATCTGAGCCAAAAATCACATAATGGCAAAGCAAGGAAAAGAAGGCGAAAAGAAATGACGTACTTTTGAATATTGATTTCTTAAACGATGTATCCGGGGATAATGCCAACCATCACAAAACGATTAATTTCATACAGCTGCCAGACTTTTTTAAAGGCATGCAGAGTCAAATTTGGCTAATGAAACGATCAATATCTCCGAGTATAAACCAATCGAACCATATACCACAATTAACCACACAGGGCGAGACACACGGTGGATTAATGCAAGACGTGAAATATCAGTGAACATTTGAATGGCTCGGCTGCCAAAACAGAAGGTAAGGATTCAATTATTTGAGCTCACCACATTCTCTGGCCAAATCAGGGCTCCGAAACCTAACTAAAAACATGACCAAATAAGCTGTTTATAATGAGAGCTATTCCTACCCCTAACCCCATAGCTGTCTCCTGCTCTGTTCTAGTGGGTAAGATTTACTGTTTGGTTGGGAGTTCAAAGCCATTTCAGTAAATTCTTTATTTAGGGAACGAGGACAGAAGAAGTGAACTGTACCCTTGTTATGAGCCGAAATGTTGTGTTTTTTCCCCCTCTTTTTTATTGCAGGCAATTAATAAGACAAGCACTGGAATAGCCTCAAAGTTGGACCATGACTACCCAAGACCTGCTTAATGCATTAAATCATAATAAATTATGTACACTTCTGGGTGGGGGGTGGTCCAGGTACAGGCAAGAGAGTGGAGAGGGAGAGGGTCAATTTTGGGTACTGAAGCCCCCTTCTCCATCAATATGGTCAGATGGGGTTCAGCAGAGTTTAAGAGATGGTTGAGAGTGATGAGAGAGAAAGTGGGAGAGAAATAAAGCGAGAGGGTAAAGGAGGACATGCCTCCATCTCGGCCTGGGATGCACTTCAGCCAATCACAGAGCAAGACTGCCAGCATCATGGCCACTGAGCGAACAGGGGTGAGAGTCCAGGGCATGAACTGATTCACACAAACCTCATATGACCCCATATCAGGAAAAAAGAGCTCGATTTACACAAATTTGGACGTGAAAATGTTTTGGAAACTGTTTTGATGTGGCAGTGGTAAAATAAAAGGACTGAACATTACTTTAGGTGCAGTTTTGGATGAATTCACCATAATGTTGGACAAGGCAGTATAAAAATAAGAAAAGCTGTGTATCTGTGTTGTGTCTGTGTGTGTGCATGCATGTAAGTGACATTCAAAATGAAATCCAAAAACACAAATTTATTCCACTCACTGCCAGATGCCATGGCAATGAGGTGATCTGGACTATACCTCTCAGTGGTCATAATGTTATGGCTGTATCTAATTATTAGGATCATGTGGGTTGTGTCTTGCACAAGAGCTAAAAAAACACAATATTATTAAGTAACAGATTATTTGTCATGGCAGCACAGTGGTTAGCGCTGCTGCTTCACGGCAAGAAGGTCCTGGGTTCGATCCCCAGGTCGGCTGTGGAGTCTTTCTGTGTGGAATTTGCATACCAACTACTTTGTATAAGAGTACCTCAATGGTACTTTTACTGGTCCGGGATTTGAAGCGGCAATAGGTCAAACTCCTTAACCTTAGCACACGCTCTTATCCAGAGCAACTTCCATTTCCTAATTTAAGGGAGAGTCTCCCTGAGAGCAACTTGAGCTTAAGGGTCTTGCTCAGGGACCCAATGATGGTAGTGCTGGAGATTGTGGATTCGAAGCCACAACCTCTTAGAAGCTAGGCCTAGGGGCAGATGGTGGTGTAATGGTAAGGGTGTTCACCCTGTGATCAGTTGGTCGGCAGTTCGTATGCCACCTCCTGAAGTTAAAGGTCCCATATTATGAAAAATTCACTTTTTCAGTTCTTTGGACATCCATTTGGTTCTGTACTGCCTGCACACACACTGTCAGAAATTGTGTGCTTAAACGAGCTGTTTAGATTTCTCTTCTACTTCTACGTCACAGTAGGGGGCATTTGAATAACTCCACCCTCCTCTCTGAGAAGCTCCGCCCACCAGGTAGAACTGCTAGCGCTTCATGATCCGCCATGTTTTCTCACAAGCGCTAGTGTAGGAATCACAGTGAAGAAGTCTAGCGGCGGAGTGTTGTGTTGAACATGTACGGCCGTATGGATGGTCTGTTAGCAGCAGCCATGTGGATTATTTTCACGTGAGGTTAACGCTCGCCGTGCTGTCTACACCCCAGTTCTGGAGTGAGGGCCGTGTGTGGCCGGCAGCAGCTCATTTGCATTTAGGAATACTAATGAGAAATAGCCTGTTCTGAAAGGAACTGAAATGGACGAGTAAAAAGCAGGTGAAAATGCCTAATCTGAGAGGGATTTACACCAGACTACTTCAGAGACATGTTTAGTGGAGCTCGTAGACCTGTTTTAACTTGTTGATAAAATGCAGAATATGGGACCTTTAAAGTCAGGGTTAGGTAGCTCTTACTTTATTAGGGGGACATGCAGTGGAACACTGTGTGGAACCCTATAGGAATCGTGCTGAATTATTATTTTTTTTTTTTCTGCCTTAAAACGCATTGTGGACAAAAAACTGTAGGACCTATAGCTTTGAAATTTGGCAGGTAGGTCTGGTACTCCACCCACTACTCAGGCAAAAAAATCTGCGCCAAAATAAGCTATTTTGCATTTTTCCAAAAAAAATTGCATTTTGCTTAATAACTTTTGAACTGTAGCTCTGATTCTCAAAAATCTTATATCATCTTATTCCTTGGGTTAAGACGAATCTTACACCCTCGAATCTATTTCTGCCATATTTGATTTTTCGCTAATTTGCATAAAATGAAAACCCATCTTTTGTGAACTAGTCCCTGGATTTTTGTCCAATCTGCATGCAACTGGTATCATTTGAATCCCAAGACACTCTTCTTTAATTATTATCGAGCACATTTTTAAATTAGGTCTTCATTTTTCTGTAATATGCAAATAAATGTGGTCGGCTTGGCATAGGACTGCAACACCACACACCGAGTGTCATAGAAATACGGCTCTGGGTGGGCTACAGCTTTGAAATTTGGCAGGTAGGTCCAGGACCCCACCCTCTACTCAGGCAAAAAAAAAATTGCGCCACTCTGCCCAAACCCCAACAGTCCAAACCCCACCCACTACTCAGGCAAAAAAAAAAAAATTGCACCACTCTGCCAGTTGTTGGCGCTATAATAAGCTATTTTGCCTTTTGCCTAATAGCTTTTGAACCATAGCTCAGATTCTCAAATTTCTTATTCCATCTTACTCTTTGGGTCAAGTCGAATCTTGATAGACCCTCGCATCTATTTCCGCCATATTGGATTTCTTGCTAATTTGCATAATATGTAAAACCATCTCTTGTGACCTAGACCTTGGATTTTTATCCAATCTGCATGCAACTGGCATCATTTGAATCCCAAGACACTCTTCTTTAATTATTATTGAGCACATTTTTAATTTACATCTTCATTTGGCTGTAATATGCAAATAAATGCGGTGGGCTTGGCATAGGACTGCAATGCCACACACTGAGTGTCACAGAAATCCGGTTCTGGATGGGCTACAGCTTTGAAATTTGGCAGGTAGGTCTGGTACCCCTCCCACTACTCAGGCAAAAAAAAATTGCACCACTCTGCCAGTTGGTGGTGCTATAATAAGCTATTTTGCGTTTTGCCTAATAAGTTTTGAACCATAGCACCCTAGATAAAAGGATGAAATGTGTCATTTTTCAACATCTGTCCACTTTGATTCGTCAAAAACTGATAAAGCTGCAAACTGCATGGCCCCGCTTGCACTGCTTGCAGTTATATTTGGTTATGTTATTGGTGGTCTCTTTTTGTGTAAAGCTGTTGTATGTTTATCTCTAAAGACCTCAGATGCAGATCCACACATTGCACGCCTGTGTTAGAATATCATAATTCTATATCACTTTTTCCTGGTCTCTGATTACATAAAGCTGTCATAAAGTATAGACAATATCCGCCCCACCAAAAGAGGGAGAAACAGCTGTAGCGAACAGAATATCTCTTCGACTGGCTCATTCATACTCTTAGTCCAGCTGTTTGCCTTTGTGTTAATGAACTGTCAGCGCACGCCACGTCATTGTGTGCCTGGATGAAAAACTGGGAAAAAATGCTACTTGCACGCATCGTCGAGCCCTTGTTTAAAGAGCGCGCTCGGAGATTAATGAAAAACGTCTCAAAGTGCGTGCCAGTATTTATTTCATACATAAGTAACAAAGAGCGTTCTTACAGGTGCCAGCGGTGTGTTAATCAGCTCAGAGTGGGCCGTGGGAGAGTGGACGTGCCATCGCCGTCACTGTTTTGAATAAGGTTTTATTAAAAAGCACATTAAACTGAAATTGGGCTTTAAAAAAGACTGATTTATCCTATCACCGCGCTCCTTAGAAGTAGTTATTGTGCGAGTGAGGACCGCCGGACAATTAAATGATATAATATGTAGGAGAATGTGAGCAATTGTGGGAAAATATCATGGAAAATATTAGCAGGACGGAAAATATTACAGGTAGTTGGATTCCATGAGATACTGTAATAATATAACGCTTTTTGTTCTTCGCGATGACAAAACTTCCAGAAAAACATTAGATTTCTTCTGATCCCTCCTCCTCCTCCTCCTCCTCCTCTTTGCATGCCACTCTCTCTCGCTCTCTCTCTCTACCCCTCCCTGTCTGTCTCTCTCAAACACTTGCCTAATGAGTTGGTTTGGCTGCAGTTGTGTTATGGGCAAGAAAGAACATTATGACTTAACTTGAACTGACGAACTGAGGAACGAAGCATTCATCTGATTCACACAGGTCTCAGGAATGAGAAGGTGAATGGGAAAGACAGAGAGTGAGAGAGAGAGAGACAGAGAACAAAGCCCATTAATGGAAAGTCTGGTATGGTAAACTCATATCCTATACATCAGCGTTTCTCAGTCCCAGTCCTTGCAGTACCAGTTTTGGCCACAATCTTACATATAGCACTTTTAATTGTCGTTAGCATTTACCCAGCGCTGTGAATTGAGTCTACTTTACATGAAGTTTGGGGCAGCCGGTAACGTAACCGTGAGGAAGTTTGCCCAGCGACTGGAAGGTTTGAATACCGGACCAAGGAAGGCACCACTGCGGAACTCATGAGCAAGATACCATCCTCAAGCACTGCTGCCCATGTCAGCTGCCCACTGCTCCTTCACGGATGGGTCACATGCAGAAGTCACGTTTGGTTGTGGTGCACTGGGTCCTGTGCTGTGGTGTGTTCACAATGACAAATAATCACTCACTTTTCACTTTCATAAACCTACATGGAAATGAGCAATGAGGTTGTATGATTGCATAAAAAATATACATTTTACACGTTTTTTGTTAAATAATATGTTCCCAAAAATATTTACCATCCCTAAAATCTTTTTATTTCATAAATTGCAAATTTTTGCAATTTCACCAACTAATATTGTCTCTGTAATCAAGTTGATAATACTGTTAATTTAATGCATTTTTCCCCTTTTTGTGTTTGGGCAGATACAGAGAGTGGAACTGAATTGCACCGCATAGGAGTGAAGAAGCACAGACCTGTTCCAAATCAAAAGATAATAAATAAAAAATGTATTAAATAAAAAATAAAGTCAAACTTTCAAGTTAAACTGCTCTTTTTAAGTCTTAAGCAATTTATTTAAAACGTTGTTAGCAGATTAAACAGGACGAGGGATGCATGGCGTGAAGAAACGCAGGAAGAGTGTGAGTGTGTGCTAGACAGTTGAGGTGGATAGCATGAGTGTATGCGTGCGAATGTGCCTGTGCATCAGTAAAGAGTGTGTGCATGTGTGTGTGTGTGTATGTGTGTGACAGAAGAAAGACAGCATGTGCACTAGAAAAGTTGGAGAGTGTGGAGGTAATTACCTGCAGCTGGTGGTGCTGGTGTATGTGTGTGTGTGTGTCTGTGTGTTTGAGGGTAAATCTGTAACCACATCAGAAATTATCCATAAAATTTACAGCTTAGGAAAGCCATGTGTGTGGCTCTTTAGCACCCTTTAACCCTGCCTTCCTTCTGTCTCTCTCTCTCTCCCTCTCAGCAGAATGGAAGGACATGGGGCCGTTGGAGTCGAAATGAACGAAAAGAAATCAAACCAGACCTCTACCCCCTCTCTTTTTAATAACAAACCCCCTTTTCTCTTACATATGGGCAGCATAAATCAATCTCGAGTCGTCGAAACGCAAAGCTAATGGGTCTGTTGTGCAAACGTAAACCCAAACAATCATTAACTTCTTTACAGGAAAAGAAGGAGCAGAGCCGTCCATCCATCACCATAATAAGGGAGAATGACTTAAGAGATCAGGACTGTGCATGTTATATAGAGACTGTATATGTCTGCGGCTAAATTGATAAAATATATCTGGGAGTGAAAGTACCACCCCCCCAAAAAAATAATAATTTCCACGAAAGACGAACATCTGAAAGGCATAAGTGAGTTTTTCTTCTTGCATGCCGGCCTGCGAAGGCTGGTGCATTACTGCAGATGAGTGGCAGCATTCAGAGGATTTGAAAGTGTTTTGAAGTTTTGAAATTTCTGAAACTGTGTGTCATGTATTTCTGCATCAGCTTAGCGTCCTTCTGGACGAGATGTTTTGATTCTTCTGAGTCATAAAAAGATTCCTGGATATTCCTGGAAATTTTAAGAATCTCTAACTGGAGAATTATTTTCTACTCAAACATTGGTGACGGTGATCTAGTGGCATTCGAATCTTGGATAAATGAACCCACTCTGAACGCCCTACGCGTTTTTGTTGCGTTTTGTAGCACTGTTTAACGCCACTGTTAAATATATAATACACACACGCACAAATATAAAAGAGGAAATAAAAAAACAAGGCTTGTGACACATGAAGGACAGTCTTTGTGCTGCACAGTTGGTTTTTTACATCACCCACTGAAGCTCATAATAGTAATATTAACTTAACTTACCAGAATCATGGGACATATTCCGTCCTCCAGGACCTCAGCCGAACGTATAGAAGGCAAACACCAGATGTGATTTTATATCAATTTCAATAACTGATCTCGCTAAAAGGCAGTGGCAGATATTATCTGTTGCTACTAAAAATTGCACCATAACAATAATTTCTACACACATCCACAAGCAAGTCAGTAGGTCTGGCATAGGGTCACTATTCATTAGGATCATACTTTAAAATAAAGGGTTAAAAAAGCACTAAAAATAATATGTTATTCAAAGGAATCTTATTTTGCATTCAGTTCTTCAAAGAAACTTCAACAGCATTAAAAGCTTCTGCAGAGATACTAATGAAGAAGCGATTTTTCTTAGAGTGTACTATCCAAAAGCACAGTTAGGTTGATTGGCTACTCTAAAGTTCTCTTAGGTGTGAGTGTGTGTGTGTATAGATGGTTGTTAGTTTCTCAGTGTGCGTCTTTGAATGTGAGTCGATTGCCCCAGGGCTTTCAGTGGTTGTTGTACTCAATTCTCAAGTGTCAGTGCTTTGTGTTTGAGAAAAAGCGCTATATAAATGTAACTACTATTACTAACACTAATAATAATAATAATAAGAGGAAGAAGAAGAAGAAGATTTAATGTCTTAAATTTCTTCAGAGTAATCAGAAGACAACATTGGTGAATGAGGCCTAATTTCTCTATTTTCACGATATTTGTGCTTCAATCCACATCCACAAGAGGGTGCTTCGATTGCTTCAAAAACATGGCTGTCTTCGGAGTGTGCTACCGTGCCAAAAGTCACACTCACAAGTCTTTTTATGAAGCCAGACTTCTGAAGAAATATAGAGGTCCCAACATGTTTTAGTTTGTTGTAAAGATGCCATATTTTAGAACAATCAGGAGTGGAAAATCTGTCCCAGTCTCCTGACATCTGCATTGCAGATTGAAGCCTAAATACAGCAACACCGCTTTACATCCTTTAATCGAAATCAGATCGATTAAACTGCATTTTTTATCTATACAGTACGTGAAGATTTTAAACAAACACAGACTTCTCAGAAACGAACCAAACTGAGAGCATCTCGGCAGATAGAAATCTGATTTCGCTTGTGCGTTCACAAAGCGTGGTGATCAGCCAATCAGCCTTTTCCTTCCTTTTGAAAACATGGATGGTGAACAGTTAAAAAAGAAAGTGACCAAACAATGTTTTGTACACTAATGAGCAATGCACAAATCCCAGGAACGGTAAAGGTACCACTGAGGTTAGCATGAGCAAGGTACCATCGCCAAGCACTGCTCGCTGGGTGCTGCCCATGTCAGCTGCCCACTGCTCCTTCGTGGATGGGTCAAAAGCACAGGTCACATTTGGTTGTGGTGCACTGTGTGCTGTGCTGTGTTCACAATGACAAATAATCGCTCACTTTCACTTTCAAAAACAACCCAATATGAGCGGAAGTTGACTTTTCAAATGATCTCACAATGAGAATGCAACAGGAACTGAGTCCCTTTTTCATTGGACTATTCTGCTAGTCCATTGGCTTCTTTAAAAATGACTTCATGTCAGAATTACATCCATCATACAATCACTGAATGAACTTTTTTGCCACCAATGGCCCACACTGACATCACCTTATAGACACAGCATTCCAAAATGTTCTTTATTGGCAACCCAGAACCTTGTGTAACCCTCAAATGTGCCACAAAACAAACATGCTTTTGAAATTTCTGCTGAGGTGCAACTGCTTGAGGCAACCTTTTAGCTTTTGACCCTGATAATGGAAAATCTTGGGGAACCTAATACCGATGCCGGAGGATTTAAGCAGCGTAACAAAGGGAATTTGTTGGTGGAAGAGGCTATCTTGTCCCCGACATGATCCCCAGGGCTGTGCTAGATGGCGTCAGTAGGCTCTAGGAGGTAATGAGTGTGTTTGTTGTCGCAGGTGGACAAGTGTGTGAATCTCGGAAACAGCTGTAGTGAGCAGTGTAGATGTTCTGCTGGATTTTCTCTCTCTCGTATGTGTTTGTGTGTGAGAAAGAGAGCTATTCAAGGGCCTTTCTAAGTTTTGTTTTGCAGTTATGTATTGTAAACAATTACGGTAAATGTGCTGTATTTTAATAACAGGAAATTACTGTACTTTTTAACACAAACTGTTTTTAAGTTGTTTCTTAGCAATATTCTGTAAAACCATACAGGGCAGATATGTGACCCTCCATGGCAAAACCAGTCACTTTGCTCAAATTTCCAGTTAAAATTGAGTTATTATGTTTACATGAAAGGGCATAAATCAACCTTCAAAACTACCGTAGGCTACCGTAAATGCAAATGTAGCCACGTCCGCACCAAGCGTCCGCGAGTGCTACGTCGATAGTCAACTTCAAAGGCAGATTTCTCCGTTTCTCACTTGGCGTGACAGGAGAAACCCGACTCCTTCGAATGTTGATACCTATATGGAATGAATCGGACGACATATGACTGAGATATCAACATTCAAAGAAGTCGAGTTTCTCCTGTCACGCCAAAGGAGGAACGGAGAAATCTGCCTTTGAAGTTGACTATCGCCGTAGCACTCGCGGACGCTTGGTGCGGTCGCGGCTACGTTTGCATTTACGGTAGCCTACGCTGCATTCACAGCCACACAGGCTATGCACGCGCAGTAATCTACGAGGAAGTAATCTCTGAAAAGCCTGTGAGCTTTGGCTCGCAAGTAGCCTATACTTAATGTTAATGTTCAGTAATGTTAGCCCATAATGTTCGCACGATTGAGTCCATGCGACTGCTTCTGCCTTGGAATGTGACATGTTCACCTCAATATTCTACAGTCCACTTGAAAGAGCCGGAGAAATATCTTCAATAGAGAAATATTGGAGTAGAGCGGTCAAAACAAGAAACTTTTAACATTCTGCTGGAATTGAATTCCTCACCTCAAGAAAGTCATGTTTTTAGGATGGAAAAGAGTAAGTTTTAATGCATTTATCCTAACAGTACAGTATAGACCTTCCACTGTTTCAAAACACTGAAAACAAAAAATCCAAAATTTTAGTTCACGCAACATAAACATTTCTATCGGAAACCTCCGTTGCGACAAGCGACCGGTTTTGCCGTGCAGAGTCACATACGTGACAGTGGGTAACGTAACAGTTAGAGGCGTTAAGCAGTGTGATCGAGAAGGTTGCCACGTTTTGAATCCTGGTTAGTAAAGGTGACACTGAAATTGCTCATGAACAAGGACTGCTCCCCGGCACTGCCAAAAAGTTACACACTGCTCCTTCCTGAATGGTTCAAATGCAGAAGTGACATTTGATTGTGGTGCACTGTGTGCTGTGCTGTGTTCCTCAGTGGTACCTTTTCTGGTCTGGGATTCTAACTGACGACCTTTTGATAACGGGGTGAACTTCCTTATAGTGTGGGTTCATGATTTGCTCTGTACACAAAGCTAATAAGTGTAATCACAAATGAAAGATTTTAGGAGAGAATGGAAAGAGAGAGAGAGGAGTCTCTGTAGCGGAGATTTGGCTGAACCTCTGTTCCTCTTAAACAGCTGATTTCCTCCTCAACGTAAGCCTCGGGGCCGACTTTGTGTGTGCGCACATCTCAAAATACAGCCTGCCCCCTTAAATTTTCCCAGTTCATCTCAGGACCCAGATTCTCATGGTCCTCGACCCCACACTGCAGCCAGCGGTCAGGGGTGTGTTCCTAAACGCCGGTGTGGTGCTAATAGCACTATAGCAACACTATGTAAGTTCCGCTATGCTTTTCTGTGGCTACGTTCACACTGCCAGCCACATCGTTCATCGTTAGATTTTTTGCTCCCGGAGCTGGATTGCTCTGTCTTGACGGGTTCACATTCATAACCTGCGTGACCTGTCACAGCATGTCGTAAGCTTGCCAGTTCCTCAAAGCGTCGCATATCTTTTTGTCGTTTTTGCGGGTCCTTTGCGTCACCACAACTACTTCGTCATACCTGTGGGATGACTCAAGGCATTAAAAATGGAGGCGTTAGTAGCTCACGCATGTCACTTTGCTCTGGAGGACGACAAACAGTGAATCGGCTGTACGCCGAGCAGGTCAGGAGAAAAAAAGTCAGGCAGCTGGCTTTTTTCTGTTATCGCAACTCTCCTCCATTTTACCTTCCCGCTGCGGTGCAGAGGCTGATGATGTCAGCGCGCATGCGTATAAAGCAAAAACCACATGAATTCGATCTGGCGTTCACATTCGGAATTACGCATGACGCCGAAACGGATGCACGTGCTCGGTTAGTACCACTATGTAAGTGGCCTAAATCCGGTTTGAAAAGATGAATTGCGTGTCACACAGCCCTGAAAGATCAGATCTGTGTCACATTAAGGCAAAAAATTGAGTCACTTCAACATGGCAGTGTGAACGTAGCCTAAGTCAGTTGCTAATGTAGTTAGAAACTATGCTTTTGAGAAACAAACTCCAGAGTGGTGCCCGGGCGCAAGTTTCATCACAATATGATATCATCTCAATTCAGTGGACAGTAGATTCAATCGAGGTCTGCCAGCATCACAAAGGCGCCTTTCTGTATTACGTTTTAGATTCGATTCAGGAGCCAGAGATCGACATGAGAGAATATCATCTGTTGATATCAAGCAGTCATTTAAAAACAACAATTTTCTGCAGTTAAATAATTTAATGTTTTCATTTTGGATCGATGCTATGGGCTTATTAAAGTGAAAGTGAGGATTATTTATGCATCGTGGAACCACACAGCACCTTTTTGGTGCACCACAGCGAAATGTGACCTGCATTTGACCCAACTTGCGTAAGGAGCAGTGGGCAGCTAACAGAAACCTTGGCGCCAGGGAGCAGTGGTTGGGGAATGATTTTCTGCTCATGAGTACCTCAGTGGTAACTTCACCGGCCTGGATTGAACCTCACGACCTTCTGATCAGGCAAGCACCTACTGGGTTACCCAGTCATTGAATCGATGTATCAATGTTTATCATTTAACCCCTAACATGGTTTGGGGGACACACCTCCTTTTCTCGATTGGGTTAAACAGAAGAAAAGAAATAGCACAGTTCTCATTAATACTCGCAGCACTCATTGTACTAAAATGAGGAATGACGGCTTTAATGTTGAACCCAAAGTAGTAACTACTGAGTTAATATTTGTTGAAGTATGCAAAAATTGCAAATAAGTACAAATAAGACAAATATGTTCAGTAAACCACTTTTATTACCAATACTGTGAAATGCAGTTCATCTATAAATATCAAATATTTTACAGCGATGCTCTGTGTTTTGCAGTTACAAAATAGTACTGTAAACCTGAAATAAGACAACTGCTGTAAAAATACAGAAAATGTCTGGCCTTTCTGCAGGTACTAGGGCCGCTGTCCACCAAACGCGCTTCTTCCCCTGACAGAGCTCAAAACCTTACTTCCAGAGCGCTTTCTCTCGTGCTTTTTCTCAGCACTCGTTGCTAAGTTACAAAAAAGCACCATCGGCCACTCTGCGTTCATCCCTATTGCACTGTCTTTCTTTGAGATCGCTAGTTTAGCCTGACAAGATGTAGAGAAACGGCATCTTAGCATTAGCGTCAACGTTTGAAATAGATTCTCACGTGTCTTCGAGATGAGATTGGCTGCATGAAATCTTCTCCAACTGCTCCGGATATGCCGCCATTTGTAGTGATGAAGTTCTGATGACGCGTATGTCCCGCCCTTCCTCAAATTTTGATTGGCTAACGAAAGTGACGTGTGAAGTGCAGCACTGTTCTAAAAGATTTAAAGTTGAGCGCTCTGGCGCTGTGGTAAATGTCTCCTGATGTCTTTTACTTCAAGCCATGCGCTCGAATGCCAGCTCATGAGATTTGTATTAAAAATGAGTGCGCCATGAAGAAAATATGCGTTTGGTGGACTGAGGCCATATACTCCTCGCCACTTTAAGTTTACAGGTGAAATACAGTTTTATAGTGTATGGCTTGAAAGCTGTTATATATTTAAAAGTAGCTCCCTCAACACTGTCCAAATGTCATTTAAGACTGGACATGGATAACCCCAAGCAAGAAAAAATGCTGGTTATGCCTCTGGTGACAGTATACACTCAATACAAACTCCCAAGTTGAACAACATGCATTTGGTACAGAATTCATAAAAAAGATTAGGAAGAGGAGAAGAAAAAGGAAAGTGCAGTGGCTGTGGATCTCCAAACTCGGTTTCAAGAAATAGCATCAGAAAGTCCTTGGAGAAGCCAAGGAGAGCACGTGGAAAAAGGCAATTGGCTGGAAACATTCTGCTCCTCCACTTCTATCTACAAATAAACCCCAGTAGATTTTCCAAAACTATGCTTAAGTGTGAGAAAAAGAGACAGAGAGAGAGACCGAGTTGCCCTTTAGTTTGGTTTCCATTCCAAATCTTCAAAGCTTCCAATAAAACTTAAAACATGGTCAAGTATCAGACTATTTCTGTAGATATTTAAATGCTATATATCAAAATATTTATGTAATCCCTGCAGAAGCGATGCCCGTTAATGCCACTGTTGAGACAAGAAACCGGATCGTGAGGTTTAAAGCCACAGTGTTTACAGAGGCATTATTACACACGCTTTATTTGATTGACACGTTGGGGCTGCTCGTTCTGACGCTTCTTCAATACTAAGAAAGCAAGTTATGTAACAATAATTACTTACTCATCTCTTACTGTAAATGAATCGACTGTCATCTTCTGATGCAGCTAAACCACCATACAAGTGGTTCATATTTAACATTTTAGCTCATTAGTAAATCTTGAAATTAATGTACTAATTGAATTAAAAAAATTTAATATTTGTCAAAGGAATAGTGTGAAAAGATGGTGAGATTAGACAGAATATTTAGCAATATTTGTGCTCAAATTTTGTAACATTTATGGGGATTCAGCAATTTTGATTAATATATATTTCATTAGGATTAGGCCACATATTTGTCATGAAGTACGTACACGCTAGTAAAAGTTGATTGATGTAGCACCTTTCTAAGTAGAAGCTACAAAATGCTTTGCAAACTATAAAAAGAAAACATATTGCGAGGACATGCAGCATCCGACTGCACAAAAACGGATTAATTATTCGATTTTATTCTCGGTACTCCGATTTTTCCTCTCATTTATATCTCAAAATCTTATAAATATCTCATATAAATGAAGTTTGCGTACAAGCTAAGAAAAATCTGGGTAGCTGAGAATAAACTATATAGTAAAGGAATAAAGGAAAAGAGAATGATGAATTCCAGTATGTTCCAGGATCAATTAAAAACTAACACAACAAAACATGGCTGTGTGACGGCAAATTTTATTGTCATATTCTGACAATTATATTGTTTTGTTTTGTTTTTTTTTACAGTTTTTGCTATTGATCTCATATTGTGAAAACTACAAAATATACATAGGTTTATATTTTAAAATTCTGTAAAGTTCAAATAAATGTCACAACAAATGTTAATACATGACAACTATTATGAAGTCTTCTGATAATAACAAATCATACACAATACTTAGGCTCAGTACACATGTAGTCAGGTATTTATAAAAACAGATATTTTTCATGTGGTTGCTACTATCGTCCACATGTAAATGGAGGTTTCAGTCACTGAAACTGGCTATTTTTGAAAACAGTGGCCAAAGTGGAGATTTTTGAAGAAGATTTTATTTTTTTATAAGCTTTCAGCCCACGACCGAGCGATATCGTCCGCGTAACCTCACCGGTTCTGGAGAACACCCAGACATACCAAATTTTGAGTGTGAAATTGTCCTACCCGCAGAATGGCGCAAATATTTTCGTAGAGATACTTTTGAAAACAGGCTCATGTGTACAAAGTTATTTTTGTGAACAGAGAAAAAAAAATATATGTTTTTAATAAATACCCGACTATGTGTGCGTACGGGGCCTTAAATCACATTGAAATGCACCTGTCGTTGTGCACATTTACAATAATAGTGGTTTAGCTCCTTGCGCTTCAGTTTGGTTACCACTGGAAACCTTTAATGTTTTCAATAAACTAAAACATTCTCAGTGTCGGACTATTTCTGTAGATATTAAAGTGCAATATAAGTAAATTTGTATGTGTCGTTATAGCAAAGTGATGCCTGTTCTGAGTGCAGTGTGTGTGCAGTATTATTCCCTGGAGTTACCCAGGCCGCGCTGATCCAGCAGTTTTAATGCATGGTCAATTATTTTTCCGTTCCAGTGCCAGGTTCCTTCATGCTAACACTGAGTGCTATTCATCACAGGCCTAATATGGAGCTTTTATGGACCGAGGCCATTTGAGTTAAACGGTTGAGGTTTAACTCTGGATGAGAAGATCTTGTCGTTTTGTAGAAGATGATGTTCTCCGTGTTACTCAGACTTTGGAATGTTCTTCCTTTTTAACAAGTCTTCTCTGGCCATTGACATCTATAAATCTCATTTTTAAAAACAATTTAATTCTGTGTTTGTGTTTGAATGTGACTAATTGAATACTATCACTGTAAAACTGTTTTCTATCGCTTTAATATACAGCACTGGGACACTTGACCGTAAGTAAATTTAGGAAAGAAATTATTTAATAAATTGTGTACAGCACAGTTCAGCATAATTGCACCACAACAAAATGTGACCTCTGCATTTGACCCATCCATGAAAGAGCAATGGGCAACTTTCGACAACACACAGGAACCAGTGCTATATATATAGTGTATGTATGTATATATTTATATATATATGGAATACATATATATATATACACACACACATATATATATATATATATATATACCATATATATATATATATATATATGCATATACACCCTCAAAAAGTTTGGAAACGCCCTGGCAAAGTGGCAATATATATATCTATCCATGTGAGAGTCAGACATGCCCCTTTGCCAGCTGTGATGTCTGGTTACTGGTTTAAACTTGATCCAGGTTTTTAAAAGATTTTAGATCAACACATATGCTTCAACAATGATTGGTTCATTGACGCTGGAGCCCAGATTATGCCAGAGCTGTAATAAGCTGCTAATGGTGGATATTTTTGATGAATCAAATTTGAAAAGTATTTTTCTGTGTATAAACTGTTTAATAAACTGTTTATGTAATATAGCAATACTGTCAAAAACCCTTTACCTTGGGGGGCATTCCCAAACTTTTGGAGGGCAGTACTTTTTATACTGCCATATATATATATGCATATATATAGATAGATAGATAGATAGATAGATAGATATGCATGTATAATAGACTGACACACAGAAGGAAGATAAATTGATAAGGACAGTCAGACAGAGACGGAGCACCAGATAATCAGATGAATGGATAGATACGTGGAAGACCAGAATGAATGGATAGATGGATCAGATGGACGCGCCACAGATAGTCGGTCGGGCAGACAGACGATGGAGCAGTCTGACAGATGCATATATAAGATAAGTGGATGAACGGCCAAACAGATGAACCAGACAGACAGACGAACCCAATAATACTTTGTATCATCACAACAACGCTTTCTCATACCCGATTTTCCGGTACCTTGCATTTTGGATCATTTCCTAAACTAAAAGTGTCTGTTAGCCGTTGTGTGCGTGTCTTGGGCTTGTAACAAATGAAGAATCTTGAAGAAAGTCAAGGTGGTTGGAAACTCACTCTATAAACCGCGACACAGCAAGACACCGTTTAGAATGTTTTTTTGTGTTGGCTCTCATTCTCTATTCTGCGTGGATTTGTTTGGGAGCTGAGGGCGATTGTGACTTCACGGCTCATCGGTTAAACCAAACAAAGCTGACAACTAAGCGCTGCCGTTAATCAGCGTATAAAACCTCCATGGTCACTTATAAAAAGCTAAGGCATCGGACATTCTTCACTGATACTCCAACTGAAACTTAGAGGGGTATAGAGAAATTGAGAGAGGAAAATATTTAGTCAAAACTATTATACCAAATTTCTAACACGTGCATTCTGACCAAAAATTCCTTTCAAGACTTCTAGAGGACGTGAGTTAAACTTCAGAAAAGCAATCCAGGAACTTCCATCCATGGCTAGTAAGCGTTCTGCTACTCAGACACTGGCAAAATGAAGTATTTTGAGGAAAGCGTGAGAGAGAATCATTTGATTGTTTAAGAAAACATTAAACCACTCACCTGATAGTGTTGGATCAATTCTCACAAACCAAAATGTTGGTACTTAAAATAACATGTTTGCCAAAGCTTGCGTTTGGTCACTACTGTAGCAAATTAAGATAGTAAAAGTAATAATTTGATAAATGTATTGAAGGCAGATTCTGCGTAAAGTGGGTTGAGTTAATCAATAAAGATTAAATGACCTCACTTTGATCTTTGTAGTCTTTATTTCATCTGGCAGACTCATATAACCTCCTTCATGAGTTCAATGGTTTGAATGTTGTATAGAAAATCCAGGTTGTAAGCTTGAGTTCCAGAATAGATGGGAGTTGTAGATCTCATTCACTCAGTCAGCAACTAATGTGCGATGTGTCTTGAGATCAATAGCACGCTTGCAACATTTTATTCAATCATGAATATTGTTTTTTAAATATCGAAACAAAAAAGCTCACTTTCGACAAAACATAAATGAAAAAGAATGTTTTGGTTTTGTCTCAAGCCTGTCCTGTAACTGATTACCATTGTGTGGGGAAATAGGCTGTAGTCCTAATGTATTGTGCTCTTTGTTATTATTGGTGATAGTAACCTTTATTATTCATATTAGCAACCACTGGTATCGTGGAGGAAATGGATCTCTGCAAAGTTGAAAATGATTAGCATTAGTCAGAAGATGCATCTGAGCCGTTTTAATACTTGAATACAAGTTTGAAATACGGGTATCACACCCGCCTTGATCCATGGGTTATCTGGTTTTTAAGATGCTTTAATCATTTTTGTATTATTGATGTGCCAAGAATAAATATGGTGGTATGTATATAACATCACAACTAGCTAGCATGTTATGCAACTGGACAATGCTGTGGCTGCTAGCAGAAACTTGATTTATGGATATAAGCGGAGGCCTGCGACTTCCAATATGCGGCGATGCGCACAGCGACCTCAAAACACACTGGAATATAGATGGTAAACAAAATCTATACTCACTACTCCAACAGTAACAGCACCAGGTCATCATCGCTCCTCCTCTTTCAGCCCGGGACAATATTCCCTGAAGTCTGGCCTCTTACTTTATCACTCTCCACTTTCTTTCTTTGTCTTCTCTGGCCAACCGTTTACATCTTCCTTTTCCTTGCTTTCGCCGTGTACTTTACCGTTAGTCCGTTACTTGCGTTTTACCTGAAGAACTGAATGTAACGTGTCTAAATAACAACAAACTTGATGAACTCTTGCATCTGGGTTCTAATTGAACCTGAAGTTTCAGTTGCCAATTAGGTGATGCAGAAGGCGCTCAAGCGATGACAAAAGATTAACCATTAGGTGTCAACCTATTGGCGAGTTTAAGTATCAGAATGATCATGAAAATATAACCATAAGTGTTTAGCTTTAATGATGTATCATTACAATACTAAAGATGTAACAATACATCCATCTACATTAATACACCGATTTAATGATCAAAATGAAAACTATCAGACATCATACATCATATATATTGTAACATCACTTTATATAAACAGGAAGTGATTGTTTATTTTAATATTTTTTACTAAGACTTTTAATGTCTTAGTACCAACCACCAAAGCAAATTCTGTGGTTGTGACAGCATACTTGGTGGTAAACTTCATTGTGATTCTGAAATGTCTAGTTGAGCTAAGGAATAAAAATACCAAATGATATTTATTTTGCATTTTGTGATTTGATCAGTGGTATCTTTATCGGTTCAGGACTTGAACCAGTGTCCTCCAATCCTGCGGCCAACCCTATAATTACACTACTTCTTTCCCCAAATGTTTTATTCCCCAGTCTTGCAAGTCTTCCTTTTAACAGCATGTTGCTTTCATAAACCAAATAAGGTAACTTTAAGTGAAAATTCTGCTGTTCTTCTATTCTAGAGGTGCCAAATTCCTCCTGTTTTTGTGTAGAGTGGGTGTAGATAAACATTCGGCCTGACCCTCAGGCAGATATTCCCTCTGAAACTAAGCAGGTCTGCCAGAGCGTAGATGGGAGAACAACAAGGAGACTTGTGTTTAAGCAGGAAGGGAGTTAGCGGGACCCAAGAAATGGACTTGATACGCCTGAGGCCGATTGGTTTTTTGCTGTAAGAGTTAGTCGGATGTGACACAAAACTAAAGCTCAGGCTGTTGATCATATGAAGGCCCATAAGGCATATTTTATGAAGGGCTACTGTAAACATCATGGTAAACTGATCCTGTGACCTTCTCATACCCACAGCCTCCATGGAAACCCGGCTGAAATGGGGAAATGAAAGAGTGTATAAAGCATCTATTAAATGCATAATTATGATATGTCATGTTAATATACTTCTTTCATTTACTTTAACCTAAAACAATGATTTATACAATTCCAACTTTAATATTGGCTTTTTATTAAGTTTATTTTAAGTTTTATACATTTTCATGGCTGTAGAACGTTAATACACCATAAAGGAACTGAAAAAATTGAAATAGTAATATATTGTGGCTCTTTCCAATTATAATTTCCAACAAATAGGACAGTCGATTTTAATTGATTTTAAGTCCGATACGGTGTGGGGCATATCAACACATTCACTCTTGAACATAACCTTATTTAAGTTAATCTGGTATCTTTTCCATTTTTATTTCTGTAAACTGACTTAAAATTTTAATCTGTAACAAAGAAAACTCTTAAACAAGGTGAAATTACATAAATTATTATTTTAATTTATTTTAAATTAATATGATAGTATCTTAGTAGTATATAATTGCATTAATTAATCAAATCACTTTCTACAGTGCAGAACTCCATGGTCACCATCTCAAGTGTTTTTGTGTTTTAGAAATTGTTGTACAGATGTAAATCTTATTCATTCTTGTAACTATGACACTAAACTAGTTTCATTTCTTCACAACACTTTGACCCAGAAGTAAGACCGGTGGGAAACAAGAAAACATTTTAAAACTTGATAGCATACACACTCCCCTCAGCCGGTGCGGTTGAGTCGACCTTAAACATAATCAGCGTGGTTTGGTGGAGGGAAAGACCAGAGTTATGGAGTAGCGAGACCCAAAAGCGGAGGGTGATGGAGGAGTATCAAGCCTGGTGCAAAATGCAACTGAGGAAAAAAGCAGGTTTAAGATGGAAAGAATCACGCCCAGAAACCAGGAGTTTGGGTCAATTACGAGGCGGTTAAGATGGGCAGGCTGGGCCAGATCGGGTTGAAATGGAAGAAAGAAAGAAAGAAAAAGACTAGAGGTGGGAATCAGGCTTTTAGAACCGGTTCCCAAATTGATAAATTTCACACGTATTGTACATCTTTCCAATTCGTGATTCTTCTTAATGATTCTCTCATTCCCAGCACCATGTTTTTCAAGTTTCGTCTCATTTATTCGTCACACACTCCGTGTTCGACCTTCAACCACGAGACTCATAGCGCTTTCGTGATATTTTTTGCGATGTAAACCTGCGCCCTGCGTTTGTTAGCCTACGACGCTCTCACGGGAATGTCAACATTCACTAAAACCTTCAGTTCAGTTAAATCTTCTCATTTATTACAGACAAAACTTATATTTTAGCTGATAAATAACAACAACCAGCGTTCCACTCACAGTACATACTTTTACTAAATATTTATTTATTCCCGACACGTCACAGTGCTATTGTGCATGACTCTCTCCTTACTCAAACGCTCTCATGACAAATATGCTACTCTCCCGAAATTAGTCAAAAATGAGTAATAGGCCAAAATGAGTCCAAATGCTCAAAAATTGCCAAAACTTCAGTATTTTTTCATTTTCTATTAATCTGAAAATATTTTTATTTTCTATAATGTTATACAGTAAAAAATAAATATAGAAATCAAATATTTTTATTCTATATTGAGATGAATTCCATTTGGCACAAACCTTATTTTTCTTCATAGTACTAAGCCATAGAATGTCTTTTGCATAATAAAACCTCCTGAACATAAATATGGAATGTGTTCATTTTCACGTGATCATTTTAAGGCAAATGGATTTGCTTTTAGTGTGGAAGACCCAATGCAGGCCTATTATTTTTCGCACTCAAAAAACTATTCAGGAATCGACAAGTGGATTGATAAGGAATTGGATTGATAGGCAGAATCGACAATGGCGTTGATATTGATCAAATCCATCCCTTCCATAACTGCAAAAAGATGAACAAAACTCATTATAACAAATAGTTTAACTGCTACATAGTGAGGAGAAAAAGAAGAAAAACTTAATTAGTTGGAAGTTTGGATAAACCTTTAACTGCAGAAAAATGTGAACAGCACTCATAATAAATAATAAAAAGTCCATATTTGTCATATATTGTTTTTGAATTCAGGGAATTTCATTCTTTAACAATAAGAAAAAACATGGATGTAGTTAAGTGCCTAAAAAGTGTTTGCTCGGCCTTCGACTGTCCCATCAGATTAACATCAACACTGACATTAGAATGCTTATGAAACAGAGTCTCGATGTGCCAGAGCTGCTGAACAGCACCAGAGGGCTCAGACACACACTCTCACGCTCTTTCTCTTTGTCACACACACACTTTTAACTGTACTTACGGGTTGCAAAGAGCAGTCCAAGATAACTTAGGCAACAATGCACTAGTGAGATGGATTTGCTGAGGGCAAAAACAAGGCATGCTTTTTAGTTTGTGTATTACACTGTGCACATGGCTTGTACAGTAGGTTAGTGAGTTTAAGAAGAAGAAGAGGCCACTTTACTATAAAGGATTAATAATTATTTACCAATTAGTTTATATTTATAGTAATGCGTAGTGAAATACAAGTTGTAACAGTTGTGATACATCGTGCAGGATTACTGTGGCGGGATCTCCGCAAGCTTGTCAGTGTCAGCCTAATCTTGTCTCTCTCGTCTTGGGCAGAGAAATGTTAAAGTGTCTACCTTCATCAGCTGTTTGTTAACATGTAATTGCATTAAAAACATACCAAACATAATTAAGCATGGTGAAGTTTTGATGAGTTACTAGGTATCAGATATCAGTTATCTGCGTAAACCAACCTTGCTGTCTAGGGTTAGGTGATGATTTCCCCCAAATTAATCTTGATGTTTCATGGCATTTATATAATCAACTACATACTGTAAATGCCATGAAACATATCTCTATCTATCTATCTATCTCTCTATCTATCAACTAACAAGCTGAGATCTCGCCAAATAGTGATCCTGCATCGATGCTCCAGAAGTTGCTACGGGGAGACTTACTAAGAAATTAGGAGTTTTGAAGTATCTTTGGATAAAAGTGTTTGAGAAATGTTATGCGTCTTAAATGTAAGCAGACAAGTCCTGTACGTTTGGGGCATTTGGTAGTGTAACTGTTAGGGAGTCGGCCCCATGATCGGAGGGTCCCCCGTTCAAGTACCAGACCTGTAAAGGTACCGCTGAGGTACTCATGAGCAAGGTGCTGTCCCCAAGCTGCTAAAACTAGCCACTGCTCATACATGGATGGGTCAAATACAGATGTCAGATTTGGTTGTGGTGCAGGGTGTGCTGTGTTCACAATGATAAAATAATCTCTCCTTATGTGTTAATTCTAAAATCATTATTGACTCAATTGGTTGAGGTGATTTTTTAATTTTGCTTATTTTTTTTTTACTTTTAGGAGTGAATCGGTGTGTATTTCACATGTTGTACTTGCAAAACTGTGCCAAACAAAAATCCTTCATCTTAGATCCATCAAGAACCACAACAGTAGAAGCACTGAATTAGTCAATAAATTACATAACAGGTTTTTTTACACACTAATATACGGTGAAATTACATGCATTATCACCTACAAAAATCAAGCTGTTATGGTCTATTTGGCTATTACACAAAAACATATTACATGCCCTTCAAGCTTTACTGCACAACCTGCAGGCTTGTGGCAGAAACCAGACCTCAAATGTTTGTCCGTCTGTCTTACTTCATTGCATACTTGCTTTGTCTCGAATGCTGCAGTGCTGGAAACACGGCTTGAGTAAAAGATGGTGGTCATGAGATGAGAACGTTAAACACATTTCTATGCAAGCAGGCTAAGGGAAGCTGTATACACATATCAGCCATATTCTGACATTGAATTTTTACAGATCATATTCACATATACGTCTCCAGCTCACACTGTGAAGTGTTTTGAAAATGTAAACATGGTATTGACTCAAGTGTGAAAATGATTGGTAAATACTGTAATACTGAGCTGGTCTGTGACCTGTGATGCATCTGTGATGGTTCTAACACCTTCAAGATGAGTTACACAAGCTCTCCTATTGGATCAGACAACCCTAGTAGCCTTCTCTCCCCATGTGAATCACAGGACCTGTCAGTGAGTCTGCGACAGTTTTGGAGCTCCTCTGACTCAGACGTCATCACAATTGATCCTCTTCAAAGTCAGTGTCATGGTAACCAGGTAATCCAGTCCACATATGTCCCTTTGTCTGTCCCTGGCTAGCCCATCTAAGGACAGCGTGAAATAACAAATTAAAAATGAAAATAAAACGTAAGGAGTGAACTTTATGCACACTATTTGACTGCGTTGCTTTCATTTTGAAGGTAAAAATGCAAAAATGTACATATTTCAATATTGCTTTTGTTTGTCAAAAATAAAATTACATGAAGATACAATATGCCCTGCTCTGCACATTTATAGCTTAACTGTAACATCCACAATAGAGAAAGAGCTTATCAAAAACCAGAAACCAGAGCAGCCAGAGAAAACCCATGCAACCCCAGGCACCACGGAGGGATTGAACCTAGAACCTTCTCACTGTGAGGCAGCAGTGCTAAAAACTGCGCAAATTTTAATTCTTTGATTTGATTTTGCAGATTGGGGGCAAGTGGATCTGCGAGGTTGTGAGGTCCTTCTATACTACCATTATTGAGTCCCTGAACAAGACATTTAACACCAAATTGCTCTCGGGGAAAATTGTTTCTGAAATTAGGAAATGTAAGTCGCTCTGGGGTGCACTTCCTATGTTACTGCTTATTATGTTAGCAACACTATATTTATGCTAATGCATTATGGTAGTTGCCTAATATACACTATGTGAGTTGCTAATTTACTATATTAGTTGCTAATATTGATTGCTAATATACACTACGTTAGTTACTTTAATATACACTATATTAGGTGCTAATATGCGCTATGTTAGTTATATCATACATATATTAGTTGCTAATGTTAGTTGCTTTAATGCACTATGTTAGTTGCTAATGTCACTATGTTAGTTACTTTAATGTACACCCTATGATGGTTGTTAATGTACACTATGTGAGAGTTGCTAATGTCACTATGTTGGTTGCTGTATACACTATGTTTGTTGCTAATGTGAATATGTTGGTTGCTAAAGTACCTTTATGTTAGTTGCTAATATACACTATGTTAGTTGCTAATGTACACTATGTTGTAATAGTTGTTAGTTGCTAACGTACACTATGTTAGTTGCTAATGTATGTATGTTAGTTGTTAATATGCTATATTTAGTTGCTAATATATACACTATGTGAAGTTTGCTAATTTTACTATATTAGTTGCTAATGTACACTATGTTAGTTGCTAATGTACACTATGTTAGTTGCTAATGTAAGTTGCTAATGCTATGTTAGTTGCTTATATACACTATGTTGGTTAACTGTGTGCTCTGTGTTGAAGAAAATGCACCCGTGGATAGGTCTCTGCTAAATGCTGTAAATGTAAACTGAATACATTTTTGGTAAGTAGTAAACAATTCAACATTTAATACACAACAAAACTCTGAACGAAAAACTATTAAAGTAGCTAAGCGTCACACAAAATTGCATAAAGAAAAGTGATGAAGAAAATGAAGAAGAAAAAATAATTCCTTAACTCTTCCTTAACAAATACAGTAATATAAACTAATAAGAAAATATCTTTACAGATTATATTCTTTCTGGCTTTTAATAATGACACTAACTGTTCTAAAGACAGCAAGTAAACCCTCTCTCTCTCTCTCTCGCTCTTGTCTTTCCTAGAATGACCGAAAATATACATTCATTAGGAGACATTTGGATGGATATTAAAATGTATCTTGAGAAGCTTCTTGGGGAAGGCAGGGGTAAAACAAACCTGTCTAGCCCTTTCTTCTCATAATGGTTCACATGTGAGAGCTGCTAATGACCCACCTTTAAGCAGAGCTCATGCAGTCAGTGATGTGTGTGTGCATGTGTGTGTGTGTGTATGGTAGTGTCAGGGTGGCCCTCAGACCCCGGCACAAGGCGAACGTTCCCTTCCACTTTCTGTTTGTTTTGTGTGTGTGTTGCATGAAAGAGACCTTACTTAAACAGAGAGTTCTTTTTGACCAATTAGGCCCCAAATATCCAGAACCGGTTAACACGCATACATACAGTCACACGCAAACATTACTCAGCATTAGATGGTAGAAATGTTACACTGTACAGTATCTCTCTCTATAAATATATATATATATATGTATATTTATAATATATATATAGACTGTGTATATATAGACAGTAGCATTATCCTAACGCAACTTTGCACCTCCATGCAGGTATCTTCACGAGTGAATCAAAAGCACCAAGAACAAGTTGAATTCGACCTAAAGAGTTTTAGGTAATTAAGTTGTAAAAAGGTGAGAGGTAAAGAGTCTACAGTGCTGGCCATTCTCTAATTATCAAACCACATTAAAGGCTGTGACTGAGTTACAGTGTGGGACAGAACTGCTCTGTGATCCTGTGAGGTGGTGCAATACTTAAGAAGTTGTCGGTTTATGACCAAAATTAACAGTAATAATTAGCAAATAACAGTTACAAAGAATGCAGTTTCAGTAACAAAAAATATTCACCTTTACAGTCACAAACTCACCAACAACACTGGTCAAACCGTGTTGTCAATTACATGCTGCGGAACATTTTAAATTATATTTAGGTTTGTAAGAATATTGTAGCTACAAGTTGAAAGCATAAATCATATATTTTAATTAATTAATTAATTGGTTATCTCAAATAAAACTCTGTGTTGATGTTTCCCTCCTGCCAGGGGTCTGTGCTGTTACATCTTTGTTTCATCTTCACTTGAAATACATGCCAATTTGAAGTCTCCAAACCCCTTCGCGGAACAACTCTTACAAACAAGCTGTTTTTAGGCTCAAAGGATGTCACAGTCAACTTGCTTCAAACAGAAGCAGAATAGTCTAGTTGTGGTCAATCATTACAGTAGCTATTTACAAGTATATCCCTAGGACATGTGTGTCAGTTAGTGTGCCAGCCTTACATAAATCCTTCGTTACATTTACATATACAGCAATTTAATGCTCTTATCTGAGCTGCTTTTGTAGTGCTTTTTAGTCCAGGTCTGTTCTTCAAACCTGTATAGTCAGGAGGGTTGGGTACCGAGTTCTGTATTTTTAAAGGTACCCACCGGATGATGTCGGTATACCGGGTTTCCGGTTCACATCAAATCAAATAGTGCCAAATTTCGGTACATCCACGTGCTCATCAGCAGCGGTGGGTACAAGCAGAGCGAGACATACGGAACTGAGGAAAAGGTTTAAATTAATCAACAGTTTGAATGCAGTTTACATTTACAGCAGGAAAAAGATAGATATTTACTGCAGTTAAATTCCCATTTGCTATTTAAGCTATGCTATTTAGGCTATAGTGTTCAGGTTTTTTTTTACCATGACAACGGTCGCCAGGGGAAGAAAGCGCACGCATGGGCTATCTTGAATCAGAAAACTATGGCGACAAGTTGAAAGCGTTCAACAGTGTGCCGCTACTAAAATTAGCGCGGAGCAGTGCGACTGTCAACATTACCCTCAAAAATGCATAACTGGAGCTAGCAATACTGTCGAACTCAAGAAACACCTCGTTAAACTGTAAATAGATTTTTTACGGGAGGATGTGTGCGGTGTTTGAGTGCCACAGTGATATCCGCTCAACTTTTAGAAAAGCACTGCGCTCGTCAATGTCACTTCTCTGTCCGACAATCACCCCTGCAGCCAGCATCGACATTGAGACTGTCAAATCTAACGCCATCAACAAGTTCCACTGCAGCTTCAGATAATTAGTGATATATCAGTTTTAGTTATTGTTCTGGGATATACAGTATTTTTATAAAAACTGTTATAAATTTATATTGTAGTTGTAGCATAAGAAACATTTGAAATTAGTTTGGGACTTATTTATTATTAGTATATTTTTTGTGTTGCTACAATCCAGGTATTACAGATTCAGAACAAGATATCAAATGAAGTACCGTTGAGTATCAGCACTGAACACCAGGTATGGTACCGATATTGGTTCAGATGTGAAAGATACCCAGCTTATAGACTTAAAGTTAAACTCAAATTAAGTCACCGCCAGCTAAGTTACACACCTTAACAAACTCTGTTAAAGAAAAAGTCAGACGTCAATACATCGGTTAGTGTTTTTAACAATAAGTATGAGAGCGCTAGATAATTCCTGAGGTCCTAATTCCAGGTTGGTTTTTTAGAAGAATGACGATACCTGTTGGGGTGATGGAGGTGGTGGTAGAGTGGTTAGCATACTCACCTCTGGACTAAGTGGTTGTGGGTTTAAATCCTATCTCCAGCACTACCATCAGGTCCCTGAGTATAATATAATATAATATAATATAATATAATAATATAATATAATATAATATAATATAATATATATAATATAATATAATATAATATAATATAATGGTTATGATATTAATTACAACACTTTAACCTTTCAAGGTGATGGAGGCTTCACGATAATTATTAATAAATCCTTTTAACTTACAAAGCCACACATACTGTTGGAACTTAACACACCTCCATAGATATATGCTAGCTTAAATTCATTGTTCATTAAACAGGTATTTCTTCTAGTGACTTGTCTTCTCTCTGTCTGGTTCCTTTTTACAAAAATGCCAACAAATAGCAGCTACTTTTTACAGTAGCTGTCTGCAGGAACTTCCCCTGCATCTCTGAATCTGATGTCCAGATCTGCAAGTGGTCAACAACACCAGACAGCAGACTGGATTATTTATATATATATATATATATATATATATATATATATATATATATATATATATATATATATATATATATATATATTATTGACAATTATGAGGATAAGTTGTTATCAGCTAGCTAAGTTACCTCAGCTAACGTTACCTGATTTCTGTGGGTTGATACAAAAACATAACTCTGCTAACTTGTTTGGTATTCTTTCTGATTTACGTCAATTACGTAGTGTGTCACAATCAACCAAGCACACCTTAACTAACCCTAGCTAACAGGGATCAGGTTTGAGAATGACATAAGTGTAGTGATCATAGGTAACTAATCATAAGGCTGGCTAACAGAGGCTGGTGTTATTAAGCATTTGTTACATTGGGTTTGTTCTGACTTTTGATGAATGTGTTGTCACTCAATTTTCACTAGTATCATACAAAGACAGGACTACTATATTTCAGCATACTTCACATGATTCTGATTTTGAAAAAAAAATACAGACACTAATACTATTATTAACTTTTTTGGTTTTATATTATTACCTCAGACCTAGAGAAACCACTGTCATTTACCATATGTGTACCGAAGTGAAAAGTGGAAGTGGGCATTCTATATAGTAGTGAGGACAATTAATCATAACACAGTAGATGTGTAATTGTGATACAGTCAACAGCCTCTTTATTAATTTCTTTCTGATATTATTATATCACAAAAACAAATAAAAACTTTTATTCTTTTAGAAATATTATATATATACTATATATATATATATATATATATATATATATATATATATATATATATATATATATATATATATATATATATATATATAATGAATACCAATGACTAATAAGTAGCTAACTTGGCCCAAGTACCTTTTTAATTTTCACTTGTGAGTATTGTTTCAATGATATTATAACAACACTTGTGCTGGGCTAAATAATCTACTCTTTACTACTCACTAGCAGAGTTCCACTTTAAGTGTAATAGTCGCCTTGATCTGGACTCTGGACGCCAGCAATATGAGATCAGAAATATCAGTGGAATTTGACCCTTCCTTCCTACAAGCTCCCATATGGTCTAGCGGTTAGGATTCCTGGTTTTCACCCAGGCGGCCCGGGTTCGACTCCCCGGTATGGGAATAGATGTTTGTTTTGACCTGTCACTTTAATGAATTAATGTTGCCTCACTGCCTTTAAAGAACTGTATTCTTATATTCTGTCTCTTATTGTTCATGCTGCAACAAGGCACATTGCACTTTACATAAAGTTGATTACCATAAAATGCTCATGTACAGTTACTGTATATTTTTTAAGGAAAATTTCATTCATACTGTTTAGCTTTTTTAGTTTATTGTAAGCGTTGTTTAACTTTATCTGTTAACTTCTAATTTCTTAATTCTATCTTTTGATTTGCATAGTCTTAGAATCATTCAGGGTACATTTCACTACATGCTGTGCTTGTATAACGAGGTTTGTGACAAATAATTAAACAAAAATTTTACTTTTTATTGTATTCATCAGACGCATACCGAAGCGAAAAGTGGAAGTATCTGGAACAAACATTCAAACATTTTGACTGTGAATTGCATTCTTTGTAATGGTAATTGCTTAAACAGATAATTATATAAGAGAGAGAATTTTTTAATTCACATTAGTGTGTGTCACCTATTGGTCGTATTGTGTATACATATATATATATATACATATATTCCCAAAGAACAACATGCCTCTATATATCTATATATCACTTCATATCAAACTGTGTGCCTCTTTCTTTTAGTTCATAAATGCCCTTAGAACCCACCTCAAGGCTCTCCAATATTCCTGTTAATTTATTTGCAAGTATATAGTAGCATTTGCAGGAAATGTAACAATATATTTGAGGTAAGTAACAGCCACAATGCTTGCCACTGAAAACCTAAATGCATTGTCATTCACGGATCGTTTTCACTCATACAACAAGGTGAAACGTCCCACACTATCCGCACGCTAATCTCCTGTTTCTGCCAAGCAGAACACCAAAAACAATCCTCCCTACTCCTGTTTATGAGTAAAGCTAACCTCATTTCTGCTCAGATAAGGACACAATGGGCTGTAAAGTCTGAAATTTGAGCGTAGGTTCATTTCCCACTTAGGACAGAGGATTGCTTTCGGCAAGCCTCCAGCTCTCCAGGTAGCTCTGGGATCAGGACATGAAGAACGGTGGCTTGTAACTCATTCATAATGCTCTTTATCCTGTGATTTTGGCACTGTGGTGATTCTGAAGAGCTGTTTTTTGGAATGTGGTGTACGTTCTTTCTCAGACAAAGGTGATGGTGCTTCAGCAAGTTTCTACCATTATATTTCCCCTTGTCCAAAGTAACACTTTGAGTGCAAAATGGAGATCTGTATCTTGTTGAATGTTGACTGATATTTGAAGTTTTTCCCCTTTGCATTCATTCATTCATTATCTGAACCACTTCATCCCTATCAGGGTCACAGCAATCGGAACCTATCCTGGGACTTTGGGACCAACACTGGGTGGACGCCAAAACACTGAAGAGCACTCTTATGGCTCTCATATGGCTCTCTCTTATTTGCATTCTATAATGTTAGAATGTTAAATACTTTTGTACGCCATTATCGAAAACGATAAGAGAACTGATAAGGAAGTGGATTGATAGGTAGAATCAACAATGGCATTTGATATTGATAAAACCCGTAATTACCCTAATTTGCCATACCTGATACAACTAACAGTGAGCAACAATATTTCAATTTATTTGTCATTTTCTGTTATTTGCCATTTTAAGTTACAGGATTTTTAAAGAATGATGTCTTTAACAGTGAAGAATAAAGTGAGAATTTATGGAACAATTCAAAAACAATTTTCTCATTTTTCCTTTGCAAGTTACAGAGAATGTTCAAATGCACTACTTTCACACGAACACAGATATGAAGGTGTAAATGTCCGCCTACATTTTAAAAATGATTTTGGGGTTTTGCAAGGTATTTTAACTACACATTTAACTTAATTATTATGAATTCATGATTAATATGAAATAACCAAATAATCATTTTATTAAAATATTATATAATATATTCATTTGACCATAAAATTTACAATATCACATTAATATTGATTTTAAAATGATGTAATACTGAAGTACACATGCAGCAGCTGTAATTATTTACCTGATCACAGTAATTATATAACTAAGCTCTACATTTTGACCTTTCCTTTTCTCTCATTTGGACCGAGGTCTCAGATGTTGTGACATCTGCAACTAAAGTGGGTCATAATTTTCTCCAGTCTTGTATAAAAATGACAGAGAGTCACACTTAAAGATATAAGTACAGATGCCCTCACATAAATTTACTTTGATGAAAGTTCAAGTCACCAACTAGAATTCAACTCAAGTAAAAGTGTTAAAGTATCTAGTATTTACTTTTGTACTTAGAAAGTATTACAAGTAATCTATAATAACTCTACTTTAGTAATGAAAGGTACAGAGGTGCAAGTAAATGTTAACCAGAATAGTATGTATAGTTGGATCGCTTGAGCAAGCGATTACCATTCACTTGCCAGATCTTGTCTTTGTTTTGGGACATTATAAGACTTTGAGACTGATGTGGCACTAAAAGAGGAATTATTTTCTCCTTACTATGAAGTTTGGCATCTTAAACAATAAAATAGCTCGCAGCCTGTAGGCTGCTCTGCAGACTGCTTAAGTGTTTAAGTGAACTGCGGAAACAATAATGTTTAGGAAGAATAATTAAATCATAATTAAAACCCAGCTAAGACAGCCTTTCCCAGAACTTTGTCTGGCCCCATTTTTCCTTCCTTTTTTTCATTACTAACCTTTGAATTGCACTCAGTTAGCGAAAAATCGTCATATGTGAGCTTTAATCAATACGCTGTCTCAAAATTTAAATATTAGAACGTTTACTTTCAGCATTTTAAACATAGTGAAAAAATTTGCCAAATCACACACTTCAAAAAACAGGACTTTTTATTTATGATTATTAAAAATCTGTGTCAGAATTGCGGATAAGCTAAACTAAACTATGAAATACTGTGAGCTTAACTGGCACCTCGAAGCATAATGTCTTCTGGCCTTAAATTTACAGAACACCAACACCACACATACTTACGTCGCGTTACGTGATTCATGAACCAACGACAAGTCCTTCCTCAAGCTTTTGTTGTGATCACCTAAACTAAACAGAAACACAAATTTAATTTGATTTTTTGTAACAGTAACGACTCTCCGCTGAAAATGTATCGGTACAAAGTATGCAATTAAACTAGGAAATGTGGTGAAGTAAAAGTGTAAGGATGACAAAATTAAAAGAACCTGAAATGCGGATACTCGAAACATACTTGTGTACAGTAGTAAAGTATTATTACTTCGTTACTATACAACACTGGTTTTTCTAACTAGGTGGCCGTGTCGGTTGTGCAAGGACATGCCATTGTCCTGTAGAGGGTGAAATGTAATATTAGATGTTAACAACAAGCCGTGCAGTGAATGCACTTTGTGTTTAGTGCTGGTTTCAATCCTCACTGGTGATCTTACTTGCTGCCTCTTTATTATACAAATCTTAATGGCAGCCTTGCTTGTACGAGCTTTTTGGCAGCTCTCAAGCTCCATTGCTATTTACATGTAGTTAAATGGCAGGCAGTTAAGAGTCACCTCTGTGATCAGGTGCATGGTTCAAGTCCCCAGTAAAAAGTACACTGGGGATGCCTAACACACACACAAAACACAGACACTGGCCATACATACACACACACACACACACACACAGTAAACATATACACACATATACATACAAAGAGAATAGGAATAGCTGAACACACACACACATATGAATATACACACACACACACACACACACACACACATATATACAGTACAAAGAGAATGTGGGAATAGCTGAACACTGCACACACACACACACATATGAATATACACACACACACACACACACATGCATATACACTGCAATTTGAAGAATATGGGAATAGCGAACTTACACACACACACATGTCAGACTACACACACACACACACATACACACACACACACATGCATATACATACATTGAGAATGTGGGGAATAGCTGTGAACACACACACACATATGAATATACACACACACACATACACACACACATGCATATACACTTACAAGTACAAAGAGAATGTGGAAAAAGTCACATGTGCATATAAACATCTGCACAAAACACACATGTGCATAAATATTGATACATGAATACAAAGAAAGGGTGTGAATAGCCACATACCCCAACAAACACCACACACACACACACACACACTCACACCTTCCACTAAGCGGAATAAACAGAATGTGGGAATAGCCACACACGCACATACAGGACATACAAAGAGAATGTGAGAATAACCACACACACGCACATGCACACACACACACACACACACAGTCTATGTAGTAAGCCCAAAAACGATAAAAGTGATTTTAGGGACAAGAAGTTCCCCACAATCACGATAAATATGGCCACACAGACACACACACATTGCTTGCCCCTCTGTGAGCATGTGAGTCTGTTTCTCAGAAACTCTCACAGGGCCAAGGTGGCGTGTGTGTGTGTGCGCCCAGGTGGGTTGGTTCTCTCTCTCTCTCGTGTCCGGCCGTGTGCAGTAGGTGAAGCTTGGAGTGTGCTTGTGTTGTCAGTTCACACTTTCATGTGAGTGAACGCTGCAGGTAGCTCCTTCTACCTCTACGCTGATCCAGATCAAATCTAAAACCTTCCTCTGATTCAATTAATCAAATCACAAAAATACTGTTGAAAATGATTCAGAAAATTCTCCCAAGCATCATAATCTGCGAATGTAGAATGAATACTGTGACGTGGGGTGTTCCGTTACCAGAATCAATGGTAGCATTAAGCTGAAGAATGATAAAAGTTACACTGAGGTGCTGAACATAAGCCATCACGATACCATACGATATTATATTCAATCTAATATATTCAATATTAGATTCAATGGACAACGATTCTACATCTGCCGATATCATCAAGTCTGCCGATACATTTATGTTTGATTCAATATGAGCCAGAGATGTATATGAAGACGTTATATAGTGATTCAACAACTTCCATCATTTATATCAACATTAACATATAAACATTTTATTCTTTAGCTCAACTGATTTTCAAATGAAAAACAATCTTCTATTTAAGGTTAGAAATTTTATTGACATAACACATTATCATACAGAGGTGGAAATCCAGCAATAGGATTTTTTAAAAACTATATAGTAAAAGTAAATAATGCATAATGATTTGTCTGGCGTTTCTAACCGAACATGCGGAACACATAGATTAAGCATTTCCTGCATCACTGCACTTGAACCTCGTTGCCTAATTAGCTAATCAGTAGCATCAGCTATGCTGATTTAGAAGCTCGAATCTGCACAGAGTGGTGTTCCCGAGGACGGGGTTGAAGCGCTGGCAAATAATACATGAACCCTTCTCTTCAATATAATGTTACATTACGTATGAAGTCTGATTAATATTTTTCATTTTGATCAATAATGTGAACACGGATGACTAAATGTGACCCTCCGTAATAGTGTTTTTCAGTTATGAAAGGAGCATAAATCAAACTTCAAGCGATACCTATATGGAATAGATGAGGATGACATATGACAGAATGTCAACATTCCGAAATTGGGTTTCTCTGTCGCCAGAGTGAAACTGAAATCATCTTGAGTTGACTCTCATAAATAGCCTCTGAAGCGCTTACAGTCGGTCGGCTAAGTTTTTGTTCATTATCTCGCTTCCATTCACAACCACCGGATAACCTACCTACTTCGTTAGGTTAACTGACCGGTGGTTTGAAAATATCATCAGTTTACGTAAATATTGAAATGGGCGGTCAAAACAAACTTTAACAATTGGATTATACCTCCGAAAGATTAAGTTTTCGGTTGATTGGTTTTCAGCCAAATTTATTCCTAACCAGTACAGTATATAGACTAACCCCACTGTTTTCAACACCACAACTAGTCGCATTTGCCCGCTGTGATCGTTTCTCAAAACCTCCCATTGCAACAGCTGGTTTATGATGCAGTCTGATTGTGAATACATGTGGTTATAGTTAGGAAAGCAGTATTCAGTAATGTATTTCATAAGCATATAGAATAATCTCAAGTATGTTATCTTTTTAAATAATACTTTTATCGTTTTATTTAAAAAAGACTCAGAGACAAGTTCAGATCTGTATCGTATCTGACTTGAATATTAAATTTGCAATATTAGTATCAGGTATTGGACATAAAGGGTCCTGATAAATGTATGGATGTAGATCAGTATGAATTATTCGCCCTGCTTCCCTTCTCGATGCCTTGTTCTGTGTGTGTGTGTGTGTGTGTGTGTGTGTGAGTTGCACTTGCTGCTGGAATCTGCAAGATAGGTCTATATAAAGTCCCACTGTGTGAAAGGGTGGTGGAGGAAGGTGACACTGGAGGCAGTGGCAGGGAGTCACAATCTAAAACCCACGTTCCAAAACATGAATAGCCAGAGAACAGAGTGTAATCCTGAGGTGTCTTGATTACAGAAACTAAATACATACAGCAAAAATGTAAAAGTGTTTTTATAAAACCATGTTTAATGTATCATGGGTAAATAAGAGGCTGGGATGAGATTACCGCTGGTCTCATGAACAGTGCGTCTCCAAGCACTAACTCTGAGCACTGCAAAATGCTGACCACTGCTTATTCATACATGGATCGAATGCGAGGTGCATTTCATTGTGGTGCACTGTGTTAGCATGCTGTGTTCTAATATTAATTAATCCTCTTGTAATTCACTTCTTGGGCACTGGCTACTTACAGTTTTGTTGTATTAACATTATTCACTGGCCTAGGTTGCTCTATCAAAATGTGGATATTATTACTGATAACTACCACAGGAATGACTCTTGTCTCCTTTGGTTCAGGTCAAAAATGACTTTTGGTGAAAAAGGGGAACATGCTATTACTTATTTTTATGGAAACCAAAATACTCGCTCACTTCTTTCCTCACCTCAGTTTCATTAAGTGAAGACACCACAGCACAGCACACAGTGCACCACAACGAAATGTGATCACGGGGCGAATACCCTACTGTTACGCCAAGAGGTCAGTTGGTCTATCACTCTCACTATTTAACACCACTCACGTGACATCGGACAGAAGTGGCCTTAGACGCACACGTGGCGTTGTTCTGCGTTACCGCGCCGACGTTATGTTTCCTGTAACGCCCAGGGCTCTTACAAGTCCATTACACACAACGTGGAGCAAATGATATTCTTCCAGTTATTTGCGGGTTTACTGATATGAGAACTAGAGCTTTTATTTTTACCGTTTTTCCCCAGGGGTTGGTTCTAACTTATCTTTTCTGACCTTCGCTGAGTTTTATGCCCTGGAAGGCAAGTGTATTAGCTAAAGTTTTACCAGCGTCTGTTAATGGTACTGCTGACTGGAACACATGATCTGAGTTTAGTAGATGTAAGCGTTGCATAAGTTTAGCTCCAAGGAGGACAAACTGGAGCTGTTGGAGAAGAGTTCAAGCTGTACGATCTGGTGCTCTATGTGCTCTATGAGTTTCTGGCATCCATTAAGGGTTTCTGAGGCTAGAAATGTACAATACGTGGAAGAATTGTGTGATTGCCATGCACTGGAACAAGTAGAAATCAGATTAAGTGACAACAAAGGTTAAACAAAGCGGACTTGTTCATTATAGTTGATTATAGAACTAGTAGCTATGAAACTATACACTGTCAAATTATATTTACTTTAACAGTATTTAGCAGATGCCTTTATCCAGAGCGACTCCCATTTCCTAGTTTCTGTCACTGTTTCCCAGAGAGCAACTTGGGTTTAAGTGTTTTGCCATGATCGTAGAATTTCATGGAGTTGGATTTGAAACCACAACCTCCTGGTCCAGAGGTGAGAGTCCTAAACGTTACACCATCAACACTAGGGATCCAACGGTACAGTGTGCCCACGGTTCGGTACGTATCACCGTTTTTGGGCCACAGTATCGGTACGGTTTTGGTAACTTAATGTTATTTTAGCTCTAACATCCAGTAGGTTCTTTGCCTTTTCTATTGCTAGAGCTGAAATGATTATTCAAATAATTCGATTACATAAAATGGTGGAGGCAGTTTTTCTAGAATCGAAGCTTTGTTTAATTTTCTTTTCACTCGCTAGAGCATCCGCTTGTGTTTCACACGGACGCTTATTAGTGATGCACAACGTTTTCACTTCCGCGATCAGGGAAAGACCTGATTTTAGCGAGTAATGGCGCTCACAAACCGTGTGTTTACAACGCAAAAAATGCCATTAATGCGTTTTAAAGCATTTACTTCTGTTATTGTGAAACACGGACGCTTATTAGTGATGCACAACGTTTTCACTTCTGCGATCAGGGCAAGACCTGATCCCTCCGTATGTGAAAGTATTTGTGAGATATTCTGTGCACAATAACAGAAGTAAATGCTTTAAAACGCATTAATGGCATTTTTTGCGTTGTAAACACACGGTTTGTGAGCGCCATTACTCGCTAAAATCAGGTCTTTCCCTGATCGCGGAAGTGAAAACGTTGTGCATCACTAATAAGCGTCCGTGTGAAACACAAGCGGATGCTCTAGCGAGTGAAAAGAAAATTAAACAAAGCTTCGATTCTAGAAAAACTGCCTCCACCATTTTTTGTAATCGAATTATTTGAATAATCGTTTCAGCTCTAGCAATAGAAAAGGCAAAGAACCTACTGGATGTTAGAGCTAAAATAACATTAAGTTACCAAAACCGTACCGATACTGTGGCCCAAAAACGGTGATACGTACCGAACCGTGGGCACACTGTACCGTTGGATCCCTAGTGTTGATGGTGTAACGTTTAGGACTCTCACCTCTGGACCAGGAGGTTGTGGTTTCAAATCCAACTCCATGAAATTCTACGATCATGGCAAAACACTTAAACCCAAGTTGCTCTCTGGGAAACAGTGACAGAAACTAGGAAATGGGAGTCGCTCTGGATAAAGGCATCTGCTAAATACTGTTAAAGTAAATATAATTTGACAGTGTATAGTTTCATAGCTACTAGTTCTATAATCAACTATAATGAACAAGTCCGCTTTGTTTAACCTTTGTTGTCACTTAATCTGATTTCTACTTGTTCCAGTGCATGGCAATCACACAATTCTTCCACGTATTGTACATTTCTAGCCTCAGAAACCCTTAATGGATGCCAGAAACTCATAGAGCACATAGAGCACCAGATCGTACAGCTTGAACTCTTCTCCAAAAGCTCCAGTTTGTCCTCCTTGGAGCTAAACTTATGCAACGCTTACATCTACTAAACTCAGATCATGTGTTCCAGTCAGCAGTACCATTAACAGACGCTGGTAAAACTTTAGCTAATACACTTGCCTTCCAGGGCATAAAACTCAGCGAAGGTCAGAAAAGATAAGTTAGAACCAACCCCTGGGGGAAAACGGTAAAAATAAAAGCTCTAGTTCTCATATCAGTAAACCCGCAAATAACTGGAAGAGTATCATTTGCTCCACGTTGTGTGTAATGGACTTGTAAGAGCCCTGGGCGTTACAGGAAACATAACGTCGGCGCGGTAACGCAGAACAACGCCACGTGTGCGTCTAAGGCCACTTCTGTCCGATGTCACCTGAGTGGTGTTAAATAGTGAGAGTGATAGACCAACTGACCTCTTGGCGTAACAGTAGGGTATTCGCCCCGTGATCACATTTCGTTGTGGTGCACTGTGTGCTGTGCTGTGGTGTCTTCACTTAATGAAACTGAGGTGAGGAAAGAAGTGAGCGAGTATTTTGGTTACAATGAAGTGGTGCCAAAGTAGTACCAAAGGTACCACTGAGGTACTCATAAGCAAGGTACCGTCCCCAAGCACTGCCCTGTCCCCAAGCACTGCCCATGTCCCCAAGCTGCCCACTGCTCCTTCACGGTTGGATCAAATGGGTCACATTTGGTGCACTGTGTGCTGTGCTGTGTTCGCAATGACAAATACTCACATGCTTTCACTTTTCACTTTCAGATCATCTTTCATATTATTTAATATTTTTTCTTAAATTTGTTCCTAAGAAAATTGACATTTAAACAGAATAAAATTATTTAACTGTAGATCAAATGGGTCAAATGCAGAGGTCACTTTTGATGGTCTAGTGGTTAGGGTGGACTGAGAGGTCGTGGGTTTGAATCCTACCTCTGACTCTACCATCACTGGGTTCCCGTAGAAAAGACCCTTAATCTCAAGTTGCTCTCAGTGAGACTGTCCCTAAAACTAGGAAATGAAAGTTGCTCTGGGTAAGAGCGTCTGCTAAATGCTGTAAATGTAAATGTGGTGATACTCTGTGTGTTGTGCTGTGCTGTGTTCACAATGACAAATAATCACTCACTTAAATTCACTTAAGAATAAATTTCTTCTTAGGAACGGTTGGTGAATGAGGCCCAATGTTCCTGAAACATAGTCACATGATAATGAATAGAGTAGATGTGGTGTGTGTGTGTCTGTGTGTATGTCTGTGTGTGTGTGTGTGTGTGTGTGTGAGAGAGAGAAAGTAGGACTAGTTATTTTGAACCATTCATACAATGAGTCATGATGCAAGTTGAGTCATTTCATTAAAAGAAGACCAGTTTATTCTAGCAATTCTATTGCCATTCGTTCAATAGTGATAAATATTTTACTTTGATAGTGTGTTTGTAAGGGCGCATGTGTGATCTGAGGGTTGCAGGTTCAAGTCTCTGACGGGTAAAGGTACCACTATGGTACTCATGAGCAAGGCTCCATCCCCAAGGTGCAAAACCTGCCCTTTGCTTGTTTGGTCACATTTGGCCGTGGTGCTTATGACATTTAATCACTCACTTAAAATGAAAGTGAGTGATTATTTGTCATTGTGAACACACCACAGCATACTGTGCACCACAACAAAATGTGACCTCTGTGATAAAATTTGACCCATCCGTGAAGGAGCAGTGGGCAGCTGGAAAGGGCAGCAGTGCTTGGGGACAGTACCTTGCTCATGAGTAGCTCAGTGGTAACTTCCTGGATTCGAACCTGCGACCTTCTGATCACAGGGCGAACACCCTACCATTACGTCACTTTTAACTCACTTAAATGGGAAAAGTAACTTAAAACAGCAATCTGGAAATAAATTCATACATGTATTGAATTTTGAATCATTTATGGATCGTGAATCGATTTTGAATTGAATTGTGAGACCAAGAATCGGAATCACTTTGAATCATGAGATTTTCTAAATCGCGCGGCCGTAAAACACAGTGTTTTCATCTCATTTAGTTTTTACCTTTAGTATCTTATCTTTAGTATTAAAACACATTTTAGAAAACTAAACAAGGATAAAGGTTTCATTTTCATTACAGAGGTGATGGTTAGGATTAGATTTAGTCGCTATTTTTGTGAACATGTCTTCATACCTGCAGACTGAGGACATTAAGGACAGAGAAGTTTCATTTTCACCCCTGAGATTAAGGTTCAGGTTAGGAGCAGGCGTGAAATTATTTAGTCATTATATCAGTATATATTTAGTCATTATTTATCCACCGCATTAATGCAGCAACAGTTGGTCCATGGGGCTGTACAAACTGAGACAACAAAGTAAATATTTGTTTTGTGTTTGGAATGTCCTCAAAAGTTTAATGAAGTAATTGTGTGTGTGTGTGTGTGCGCAGTGCAGCAGACACTTCTGTTGACATTCATCCAGTAAGTTATTTTGTATACAGTAAGTTTAAGGTCGAGATAACACACACTGTTCTGACACAGACACTGTATTAGACTTAATTCATGTATAGGGTAAACATGGCACAATACCACCTTTTTATGTCCAATACCGATACCAATATTGCAAATTTAATATCTGCCGATACGATACAGATCTGAAACTGTCTCTGAGTCTTTTTTAAATGGAAAACAGAAAATAATACTTGAAAAATGACATGACTGAGATTATTCTGTTATGCTTAAGGAAATACATTACTTGAATACTGCTTTCCTAACTATAACCATGTAATAACCACAGTTGTGACTCTGCACGGCAAAACCAGTCGCTTGTCGCAACGGAGGTTTCCGAGAAAAATGCCCGTTTATGTTGCGTGGGGTAAAATTGTGGATTTTTTGTTTGTAGTGTTTTGAAACAGTGGAAGGTTTATACTGTACTGTTGACTAGCGTGAAGATATTTCTCCGGAATCCATCTTGGTCTCCCGAGTTCAGTTAACCTAACGCAGGTAGGCTATCCGTGTGGCTGTGAATGCAGCGTAGGCTACCGTAAATGCAAACGTAGCCGCGACCGCACCAAGCGTCTGTGAGTGCTACGGCGATAGTCAACTTCAAAGGCAGATTTCTCCGTTTCTCACTTGGCGTGACAGGAGAAACCCGACTCCTTTGAATGTTGATATCTCAGTCATATGTCGTCCCATTCATTCCATATAGGTTTCGTTTTGAAGCTTGATTTATGCCCTTTCATGAAAACATAACTCAATTTTGAAAATTTGCGACAAGCGACTAGTTTTGCTGTGCAGAGTCACAATTAAGCAGTTTAAGAACCAAGGTACCACTGTATATGGACAGTAGACACAATATCAGCTGTAACATTCAAAACATTATTCTGTTCTTTATCTGGCTACTGGAGGGCACTCTTGTCCTGTCTTGTGTCTGTCTTATGTAGTTTGTCAGTCATTTCTCTGTCTTTGATTTTAACTGTTGCATTCAGAATAACATTTGCAACAAAGTGAATATTGTATTGCACACAACATCTTGAACATGTAGCAACAATATATTGTGAAATGACAATTACAAACAATGATATTTTCATATTAACGATACATGACAGCTTTAACAGCAAAGAACTGTTGATTTCTGAACAAATTCAACAACAGTTATGTTTTTGCAAATGCAAATTATAAAGAATGTTTAAAATGCCAACTTCTTGCACAGACTCGGGCAAGCTGTAAATGCCATTAGTCAATCACATTGTCACTGGGGCAGTTGGTGGCGTAATGGTAGCGTGTCCGCCCCATGATCATTAGGTCGCAGGACCGGTAAAATTACTACTGAGGTACTAATGAGCAAGGTACCCTCCTCAAGCATTGCTCCCCGGGCACTGCTCCTTCATGGATGGGTCAGATGCAGAGGTCACAAAGGAGAGTGGTCAAAACCTCACTTCCAGAGCGCTTTGTCAACGCTTCTCTCATCGCTTGTTGCTGCTAAGATACGACAAGTGCCATTGCACACTTCCAGATTTGTTCCTATTTCATGTTAACATTGTAACGTGTTCCTTTGAGATCGGTAGTTTAGCCGACATAAAAGAGATTATCTTTACTGTTAGTGAGTTCTTGGCTGTGTATGTCCCGCCCCTTCCTCAATTTTGAATGGTTAGCAAGAAAGACGTGACCTTGACGAGACCAGTGCTGCTTAGGTGCTTAGCGTTGTGAACACTGAAGCTGAAGCTGATAGGATTTGTGTTAAAAACAGGCCCTGCCAGCACAAAAAACATGTTTGGTTAACACAGGCCTTAAACTTGTGATTGGCAACATACTAATCACATTTTTGCTAATTTAATTCTGGAATGCAATACTGAGAGAATTTTGTCCACATTTGCCATGGTTATGAGTGGAAATACAGGCTTCCCTTTTGGATTCACAGTGTAGGACAGAGCAACAAGGCTTTGATAAACGCATGGCAAACGCAACTTTAACTTTGTTACAGCCTAATAGATTTTAAGCTCTGGCGCTGCAGGAATTAACAAAGAGACAGTCATGTGAAGGTCATCTTCACAAATATTCCTTTAAGGAGACAGTAGAGACTGTGTGTGTAGTGCAATGTGCATTTTCATTAGGTTCTATGAAGTTTGGCAGATGTACCAAGCAGCGTTGTGGCCAGCTGTGGGGTTAATGGTGGAGACGTAAGGACACCTCAGGACAGAAGAGTGTTACGCATTCAGAGTTAGCGTTTTTTAAATCAAGCAGCATTATAACATTAAATCGGTTTGTCAGTTTTACTGCTTTTCATTGTAGGAAACTGTGCTTGACCAATGAACACTCAATGCTCACATTTACTGTATATTAACAAATCGTAAATCTTTTGAGTGCTGGTCAATATATATGTGACCCTGCCTGTGATAACCCAGCTAAAGTCATTTTTTGACGATTTTCTGTTTTCCACATAAAGTCATTCTACATAATGTAAGGATTTCACATTGATATCTGTAATGCTGACCGAGTAAGGCCACATCAAAGATTAGGGAAATGAGGGGCTCAGAAATACATGTTTTTGAGAAATTAAATATATGTCATATATATGTCATATATGTCATATACCAAATTAAAGCTTATCATTTTCCCATTTCCGGTGATATATGACAAATTTACACATTTATGGGAAAATTCTGATACTTAAATTGATCTGTTTATGAAGTGCATGGTGAAAAAGCATAGCAATAACACTGAAATGAATGGTCGCACGATTACAGTCCCTCTCTTTAATGGCGCAGCGGCGCGCCGCCCACACACACAAACTTGTAAAACTATCTTTGAGGGAACATTCCATAGACTCCCATAATGATTAGATGTACTGTATATCATTCTAGAGTTTATTCTAACCCTAACCCTAAACATAACCTCAGTAACCAAAAGCACATCTTTTATCTCTTTTAGTTTCTCAAATAAAACAAGCACAATTTCTATAAAGTAATTTTTCCTCATGGGGACCTCTCAAACGTCCCCACAAAGCCATAAAAAGAATAAAAGTGATTTTAGGGGACAAAAGCCCCCAAAAGGTCCCCACAATGCATAAAATCATGGTACAGCGACACACAGACACACACACACACACACTTTTGTTAGAGGCAGCAAGCATAAAATGTCCATGGAATAGGCTGGTTAGCTTGACAAAACATTGAAATTGTTTGCACTGTAATCCATATGCACTTTCTAAAGACAGAAAAGAAGTTCCTAAATAAAAGTCATATTGCCTATTTCTGACATTTTTTTCCTAATGACTACTTAGCCGGGTTTTCACAGGCTGGGTCACATAAAAATGCAGGTTTAGTTCGCCCAGTTCAGTGGTCAGGTTTGAGGGTGGGGTTAGCGTTTAGCACGGCGAAGACGCTACTAGCGGTTTGGCTGTGAGCGTCGTGTCTCTTTGCCTTGTGGATTTGCACATTGAGAGTCTTCCAGTTTCCATCTTTTCCTCTTCTCGCCCCTTCTCTCACCCCGGGTGTCTGGAGCGCAGCAGCGTTTCTTCCGCTGGCTGAGGGACAGAGCTGTGCACTCCACCCACTCAGGAGTCACTTGACACGGGGAAAACGTCCAGCTCGACCCCTTTTCAGCCACAGCCAGGAGCTTCGGGCCATCGCTGTGGAGCTTTAAAAAATATGAGGAAAATATAATAGGACCCATGAAAGCGTCTCTCGCCGGCTTAACATGATTTATAGTATATTAGGGAATCATAAACACGCTCAAAATGACTTTTAAAGAGTCGTTTAGAGTCGTAGAGGATGTGTGACTCAAGTTGGAGTAGAGCTGCATAGCCATTGATGATTAAATATACAGAGCAGATAAGAAATAGACATAAAAATATAAATATACTGTACGTGTGTGAATGTTTATGTATTTATAAATATTTGGTTTGTACATATGTTTACTCTTAAGTAGAGCTGGGGCAAGACCACCTAAACCAAGACCGAGACAAGACTCTGAAGGGCCGAGATCGAGATGAGGCTGAGACCAGACTAATGCACGTTTTACACCACATGACAAATAAGTGGAAGATGCAAAGCCTAAGCAACATTAAAGATGTTTATTCAATATTTCTCTCTTCCATATCTATAATGAGGAAATCACTTCACTGGAAGCAGTTATCAACACTGATCACATCACATGTTAAACTCAACAAACCGCAGTGAACACTCCTCAAGACCAAACTCACTGTGTTATTGACTTCCAGAGTTGTTATTATTCATATGTTCTATGGCTTAGTTCTGTGAAGAAAAATAAGGTTAGTGCAGGCGCAAATAAATAATACATTTTTCTATATTCATTTTTCTTCCTATTGGTAACTCTCTAACATAATAAAAAATGAAGAAATATTTTCTGATCAATTGAAAATTATCAGTTGAGACTGTTGCGGCCTAAAATCCCTGATTTTGTGGCAAAGTTTCTAAAAAGATTGTGATGAAAGTTGTGGTGTTTTGTTGCAATAAAAATGTGGGAAGAAGTCAAAGTTGTGGAAGAAATTGTGATTTTGTCCCCCTTTATAATGATTCTTTATCAATGAATTAACATGAAACAGTGGCAAGCCAACATGGGCAGCACCCAGGGAGCAGTGCTTGGAGACGGTACTTAGTTCATGAGTACCTGAGTGGTAACTTTACCGGTCTGGGATTTGAACTGGCAACCTTCTGATCACGGGGTGAACTCCCTAACCGTTACGCCCCTATTTGAGAAAGTCAAAGCAAAGACAAAGCAATAAGATGCAGAAACGTGGATATGAATGAGATTCCACATGGAAATAGAAAGTAACAAGATCCCAGACACAAGTCAAGTATGACTCCAAACAATATGGAAAAACAGGAAAAGGCGAAATGGAAGCGAAGTTATGTTCCTATGAGTCCGGCGGCTGCGCAACGCATTTTTCGGGGAATGCCACAAGCTGGCAAAGATGGCGAGGTTTTTGTTGCGAGAAGGTTTGCATCTCCAGGCAACTGATCTATTATGATAAACCGTATTGACACAGAGCAAAGAGGAAAGTAAGGGGAAAAAAGGGGGAATCGCCAATGGTAAACATTCCCAGATTGACGTCTTAAAATAGAGCTGGGAAGTGAGCGGAGAGTACTGCGCAGGCAAAAATGACCGGCAGCAAAATGACACAACACGTGAATAAAATTATGAAAAAACCCACTGTGGAAAAACTATGGAATGATTTCAATCTCCTCAAACCACCGCCAGTGACAAAGCCAAACACACTGACACACACACACACACGTAAAAGCAGACATATACACAAAAAAGGCAGACATACTGCTGTATTCAAACACACACACACACGCACAGACATGCACACACACTTTGTCTCTACTGGACTAGCTTTCACAGAAGCCAAACTTTCCATGCTTGATCGAAAAGAGCTAACAAAGAGGTGAAGCCTGTCAGTCTGCTGAGAGACAGAGAGAGTGAAAGTGAGAGGGATACAATGAAAAAGCAAGAGAAGGAGAGACATGAAAAGGGTGAAAAAGTGAGAGAGAAAGATACGGAGAGAAAGAGACAGAAAACGGTGAGAAAAAGAGATGGAGAGAGAGAGAGAGAGAGAGAGAGAGTGGAAAAACCAAGAGAAAGAGATGAAAAATAGGCAGAGCGAAAGAGTGAAAGAGACTGAGAAAAAGAGAGAGAAAATGAGAAAGAGAAAAAGAAAGAGATATAAAGCAAGAGAAAGAGAGAAATGAAAAAAGAGAAGAGAAAAAAAGAGGCAGAGAGAAATTGATATAGAGAAAAAAAGAGAGTAAAAGGAGAGAGACAGAAACAGTTACAGAGATGAAGAAAAAGAAAGAGACTTGGAAAGAGAGGTAGAGAGAGAGAAATGAGAAAGTCAGAAAAAGAGAGGGGCGAGAGAAACGAAGAAAGAGAAAGAGAGAAAGGGTTGGAGAGACAGAGAGAATGAAAGAGGAAGTAAGAAAAAGTGAGAAAAATGAGTAAGAGAGAGAGAGCAAGCAAACGAGAAAGATAGGGTTACAGAGTGGGAGAGAGGGAAGAAGAGACAGAAAGACACAGAGACTGCAAAAGATGGAGACGTAGATAGAAAGGGGTAGACAGAAAGAGAGAGAGAAAGACAGATAAAAAGAGAGAAAGAGAGAGAGAGAGAAGAACACAATGAGTGCAGGCTGGAGAATTCCACTGATCAGCCAGTCCACTTTTTTGATATGTAGCAGACGATTTGGCTTAATTATTTCCTTTAACGGTAAGAGCAGGAAAAGCAGGCGGAAAATGGGCAAGCCAGCGCCGGGTGAGCGAGAGGCCATGTGCTCCGCTGACAACAGCACACACACCACACACACACACACACACAGTGAGCCTGCAGCCCAAAAACCCCAACGCAGAGCTGCACCTGGGCCAGCAGCCAGCTGGGCAACTCTCTACTCACTCATCTGTCACTTAGAGCAGAGGAAACAGAACTAGAACTTTATCTTTACCAGTGTGGAGCGCTCGGCCAGTTCTACTGGCTCGGTTTATAGTTATTTTACAATCATTTTCACATGCCTCAATACCATGTTCCCTCTCTCAAATCCACAGACTATCCCATTGAAAAATGAACATGGTGATGTGTCCCAGTGTCCAGCTTAGGGCTGCACAATGCAACCTCAAATCAATATCACGATTAATTAAAATTACATCTAATTAAGTGAGTGATCATTTGTCATTGTGAACACACCACAGCACAAACAAATGTGAGCTCTTGTTCCAGAGGTGAGAATTCTACCCACTAGACCACCACCACCACTCAGCGACGTTTGCTGCGTTAGTAGAAGTACTTTGGTCAAACATTTCCTGCATGTGAGGTGTAGCGAAGGAAAATGGCAATGGGTATAGATTTAATGTGTGTGTACATATGTGTGTGCGTTAGAGTTGTAGTCAAGACCACCTAAACTAAGACCAAGTCCTGATCGAGGCCAGAGTGTGTCGAGACCGAGACAAAACCAAGACTCTGAAGGGCCAAGACCAAGATGAGACAAGACCAAGACCAGAGTGTGTCAAGACCAAGACAAGACCGAGACTCTGAAGGGACAAAACTGAGATGAGCTGAGACCAGGGCGGGGTGAGACCGAGACCAGAGTGTGTCAAGACTGAGACAAGACTAAGACTCTGAAGGGCCAAGGCCGAGATGAGACTGAGACCGAGACCAAAGTGTGTTGAGACCAAGACAAGACTAAGACTATGAAGGGCCAAGACCGTGATGAGACGAGACGAGACCAGGGCAGGGTGAGACCAAGACTCTGAAGGGCCAAGACCGAGACGAGACCGAGACCAGGCCGGGGCAAGACCGAGACCAAGACTAGAGTGTGTCAAGACTGCGACAAGACCAAGACTCTGAGTGGCCAAGACCGAGACAAGACCGAGACCAGGGCGGGGCGAGACCGAGACAAGACTAAGACTCTGAAGGGCCATGGCTTCGAATCCGACCTCCAGCACTACCATCTTTGGGTCCCTGAGCTTTAACCCCACCCCCAAGACCCTTATCCCCACAAGTTGTTCCAGTGAGACTAACCCTGAAATTAAGAAATGGAAGTTCTTCTGTATACTAAATGCTGTACATTTAAAATGTGTGGGTGCGTTCCCTAACCTAAAACGTTAAGTGCAGAAAAGTTTCATGTTTATTAATGAGATTATGGTCATGTTTTGGGGCAAATATAGCTACACTCATCATTATGTCCATGGAATCTCCTTAAAGTGTTTTATGTCATATGTGTAAAGTCCTTAGGCATTGAACTTTCCCACAGATCTCAGTTGTAACAATTGCTGCTGGTCTCTGTTTGTTCTTGTGTGCAGATGCAAGCGTGTGTGTTTGTATTTGTGTGTGTACATGAGTTTCCCTGGAACAAAGTAATATCTGTTTTGCTTTGTCATAATTTCGTATCTAAGCTCTGCTCTCACGTATGTGATCAAATGTGTGTGTGTCTGTTTACTCGTGTGTGAAATTAGGCATTAAAAAGCACAGAGGGGAAAGTCCACATTAGAGAACAATTGCACCATCAGTGCTGTGTAGCAATATACTGTACATAAATGTCAATTATATCCCACTCCGTAACTTGAGGACACATTACATTTCCTCTTGCACGAATTAAAGGATGAAACATTGTGAACTTTGCTAGCGCCCTGACTGGTTACAGGCAGCCCAAAAAAGATTTTTGTTCTGAGGACACAAGAAGAGAATGTGGTCAATGAAGTACCAATGAAGTTTTTACATAGTGATAATTAGTGCTGATGTGTGAGATTAATTTCCTACAGATTAAGGGACTTTGTGAGCTTGGTAAGCACTTATTAACCAATGTCATCAAATCTGTCTATGGAGCATTTTCCTGTGAAGGTGGTAGAGTTGCCATGAATTATGCAATTTTTCCTACATTATAATGCAACTGATATAATACTTGGGCCAATGATCAAGTGTTTTGTAACATCCCTGCCCAGAAGATAGTGTTGTAGTACATGAGACCGATTTTGAGACCAGTTTATGAAAGTCTCTGTCTTGTTTCGGACTCAGGAGTATTTGTACTCGTTCTTGTCATGGCCTCGAACAAAGAGGACTTAGGATTTTATTTCGAGACCAGCTGAGACCACAAGCCTAAGAATATGACAATTAACTCTTTAAAACGGACACAGGTATTTGCATTGTTTATTAATTAGTGTTTTAATAACTCAGTATCCCTTTTAACTTACAGAAAACACCCACATAGCATCAGAATCACAAGACTTTCAACTTACTGTACATTACATTTATTACTCTGCCTGTGAAACCATTTTTGAGTAATTCTGTGCACAAAAACTGAAGTAATTGCCTAAAAACACACGATTTAAATTATTCTTAATGTAGTGCTAGTGCTTGTGACTCTCATATGGAACGCCATCATGCACAAAAATGTAGTTCTCTCAAAGAAAGGCCAAAAGCAGCTCATTTTATTGACCAAAATGAGTCCAAATTGGCTCAAAATCACCCAAAACTTTAGTATTTCTTCATTTTCAATTGGTCAGAATTTTTTTTCCATTTTATAATGTTAGAGAGTAATCAATAAGGAAAAATAAATAAAGAACAATGCATTATTTGTTATAAAAATAATTTTATTCTTTATCCAGATGGATACCAAAAGTGTTTCCATCTGGCACTAACCTTATTTTCCTTCACAGTACTAAGCCATAGAATGTCTCTGCATAATAACAACTCTGCAAGCCAATAAAACAGTGAGTTTGGTCTTAAGGAGTGTTCACTGTGGTTTGTTGAGTTTAACATATGATGTGATCAGTTTGGATAACTGCTTGCAGTGAAGTGATTTCCTCATTATAGATATGTAAGAGAGAATAAACATTGAATAAACATCTTTCATGTTGCTTAGGCCCCGCCCTGGTCTCGGTCTCATCTTGGTCTCGGCCCTTCATAGTTTTGGTCTTGTTTCAGTCTCGGGTAAGGTGGTCTTGACTCCAACTTTACCAAAATAAAGAAATTCTGAACCAACTGATGCAAACTTGTGACATAAATGTTCAAAAAATCAAGTTTTCAAAATAGTTTTGTTGTGCTGTCGACAACATGATACTGTGCTAACATTATGACCATGGACAACTGAAGTGAATCACCACTGATTACCTTGTTACAATGGCATCTGGCTGTAGAGGTGTAACGATACATCAAACTACATGACAGAATGATCAAACCCTTAACATTGATCCAAATGAAAACATTATAGTTATTGTAACAACCCTCATCAAGAAAGTCCTAAACATTTATGAGCGTGATAACTAGAGGTGTGAACCTTCACTGGTCTCACGATTCGATACAATTACGATTATCATGTCAACAATTCCATTCAATAGGATATCTCAATGCATCACGATGCATTCCATCAATTTTTCTACATTACTTCACATTTCATGCAGATTGGGCATGGATCTCAGATCGCGCAGGCAGAGTTACTAGCAGGATGTTCTTTATAATTAGAATGCTGTATCCAGAAAATCGACAATCAATGTCATTATGATGTAATTCAGGAGGTTTCTGTCCCAGAGACTACCACTCAAACTAAGCAGTCTGAGTGTGTGTGTGTGTGTGTGTTCTATTACTTTTTAGATATTTGCATTAAATTATTACTCATAAAGATGGCCAAATCATCTGGAAATATTTAGATTTTTAAAAAAAAGTTATTTCAGTAGTGAAACTGGATTGCATGTTACGGACCATCTGCAATAATGCCGCAGACCACCAGTTAAAAACCTGCGATATAATTGATTATGGTCTGCAACTGAATAAGTGCAGAATCATTCTTGAGATGCACACCCCTACCTGGCAGTGAGTGGGATATATTAAGCAACAAGGGAACATTTTGTCCTTGAAGATGATGTGTTAAAAGCACAAAAACGGCCAATTCAAGTATTTGAGCCAAAATGTGGTAACGGCTAGTTACCACATGTGAAGTTCACTCTGCAGTGTTCACAAATTAGCAACATGGAAGAAAACATGGAAGAAAAACTGGTAACCCGGGAGCAGCAGGGTCAATGCTCACTGATGCAATCGCTGAGGTTCATTGATGCAGGTGGAGAGTGGACAGTGTTGTTCAAAAAGTTCAAAGACAAGCTAGTGTAGCTCAAATTACTGAAAATGTAATAACAGTTCTCTTGAGCAGACACTCTTTTTCAGATCAAATCCTGTTTCCAAATTTCAAGGACAGTCTGCATGAAGCAACTTGGGGTTAATGGTCTTGTTCAGGGGCCCAATCGTTGTGGTTTTGACTGCTGCATAGATGTGGATTTGAACCTACAACCTCATGGTCTGTTGAAAAGTATCTTATGTTTAGGTCACCACCAGGTTTAACCGTACATCAATTCAATGGTCAGACGAACCACATAAAAGCAAGCAAAGACTTTCTACTGAACAAGAGGTCTACTGAAAAGGAAATGTCTGGTTGAGCTCAGGAATAAAAATATCAAATAATATTTTAGTTGCTTTTGTGATTTCATATTAATCGAAGTGATTGTGTTAAATCAGCATATGATATTGTCTCAAATTGATCGCCGGCTCCTGAACTGAATCAAAACTAATTTTATCGTAGCAGACTTTGTTATACAGTATTGGTAGACATCAAATTGCTGTCCATTTAAATGATATTAAATCATATCATGAAGAAACTTTTTGGATCACACCCCTACACCCACTTTGCCGTAAAATCACACGTTCAGCTTCTGACATCCACCCTGTTTGAAATTTGTGTGTCCTGACTGATGATGAACGTCATGCATTTATACTGATCCGAAATCAGCTTGGACAATGGGTACCATGAATCATAGTAAATTTTTCTGTAGGCGTAGCTGGAACTGCATTCAAATCTAATCCACTTCTGCTCAAGGCAGGGGTCATAGTCATATTTAGGGGGAAATTCCTCATTCCCGACTCATTCCCGACTCATTCCCAATCCAACCCAAATTTATTGACCCTATGCTTATTCCACCTAGACCACTCTGCCCTATCCTGCCAAAACCCACAACACAACAGCAGTGACTTACGAGCAAACTATGGCACTGATTACCACACAGCACAACTTCTACCATTGCTTAATTTAGGCAAATGGACTAAAAAATAATTTAAGGAATGCACAAAGCAAAATTCAGTTTGGATGCTAAGAAATAAATCAATTAAAAAAACAGTTGTTACTTAGATTTTTACACCAACATTCAAAATGAATGAATAACATGCTGTATTCAGTTTTGTGCAAACGTATTGACCCAGACCATTTCTTTATATTTTGCTAATATAGTGCCTTTTTTGAGAGTGTTGCAGCTTAAAATGCCTGATTTTGCAGCAGCTTTTCTAAAAACCTGTGTTAAAAGTTGCTGTGTTTTTAGGTGTTTTGTTGCAATAAGCTTGCGAGAGCAAGTCAAAGGCCTCATTTACACTGTCAGTTAATTGTGACCCAATTCCGATTTTTTACTCATATGTGACACAGATCGGATCTGTTCCATGACAGTGTAAACAGGAAAAGAATGCATGCATTCGGATATTTTGAGATCGGTTTCAGGCCTCGTTCATATGTGGAAATAAATCAGATATAAATCAGATATATGCCAGTGCGACTGTCATGTAAACAGGCAGATCAGATTTTCCTAGGCATTGCGTTCTGTACGTTATTAAAACTGCGACAATTTAGTACTTCATCGCGGTTTAATGACGTCGTGTAACAAGCGAATCGGATATGGGTCACAATTTTAAAAAAAACGTGTAAACAGAAGGTCAAAAAATCGGATATAGGCAACAAATCAGAATTGAGCATCAAGATCTGCAGTGTAAACGAGGCCAAAGTTGTTTAAAGAAGTTGTGATTTTCCCCCTTTATAATTATTCATTAACAATAAATTAAAATGAAGTTAACAAAACCATTATGAGCCCTGTGGTGTGTTGCTCTCGCCAGGATTAGTCCCCGGCTCATGCCCATAGTCCCAGGATAGGCTCCAGTCCCTGTGACCCCGATAGGGATTAAGCGGTTCAGATAATGACTGACTTACCAAATCACTCCCCCAACGAAATCATTTGTGTTAATCTTTAACCATTTAGTTATTTTTAAAGATAAATCTAGGGTTTTTTTAATCACATGTTTCCTGCGTCTTCCAAACATAACAAGGAGGTGATTTCACAGATGTATGGCCCAATGTTTTGCGGGAAACAACAACAACAACTATTGGTCAAAAACCTGCTGAAAAGTTGCGGTAATTGGACAAAATTGCAAAGTCACGGTGAATTTGCGGGGATTGGCTGAATTTGCTTTAATAGTTGTGTTCGTTCGCAACATCACGAAATCCTGGAGGGTCTGAAAAACAAACGTTTATTGAATGATGTGCAAACATACTTATAAATATCTTTGCTTTAGACTACATCAAAAAAATCAAGTCTGGCTCTTTGTAAATAAAATGAGCGGAAGCTGAAGATTTTTGTACAGTATTCTGTATTTAAATTAATTATTAGCTATTTCAGTACTGCCTAAAAAACAAAAAAGAGATAATAACACTGTTCTTCATAACAATTCTATTATTCTTATTAACATGTCTTTTTATTAAAGCTGGTTCATGGTTTGTTCACACCTTTTATTATAATGTTGATTTCCCTTTTTAAAAATCCTTTCTTCTGTAGACAGAATGCATTTCTTATTAATTCCCATCACTAACAAAGTGAAGTAGATACTACACTGTGGAGCAATATGAGAAATACATATACAAGGTTATCACAAGGCAATTTGGTAATAACCTCCTCTGTACACACTGAAATCATCACACACATCTGATATCGCTGTGCACATGGAGTTCCTTTTAATACACTCAGTTGTTTGATGTACAATGTGATCAACAGCATCAAAGGCACAGTGGTTTCATTATCTTCACGGAATGACTGCAAGTGGTTAGTAGATTCAGTGTTAATCAAACACCTCCTGTGTGTTTTATTTTATTTTATTTAGGCCAATTAGACAAACTAATGCCTTATTCATACCGTGTGATTGTGAAAGCTGTCTGATCACTGTACGATTCCCTCTACATAACTGAGACTTTTAAAGCAAGTCAGTTTAGCAGACCAGCAACAATACATTGAAAAATTGATTCAATAATCAACGATCCAACCAGCAGTTGGTGGCGTAACGGTAGGGCATTCGCCCCGTCATCATAAGGTCACCGGTTTGAATCCCAGACTGGTAAAGGTACCACTGAGGTACTCATGAGCAAAGTACTGTCCCTAAGCACTGCTCCCCGGGTGCTGCCCATGTTAGCTGCCCACTGCTCCTTCATGGATGCATCACATTTTTCATTGTGGTGCACTGTGTGCTGTGCTGTGGTGTGTTCACAATGACCAATAATCACCTAATACTACTTTGTTTATGAGTACCTCAGTGATACCTATACCGGTACCGATACCCTTACTGGATTCGAACAGGCGACCTTCCAACGGGGCAAATGCTCTAAAAGTTATGCTGTCAACTGCCCCATATTAATACGTGGACAAGGACAATCCATTAAAGTCAGGGGTAGGCAACTCCAGTCCTGAAGGCCTGGTGTCCTGGAGAGTTTTCCATCCTACCTGATCAGTCTCTTCTGGTGGTTATCTACCTGAGGCCAGGTGTGAATGTTCTCAAATCCAGTTGGATGGAAAACCTCCAGCACTGGAGTTGCCTACCTCTGCACTAAGGCAACAACTAAGTAGAAGCTGCCAAAAAAAAGAAGAATACAGACGTTATGATTTTCATGAAGAGACTCTCACGTGTTTCTTTCTCTTTCCAGACAACAAGGTGTCAACATGAATTCAGGCACTTCCCAATATTCCAATGTGAGGGACTGCAACGATGCCCCGGACGTCTGCAGGGATGACAGCTGCTGCTCCAAGAAGAAACGTTACGTACGCAAAGATGGCAGCTGCAACATGGCCGTCCGGAATGTCCCTGGAGAGTGGATGTTGTACGTGACGGACATTTTCACAACCCTGGTGGAGATTCGTTGGAGGGTGATGTTCCTGACCTTCGCCCTCTCCTACATCCTGTCCTGGCTCTTCTTTGGGATCATGTTCTGGATCATCGCTCTGGCCCATGGCGACATGAAGGACTTGTCCAACGAACCCTGCGTCTACGAAGTGCGAAGCTTTACCGCTGCGTTTCTCTTCTCCCTGGAGACGCAAACCACTATCGGGTATGGCGCACGCGGCATGTCTGAGAACTGCATGTTGGCCATCGTTGTGGTGACTGTCCAGGATGTCATCAGCGTCTTCATTGACACGTTTATCATCGGAATCGTGGTGGCCAAGATGGCATCTGCCCGTAAAAGAGCCCAAACGGTGGGATTCAGCAATGTTGCAGTGATCAACCGGCGCGATGGACACCTGTGCTTGGCATGGCGTTTGGGAGATTTTCGTCGAAACCACATGGTGGAAGGTAGTGCCCATGCCCAGCTGGTTCGACACACAGTGCATACCACTGGCAAGGTTGACATTTCCTATCATGAGCTCGAAATCCAGAATCCTCAAGTCATTTTGGCACTCCCGGCTACCATTATCCATCGAATCGTACCTGGAGGTCCATTTTATAAGATGAGCCTGCAAGATTTGAGGAGGGAAAGCTTCGAGCTGGTGGTTTCCTTCACCTACACCGATGACTGCACCGGAATTCTGCATCAGACTCGCACCTCATACTCCCCCAACGAAATCCTGTGGGGGCAGCAGTTTCAGGAGATGCTCAGAGTAACCCGGAGGTACTACAAAGTGGATTACGCCTTGTTTCACCAAACCAATAAAGTGCCACTGCTAGAAATCAGTGCGGAGGACTATGAACTCAATAAGCATTCTCCAGCTCTTAATTATGAGCCTCAACGCGTTGGTCCCGAAACAGTGTCTGGAAAAGAACGGCCTGTTCCAAAACGCACATTAACCAACATTGCTATTCAAGAGGTTAAACTGTAGCAGGGAACTGTGGGCCTCGTTCACCAACTGTTCTTAAGAAGAAATTTGTTTTTAAAACCTGTTTATTCAGTTTTTATAAAGGTACTGATTTTTACTAATGAGATCTGCTCCTAGGTTAGAGCGGAATCTAAAACTGATGAAGAGTACCATTACAAAAAAAATTATCATTCAGTTTTCTTCAGAGGTCCTGACTTCGATCCCTGGGTCGGCCATATGGTCTTTTTGTGTGGCGTTTGCGTGCTCTCCCCGTGTTCATGTGGGTTTCCTCTGGGGGCAGCAGTTTCCTCCCACAGTCCAAAATTGGGGCAGTTGGTGTGATCAAAAGGTCACAGGTTCAAATCCAGGGCCTGGAAAGTTACCACTGAGGTACTCATGAGCAAGGTACTGTCCCCAACCACTGCTCCCCAAGCTGCCCACTGCTTCTTCACAGATGGGTCAAATGCAGAGGCCACGTTTCATTGTGGTGCACTGTGTGCTGTGTTTTGGTATGTTCACAATGACAAATATTCACTCACTTTTCAAAAGCATGCAATGTAGGTTAATTGGCAAATCTAAATTGGCCCCGTAAGATGTGGGAGTGTGATTGCGTGAGTGTGTGTGTGTGTCCCGGCAGTTTGTTGGCTCCTGCCCACGGTTGGTCCCCGCCTTGCGCTCGTAGTTCCCGGGAAAAGCTCAGGTCCCTCTGCGACCCCAGTTGGATCTGCCTTTCATTGGGAATTGGTGTCATGGGAATTAAAATTAAAACATAAAGAAGTTTGCAAAGGGTACTTATCCAAGGAGTCCTGGAGTCTACCTGAGCCCGGCACTAATTTGCATCACCTCCCTGTGGTGTGTTGGTGCCTGCCCAGGGTTGTTCCCCACCTTGCGCCCGTAAATTCCCCCGCGACCCCAGTTGGGATTAAGCGGTTCAGATAATAAATGAATGAATAGGCATACCTTTCTGGATATTTATACAAAGTAGTGTCTGCACAACACTATCATACACAGTGGTTATTCAGTGTGCCTTACAGCAACAGAAAAATTGTTTATGAAATAAAAATGTTAGCGTGAGAAAAGAAGAATAAGAAAACAAAAAAGCTGGAAAAATGTGTCACCGGACACAATCACCTGAGTTGCATCCTTTTTCTACCAAGCTATTAGGGTGCTGAATTTAGGCCGTGCTCTCACATTCTTCATTCTCTTTGCAAAAATGCATTTAATTTGCACTTTCAATATTTAAATTAAATCTAATATTTATATTACTGCTGTATGTCTAGAGATATTACAGCATTATTTGCACATCTGGCATATTTAGCATGAAACCCATTATGTTAAATTACTATATATCTTTTCTCTCTTTTATCTCACTGTCGTGGAACTCATTCACTCATTTGTACATTTGCATCGAGTGTTTGACAATAAACATGATTTGAAAACTCTGACTGATTTCTTTTTAAAAGACTGAAATGAGTAGTTTCTATGTTCTAATCTTCTGTGGTGTATTCTGGTTTCATCAGTATCGTGGTAGTCAGTGTTGGGAGTAACGGGTTACAAAAGTAACTTAATTACTTTTTGCTGTAACAGTAATATAATGCATTACTAATACATTTCAGTAATATTATACTTGTTACATATTTCAGTAACGCACATATTAAGACATTTATAAATCAAAATTTAGCTCTGTTTTGTTTTTGGTTAAAAAAAAATTCACCAACACCGCAAGACCTTTGACACAAGAGAAAAGATAGTGCGAGTAAAAAAGCTACTTCCTACAGAATGTATGGCTACAATCATTATGCTACACCATATCGCCCTCCACTGGAGGTAGAATGAACTGCAGTGAACCACATTTTAGCATTTTAAAATGCACTACTTCTACACTTATTTTGGTGAAAGTAACTCAAAAATGCAGGAGTTGTGTAACACATTACAATTCAGAGACAGTAATATTGTAATGTAACCAATTACTTTGAAATAACAGTAACTAGTAATCTATAATTTATTACATTTTAGAAGTAACTTACCCAAAACTGACGTTAATAATATTTTACACCAAGTTAACTCATGGTTTTAAAAAGTAACCTTAATGAGATATTCATTTGAGTTATGAGGTTGAATGAACAACATTAAACATGTAACGTAGAGCGGAGACGAAAGGATGTGGGTCAGTTGAATCGAGAGTGGGTGTTAAAATTACGTTGGTGTCATCTGATGAAGTGCAGGCCTATATTAATTTTTTGCAATTTGACCTACTTAACTCTCAAAACTCCAGCAGGTTGAGTTGAGGTCACATTACGGAGCCTCACATTTGTAGCCTAATCTAGACGTCTAAATAAACTAGAAAGGGCAATTCCTGAGGAAATATGTGGCTGCTTTGCCCTGATATGTAGAAAGGTGTAAAAAAGAAAGATAAAATAGGAAGAATTAAAGACTGTTAGAGCAATTTTTAGCTGTTCAACATGAAGAGCTGTTCAAAATTTTAAACTGATTTCAAGTTAACTGAAAGAAAAAAGGAAGGATGAAGGAAAATGACTAAAGAAGACTAGATGTTGCCGTGTGGTAAAACTGAAAGCCTAATGAAGTATAAAAAATTTGGTTGCTAAACTTTAGGAGCTGTTAAACTACATTAAAGTTAATGAGAAGAAAAAGAAAAGGAGGAAAAAGAAGGACAGAAGGAATAAATGAATTTTTGAGCTGCAACTTAAACATCTCCAGATGAATATCAAGGTTATAGATGGAAATTTCATTACAGTTTATTTGGCTCTTAAACTATGAACTGATAAAAGCTGTTAAAGGCTGTGTGTAGTTGTTTCTTCTGGTGTCGTGGTAATGGAAACCATTAAATCTTGATGGAAAATCAATTACTGGAAACTTTTATGTGTTGATCCTTCTGTAAAGGGGGTGTATTAAAGTGTGCTATTGGTATACTTATTATACTTATTCTAAACTTGAAATAAGTAAGTTTATTGTCAGTTAGCTCATGTACTTAATGGAGATACAGTATATTAAACAAAGTTTTACATAAGTACAATGCTTGTACTATGAATGCTTATACTCACAAGCATTCAGAATAGTGCAAGTATATTGATCCTTCAGGTTAAAGTCTACTTTCCTTATAGTTGTGCACACTCTTGATAAGCCTTATTTCCTCCATACTGCAATTATACTTCCTAATACCTCAATAGACATGAACAAGTACTCAAAGTTTACTCTTACATTTAAACATGCACTTTTACAGACAGTCAAGTGGGCCAGTTTAGGCTCAAGAAGTATTTAAAATAACACATTTATGAGTATTTTAAGTATTTTATTTTATTAAGTTTCTTAATAAAATAAACCTATTGGTAACTAAGTTGAACTTTAGTAGAGGTTAGATGAGTACACTGTATATGCCTGCTTAAAGTACAGTTCAAATGCAAGATTCTTCTTCTTCTACAGATTTTGTTCAGCATTCTGGGTGTGGTGAGTTTTGCCTTCCTCTGATGTTTCCCCTCGTCTGCTGATGTTTTATTCATATATATAAAACTTTGCAGCACTACCACCTCTGGCTCCCTGAGTAAGACTCTTAACCCCAAGTTGCTCCAGGGAGGCTGTGCCTGATATTTAAGAAATGAAAGTTGCTCTGGATAAAAGCGTCTGCTAAATATATACAAATATAAATGAATTATGAATGTTATGAAATTTATACGCTTTAAATTTGCAATAATGAACTTTAAATTAACTTAAAATAGTATATGGGTTTCCTCTCACCAAAAAGTTCATTGAAAGTTCAGTGTATATAAAGTTCATTTCATAAGCACAGTTCAAATGCAACATTCTCTCTTCTCTTTCTATAAGTGTTTTTCAGCGTTGATATAGTGTGTGTTTCAGCGTTTTCTGTGATTGGTTTCCACTCGTCCAGTGATTTTTTATTCACATTTATATACAAACTTGAATATGAATGAATTATGAATGTTATGGGTGATGGTGGTCTAGTGGTTAAGATACTCACTTCTGGACCAAGAGGTTGTGGGTTTGAATCCTACCACCAGCACTACCATCGCCAGGTTCCTGGGCAAGACCCTTAACCATAACTTACTCGCAAGGAGACTGTACCTGAAATTAGGAAAAGCAGCGCTAACCACCGCGGCACCGCGCTGGCCCTAGATGTTTATATAGTATACTAAATGATATTATTACTATTTAGTGTGTGTGCATGTATATATACAGTGTATATATACATACTTAACCTAATGCACAGACATATTGTAGTTTCTGTACTGTTATGCTCTAGTTTCCTTTATTATAAATATTTTTATTCTATTGCTATATGTTCTTTTATTGGTTTTCATAGTACTTACTCTCATTTTAAACTAACTCAATGCAAATTTCCCACCTGTGCTCCTCAAAGTTCAGATGTAATATTCTCTCTATTGTTGAGATAGTGTGTGCCGAGTTTTGTGCCCTAAGCGTCTTCTGTAATCAGTCTCCCCTCGTCTGATGCTGTTTGTGAATGAACAGTGGGAGTCTGCAGTCTCCAGTACTCCACCTCGTGGTCAGACCCAGCTCCGTCCGAGCGCTGCCTCAAATCGAGCCTGACGCTAAACACGAGCACCGCGCAGCGCACAGAAATAGCGCCTTATTTATAGAGCGAACAAGAAAGGAACTAAAATAAGCTCGTCCAAACAGCTTCACAAACAAAGTCCAACACGGCCCATTGCGCATGATTAGCAGGCGCTGTGACACTGCGCCCTACTGAAGCACGCAGCAGCCGGGAAGGGAAAAGAAGGCCAGCTCTTTCATACTGGACCAGATGATTGATGGATGCCTTTAACCACATTTCATATTCACTTTTCCTTTTTTATTGGACTATAAAAGAGATGCAAACTCTCTAGTCACACAGTTCACACTTTAACACAAAGTTGCAGGGTAAAACAGGGACATGACAACGTTTAGGCCTGTAGGTAAAATCCTAACTTTGATATTAAACTCATTGTATAACGTTGCCACAGTACATTAAAAAGTGCCTTGCAAGTTAAAGGCAGAAAGAACAGTGTAAGTAAGCAGACTCCATAAATATAGATTAACAGGTAATTGCATCTTTTTTTTCCATTCACTGGTGTTGCATTAATATTCCCAGTTTAGCCAGTGCCAACAAAACCTTAGAGAATGTAATTTACTTACTTACTTACTTACTTACTTACTTACTTACTTACTTACTTACCACCATGAAGACCCACATTTCATGCAATCCCCTCCTAAAGCGTCTTGAACTTTATTTCGTTCTTGTTCATTTCAAGCAAATAAAGAAGCATGAATTAAATAACTATCTAAAAACTATATTCAACACGTTTTCCTCCTAATTAAGTACATGTAAGTGTGGGAGCATGTTGTAAACTACAACTCCACCTTGAAAACCTTGTTTTGATCAGTAAGTCAAAAGTAAATAGTTTATATCTATTTGATATAGTTGAAACTTTAAAGCAAAAGGTAAATATTTTTTCAGTTAAATCCTGTATATTGACAGTGTAGAACTGATGGCTTTCAGATCTTAACTGTTTCTTTCGGTCTTCACTCATTCTTCTCCTGATGCTCTCACCCGCCGATTTATCCGCTCGTGAGACCGACGTCCCCACTTCTGCCACCGGATTGGTCGGTTTCGGGGAAGGGGGCGGAGTTAGCCGGTGTGATTCATTTAAATTGCATTGAGAGCTCCGAGGCTCGAGCACACGAGTTAAGCGCGAAGCCGGGACTAGTTGCGCACATTTAAGCTTCCGTTCTTACCGCGAAAACCCAAAAAAAACGCGGCGGATGGACAAACTTCCCTTTGGATTTAACTGGAGAGAGAAATGTTAAATATTCACACCACAAATGATTTTCAGGTAAGACTTGAATCAAAAGTGAGACTGTTGCTAGAATGTTTACAGCGTCTTTTATGTGTTTTTAAACAGTTAAACGTGCGGGCGACAATGTAATCATAGAAAGAATGTTGTAGTAGTCATTTTCCACAATAAAAGTGCCAGAAGACTTTGTATGGTGAATAGAGGCTGGTTTTATTTTATTTTTTTCCAGTTTGTACACTTTTAGATCCTTGTTTGTCTGTTCCATTTTTATGTTAGTACCTTATTTAAAATATTTTTACCCTTACTGCCTTAACACCAACCACAATAGCAAATTCCTTGTATATGACAACGTACTTGGCAATAAAACTTCATTCTGATTTTGATTCTGGTTTGCAACCTAGTTTGCGAGCTTTGCACGGAAAAGTACTGCTTTAAACAGACTATTTAAAGTGGGTTTCTTGCCTTAAAATAATATAAACAACAGAGCATAATAATATAGGCTAAATAAATCAGCAGCTTTTGAATCCCGCGAATAAGCAGAATGTACGCATTGCACATCAAGTAATTCTCTTTAATTACATTTAAACAAAGAAATTCCTCCTTGGATTTGACCTGTGTATTATTTCTGTCCTATAAGCCGCAGTATCTCTCAGCTCTGCACCTGTTGCATCTCGTCCTGCCATTTTTTGAGGCGTTTTCTTAAGAAAACCGTATAATCATTCTGTGCATCTGGGCTCTGTTAAGCAGAGCTAAAATTAGAGGTAACATTAACAGTATGCGGATCCCGTATGTAGATTTTTGCAAGTAATTACCAGTGTTTCATCATATCCTTTTGTCAACTAATCATCACCTCTCATACTTCACAGTCGTGTGGTTATTTCGGGCTCCAGGCGCAGCTGCGCGTTTGTCGGGTTTCTGTTCGGCTGCGCTGCTTTTTGACAGCCGGCTAAACGGGTCAAATTGCCGCTTCAGTCTCGTATCAGAGTTTTTGGAGCAATGCTTTTTCTAAATAAGACTCGTATTTAACAGATTTATCCAATATTCCGACACCTTTACATGACTGGAGTCGGGCAGGAATCCTAATAACTGAGATATCAAAGTATGTAGTTGCACAAATGTGTTGAATACATTAGATTAAAGAAAATAGGATTTTCCACAGAGTTTCCCTTCCTCTGTACCATTAAAATAAACACTTCTCCCAGATATAAACAACACAATATTACATTGATGTTACTCAAAAGAATGAGTGCCATCTGTCATCCTAACCCTAATCTGCCTGTGTCTGCTTGGTATTCATTCAGTAACCAGTTAAGCTGTTTCATAAAACATGCATTATCTTCATATGAAGTCACTGGAAGTTACATTATATTTAACACAACAGATTTTCATTCAAAAGTAATCCCACCTAAGATGCAACCCAGAGGTCCAAAAGTTGCATGACTATGAACTCTTAACTGTTAACGAAGAGCTCTTATTGCATCAGCAGATCTCACAAGTGAGAACCAAACGTACTTCTGTTATTTACCAAAATGATTTAATCAAAAACCCATTATCTTCTCTTTGAAGGCGTTCTCTGCATTTAGAGTACACATTCAATGCATGTAGGGGATGAACAAACTGCACAGCATCCTCTCTCAGTGCCGGTTGCTAGGATGGAGGTTCAAAAACACATAGAACAGACTAAGAGCTTTAATGAGTGATGCTTTAGCTCTGCCAGGCTCCTCTCACAGGCCTGCCTTCATGCAGTCGAGAGAAGATGAGGTCCCTGTGGAGAAACTCTCTAGCCTCCTCTCAAGCCATGGCTTGTTGATTTTTTTCCTTCTCCCAAAGCTTAAGCAACAGTTTTTCCTACATGTTTTATGTTAATGTATATTCCATTATTAAGAGGGAATACAAGTAATGAAATGAGAGGTCAAGAACAGCTAAAGAACAAAGTTTATACTGTTTCACTCCTTTAACCTTCACATTTGAATGTGCCATATCTGTGAAAAATCAGCGATTAAGACGAACCGTTCCAGCTCAACTCATTGTGTTTTAAGTGCGTTGGTGGAAAAAATTTCCATGACCCTGCTGCTGGTTAGAGAAATTCAGACGTTGTGTACTAATGCACTGGTAAAAGGGACATAGTCATGCAAAACATTTTCCACCTTCCCCGAGTGCGATTAGCAAAGTATGTGAAAATGGGCATTAATAATGCACCAGTGAGCAATAAGGCTGGTGTAGCGCGCAGTGAGCGGTGCGACAAATACGCTGGTGTGGCTACTGGAGAGCAGCATTGTGCTCGGGGCAATTAGAAATTCCTGTCCATTTTTGCTGCCGAGTCATAACAGTAGAACACGTTTATTTTTTTAGCCCACAGGTGTACAAAAATAGATCGGGTAGGCGTTTTGGCAAAACTTACTCTAGTGCCGACGTGACGTTCGCAGGAGTTTAATGGAGACATTGTGACCTGGTGTCAAGTGTTGAAAATGTCATAAAATTATAGTGCTGCCAAAAAATAAATGGAATTAGAGAGGGACTGTCAACCAAATATCTAAATTTGTCAGTGTTAAAGCAGGGGAATGAACAACTAGGGTTATACATTATTTACAATGTATTAAGCTTAGTCTTGGACTAATCTGCGGAACCAATGAAGATTTACCACTTAGGACCAATTTCCCAGACGAGGATTAAGCCTAGTGCTAGAATAACTTTAAGTTTGAATGTTACATTTTCATTAGTACTACATCTTAGTCCAAGACTAGGCTTAATCCATGAGCAAAAAACCAGCTCTTAAGGTGAAAGTTAGTGTAGGAATAGGCTTAATCCACAACTGGGAAATTGGACCTGTACGTATTTTACCGTCCAATAAATTAGTACCTCATATCCCTTAAGTTTTGACTTAGGATATTAATACAGTGCACTAACTAATATTGACATCAACTTTACTCCCAAAAGGCAGTAATAGCAGTGCAACTCATTCACCAACCACAGTTTTCAGGCTTTCGTGTTCAACTGGACCAAGACTTAATTTGTAAAGTATTAAGGTTTTTAACCCAAAGAAATGAGAACAAAGGCATCCTTAGTCAAGGACATCTTAACCTGAAAGTCTAAAGTTTACACATTTAGAGTGACATGTAGGTCTTTAGACACAGTGCTGCGATTCTCAGGTTTCTCTCTATTAAGACTAACCGTCTCAAATTCTCTCCTTTCGCTCAGGACGTCCCCTTGAAGAGATTGAGGGAGCCGATGCGAGCGGAGTGATCAGTGCGCCCTTGGCCCCTGCCGACCTTTTTTTCGCCAAGCCAACGTCCCTAGCGGAGCCAAGCGACGCCTTGACCGCGTCCGGCTCTGAACAGTACCACCATTTCCTGCTAGCGTTGGTCCCCGTGAGCGTTTCGAAACTGTTTCTCCAACGCTTTTTCCAGAAACTCAGACTGTTTTCCAAAGCAGAAGCTGCAGCACAGGCCTCCCAGACTGAGGTGATGGGAAGTGTGCGGGCCGACCACTACAGCATCGTGTCATCAGAGGAGGACGGGATGAAGCTGGCCACTATGTCGGTGCCGAACGGCTACGGAAACGGCAAGGGTAAGGTGCACACCCGGCACCAGCCCCAGAGCAGGTTCGTCAAGAAGGACGGCCACTGCAACGTGCACTTCGTCAACGTCAGCGAGAAGGGCCAGCGCTACTTGGCCGACATTTTCACCACCTGCGTGGACATTCGCTGGCGCTGGATGTTCGTCATTTTCTGCCTGGCTTTCCTGCTCTCCTGGCTCTTCTTCGGATGCATCTTCTGGCTGGTGGCCATCTTCCACAGTGACCTGGAGCCCAGCACCAACCCCAAGTGTGTCTCCAACGTCAGCACCTTCACTGCCGCCTTCCTCTTCTCCATTGAGACGCAGACCACCATCGGCTACGGTTACCGCTACGTGACGGACGAGTGCCCCATCGCCGTCTTCATGGTGGTCTTCCAGAGCATTGTGGGGTGCATCATCGACGCCTTCATCATCGGCGCCGTCATGGCCAAGATGGCCAAACCCAAGAAGCGCAACGAGACGCTGGTCTTCAGCCACAACGCTACAGTGGCCATGAGGGATAAGAAGCTGTGCCTGATGTGGAGGGTGGGCAACTTGCGCAAAAGCCACCTGGTTGAAGCCCACGTCCGGGCGCAGCTCCTCAGGTCTCGAACGACAGCCGAAGGAGAGTTTATCCCCCTGGACCAGATGGACATTGACGTGGGTTTCGATAGTGGCATCGACCGCATCTTTCTGGTTTCCCCTATCACCATCGTCCACGAGATCGATGAGGACAGTCCCTTCTACGACATGAGCAAGCAGGACCTGGACAACTCCGAGTTTGAGATCGTTGTAATCTTGGAGGGCATGGTGGAAGCGACGGCCATGACCACCCAGTGCCGCAGTTCCTATTTGGCCGGCGAAGTCCTTTGGGGCCACCGCTTCGAGCCTGTCCTGTTTGAGGAAAAGAACTACTACAAAGTGGACTACTCTCGCTTTCACAAGACCTATGAAGTGCCCAGCACCCCTCTGTGCAGCGCCAGGGAGTTGGCCGAGAAAAAGTACATCCTCCCCAGTCCTAACTCCTTCTGCTACGAGAATGAGGTGGTGCTTCCCAACAAAGAGGACAACAAGGAGGAAGTTGGGGGGGACGTGGGACTGGGACTCTTGAGCACTCACACCGACACCGAAACTGACATCGGAGTCGACTCGGACTTTGACCGCAATCAGGTCGGCGTCCCTCTAGAGCAACGGCCACTGAGGCGAGAATCGGAAATATGACTTTGGGAGTAGGTATAGTTTTAAAAAAGATGAAACGAACGCCTTTCTTTCGAGTAGGCGCACAAAGCCGAACTGAGGTCCACGAAGGGGACGCAGACATAAGCTGACGGTACAGCTGTGAGGAGGAGGAGGAGGGGTTAAATAACTGACGAACTGAACAAGAGTGTTCTTGTGAATATGCATGGTTTAAAAACAATTAAAACTGACTACAGGCAATGCACTGTAAAAACGAAGTGCATGTAAAGGCCGTTGGGCAGGAATACAATTATGCAACATTACCTTTCAGACCGTTGCTTCTGTACGTCCAAAAAAACGTGGCGATGTAACTGCTATGCAAAACTTGAAACCACCAGGCATGTCCTCCTGTGCATTTGTCCAGTAGGTGACAGACTAATATGTGGGGAAAAGAGGTTTATATCCTAGCGTCTATATTGATTTTCTCAAATTATATGTAGGGACGATCTAAGGAAGAGGACGGCTAGTAAAAAGAAGCGTAATTTAAACAAATAGATCAAATTATTTTCAAAATCTTAATTATGTAAGAACACATTTGCTAGTAAAATAATACAGGTGAGAGTCTAGCTTAAAATCCATTGAAGTTTCACTAAATATATTAGTATTTTTGGAACGTAAGATGCACATCGTCTATTTTACTACTCATTCTATTTTCATTAATGCTCGTATCACCACGTATTTGTCTATTTTTGCTGAGTCTAAAGGCCTCAGTCGGGTCAAAGGTACCCCCGAAATAGTCCTGTTGGGGACTTAAGTGTGTGTGTGTATATTTGTGTGTGTGTGTGTGTGTGTGTGTGACCTGTGGCCACAATACAAACAGTGCACTTACTATGAGGGTAAGAGAGTGCAGTCTGAGGAGGCTTGGGCTTAAACGCGGGCTGCAAGTACGGGGAGGTGTGGAAGCTGGGGAAAATGCAAGGAACATGCCTGTTTACAGCGCTAACTCCCACAGGGTCGCATCAGTGGCAAAGACAGACGCAGCAGTCGTCCTGTCCGCTGGGACAGAGAGGGCGAGAATGTGCTAATGAATGTTTTTCTATTCATGCTGCTATGTTGCATATTATCATAGGAGGGTTTTTTTTTGGAGAAACCAAAGAGTATTCCACACAGTCTGACGTTAAAGAACGCACCGAATTGAGTCCAAAACGAGGAAAAAAAAGGAACATAGCGACTTTTAAGAGGCTTAACATTCGTTCTATGACTTTGTTTTCCAATACACATTTATTTTATCAACTACTTTCATATTCAAAGCCAAATGTTTGTAAGACGAAGAAAAAATTAATGTATGTTAAAAACGCTATTAACACTAAGCAGGCTACCGGTTAGCCTGTGCTGAACCCTCCCCCCCGTTTTTTAACCCCCGACTTCAGTGTTAACGAATGTTTTAGCGCTACAGAAGTGTTTTTCGAGGTGATGTGACTGTTGCTAGAAACATGTAGACTGATAGCAACACGTATGAATTGAACATAAGGAGAAACATAGTTGTGCAATGTCTAAAAATAAAACTGCACTGTATTATGGACCGGGGAGATGGAAGACAGTCGTAGAAGTGGGTAACGATAAACCATTGCTATCCTAACTTTACCCTTGTGAAAGTAATATTTCATGACTCCTCAATCAACGTTAACCTCAGCCCTTGCCTGACAAAACTGCAATACAACCCTAATGGCTTGTTCCAGGGCATTGAAAGCTGTGTAGGAATGGCTAATTAGGCCGAGATCACGAGGCCGCGATCCAATAGCACGATGGCGTCACCAGCATTGAGCTCGGGATCCGCACACTGCCCAAGCGATCACGTAGCCCCGATTTGGGGATATCAGCCCCGATTTCGCACCATCGTGCCAGTTTGCACCTCGTCTCTGTACTTTTACTGACGCTTGGGACGGTTCAGACAGAGCAATTTCTCTCCAACGCTCTTTAAAAGGAGATAATAGAATCATTAAAAAAATTCTACACATGGCATTTTTGACCTTGTGGAGCAAATTCTTTTTCTTTTTCATTTTTTGGAAATGTTAATACAAGGTTATTAGCTCATTAGGCCTGACAAAATACTGACCTACAAGTCTTCAACCAAAAATAAGTAGGACCCGCTTTTAATGACTGATGGCCTACATGCAGCTCTTCTCCTCGGTTTGTAAATATCCCAGTACCTTTTCCTGCAGCCTTTTGTATCAGTCTTCCTTGTACTGCAGAAAACAATGGAATGTACAGATTTTTATATTATGATTAATATTATTGACGTTATTATTATTGTAATTATTATTGTACATGCTATTTTATTTTCCTTTTTCAATAAAAGCTGACGAATGATCAAAACTGTGTGTATATGTGTGTGTATTCGAGCAAGTAATTATTAAATGTGAGCTGTTACAACAATATTCATGCTCCACTTCACTTCAGCAACAAAGCATTACTAGCTGAATGGGCACATCAGTCAGTTCTTCAATTAATCATTTTAAAACCTGAGGAAATATACTCAATTATTAATATTATTATTGGATGAAATAAAGCCAATCGTTGGCGTACTTATTTTTACTCCTGTTTACATTTCAGTGTTGCTTAAAGACCCAGTAGAGTGAAACCATCCTTAGTTTGGTAACATGACAGAAAAGTGTGTCTGGAAGGATGAGGAAACCCCTGAATCCAGTTTTACGACATTGTTACGCAGTTTAAGAGTTTCCACAGTTTTTTACGGTAGTTCTAGGTAGGGTACGACTAAAAAGCAATCAGCTTATGTAGAGAGGGTTAGGGTTAGCATAGGCCTGCTCAAGGGTGTGTTTACCAAAAGCATAGTTGCTAATGTACGCTATGTTAGCTGCTAATGTACACTATATTAGCTGCTAATGTACACTATGTTAGCTGCTAATGTACACTATATTAGTTGCTAATGTACGCTATGTTAGCTGCTAATGTACACTATGTTAGCTGCTAATGTAC